>QANY01005361.1:90954-186699 GCA_003255025.1 Datisca glomerata | reverse complement strand
CCCCCCCCCCTCTCTCTCTCTCTCTCTCTCCTCTCCCATCTATCACCTTATAAATATCATCAACCAATACCAAACTCATCTACTCCATCTGCTTCTGTTCTTCATTTATCGTCACACTCCATATATCATTAGCTGACTTGGTGTTTCTGTATTTGGTTTTAGTTCACTTCAGATCCAATCATCCATATGGGAGATAACGCCGTTAACCTTCCACCTGGTTTTCGTTTTTATCCAACAGATGAAGAGCTTGTAGTCCATTTCCTTCATCGTAAAGCTTCTCTCTTGCCTTGCCATCCTGATGTCATCCCTGATCTCGATCTCTACCCTTACGATCCTTGGCAACTCGACGGTACGTACCCTCTCTCTCTCTCTCTCTCTCTCTATATATATATATATATATATCTTTGTTTCAGTTTTTGGTACTTCCAGAATACGTACGTACCTACTCTTCCAAATTTAATTGCCTGTTTTGCATGCATCATTACACTTCAATGAACCAATCAGTACATGATATGAAGACAGTAAGTATTCTGAGAATATTGAAAGCTTTTTCCTATATATAACACTAGACTAGAGAAGAGATAAAATATAGGAAATAATTAAATAAGGACTGTGTGTGTGCGGGTGCAGGGAAGGCGTTGGAAGAGGGAAACAGGTGGTATTTCTACAGCAGAAAGATACAGAACAGGATAACGCATAACGGCTACTGGAAGCAGTTAGGAATTGAAGAGTCAGTTTATTCTAGTCGTGGGGATCAGCAGAAAGTTGGAACGAAGAAGTATTTAGTCTTTTACGTAGGTGAAGCTCCCTGTGGCGTTAAAACTAACTGGATCATGCATGAGTATCGCCTTTGCAATGGTGCTTCTTCTTCCACTAACAGAGCACCTTCTTCTTCTTCTTCCCGACCAAGAGGACGTCCTAAAATAGTAAGTACCACACTGTGGAGCACTACCTGTCTATTTCAAGCTAATTCTGTTTCTCCTCCTTCAAATATTTTTAATTTCACATTGGGATTATGTCGTTGATCCGTATGTCCACGTAAAAGAAAAAAAATATACACATATGTTATTTGATAGGAATATCAAAATTGTTTTAATTGGTAACAGATAAAAAAACATGAACAATTAATATTAAAAGTGTGGTGTGATAATTATACTCTGTCTAATATATACAAATTTTATGTACGCGCTATAAAAGAGGTAAATTAATTTATGATATGACTTATATGGGAAATGCATGTTTCAGGATTATAGTAAATGGGTAATCTGTCGGGTGTATGAACGAGATGAAGACAAGGATGATGACGATGGAATCGAGCTGTCGTGCTTGGACGAAGTTTTCTTATCATTGGATGATCTTGATGAAATAAGCTTGCCAAATCATTAGCTAGACTCATCAACGGAGTTTATAATTAAGCTTTGTATTACACATATCTCTATAATTCAAATGTACCCTTGAAGAAAATGTTATAACCAATTTTACTTTTCCAACTCCAAGCAATTAATAGATCATGTTTCATTGGCCTCAACACCCATCTCTCCTTGCATCACAAAAACACGTTACAAAGGTACCTTCAATCCAAAAACATATATGGAATAGATGATAATTCCAAAATATTTAAGTAACATAGTTCACTAAATTTCATTGATAGGTCTATAAGCTTCGACGAGTGAGACACATTTTTCACTAACGAGTGATGCATCTTTATTATCACTTTCTATTATTATGGACGTCAAGTGTTTAAGCTAATTACATACTGGAAAACAACATGTAACATTAAGTGTTGCATGGAAAATTTTATTGTTGGTAATGAATTTTGGGTTAATTAATACTCGGAAAACCAATTAGTAGGGATTATGACGTGAGAGGATGTAAATCATAAATCATAAACTTGACGAGAGAGAGAGAGAGAGAGAGAGAGAGAGAGAGAGAGAGAGAGGATTAGTGGAGCCCAAGGAGCACTGTAATGTAAGCTTTGCATCTGCGCATTGAGCATTTCTCGTGGCCTTCTTTTTAGCTTTTTCTGGTTTGATGGTATATGGTAGTTGTCTTGTATGTCATAAGGCTAAGAAATCTCTCTTCCTTTTATTAACTTTATTTTTAGTTTCTTTTTTAATAAATGAGTGCCTGCTTAGAAGAGCATTGTGTCATATATGATGCAAGCAAATATATTTCACTCAAGGAATAATATTACATTTTTTTTATTTTAACTACTCATTCATTATCTTTTAATATAAGAAAAATATTATACTCTAGACACCTAACAGTAAATTATATAAAAAAGTACTGAATATTTTTTCTAAATTAACTACATGTGTATCAACTTTCACTTTCCCCTTTTCAATTTGAATAAGTTCTATGCAACGTTCCAAAACTTGATATTTATTATTCTCAAAACTTTGTTCTATATGAAGGGGAAAAAGTCCATGTGATTATATGAGCAGATCAATAGAAGCAAACTTAGAAATAATTAAATCTAGTATCCTCAAATCTCAATAACTTGTCTCCGAGTACATCACAAGTACTATTTTATTAATTAAGAGAAAACAAAAAATAAAATTCTATAATTCAACATCTATATCACTTACGATTCATTCTTTGCCAAACAATAAGAATCCTACGTACTACGGTGACAATCGTGTATAGCACGGGCAAATGAGAGGGGACATGGGAAGAGAAATTATTGAGTCTATCAGTCATAATATAACATTTTAAACAGATCAGAAAGAATAGTTCACATCATTTAATTATGATCCATTGATTTAGATTTGAACGGTTCTGATCTGTATAAAATAAAAATTAAAAAAAAAATTGATTATTTATTTATTTATTTTTTATAAATTAGAACAGATCTTAACCATTCATTTTTTAATCCATCGTACAAGATTGATTGAGGATCATATTGTGAGTGGTAGTCTCTATAATTTATTGAGGGGAGGAATTGTGCCAATT
This sequence comes from Datisca glomerata, assembly GCA_003255025.1. Lineage (NCBI taxonomy): Eukaryota > Viridiplantae > Streptophyta > Magnoliopsida > Cucurbitales > Datiscaceae > Datisca > Datisca glomerata. The sequence continues at coordinate 183,747 of QANY01005361.1, read as the reverse complement.
TTAGGAGTCGAAGTAGGAAGATGAGTAGGGAAGGGTGTAAGAGAATCCACTAACTGATCAAGCTAGCCTCAGTTGGCTCAGTGATTCATCTTAGCATCCTTAAACAAATTAAAAAAGAGTCGATCAAGGCACTAAACGTACTTTAAACTGATAATCAATGATTGTTTATCCATATTTGGTACATAATGACCCCACAAAATGCATGAAGTTAGTGAAAAACTCACTAGGGTGTCCCAGTGTTGGGCGTATAAACATTATAACAAAGGAACTTTCGTTCCACTTGTGTCATAATTTCATCTCCCTGCAAGTACGGTTTCCCCTAACCCTTTTGCCTAATTCTTTTTGGGCTATGTCCCAAGGTCCACTTACCTTCGTTTTTTTAGCATTCTTTTTGAGAATGCATTTTTAGGACCTTGAATGAACTCTTGCTGTCCTAGAAAGAAAATATATAATTTACCTCCTTAAAAATATTGGATAGTGACCAATTAAACATTTTAATTTATTTTGTGAGTGTAACAGTTAAGGCCTTAAATCATAAATTAACATTTCGTCCATTTAATCATGTACTAATGCAAGAACTCATTACTGAAAAATGAGTTTAGAATTGAATCATTTCTGATCTTGAAAAATATCTCAGCCCATCACTTAAGAAACTCTCGTGTGGGTCAGTCATTGGACAAACCTCAAAACTAAACATTCTGAAATCTTTGAAACTTTCTTTCAAGTTAGTTTAGAAAACTTAGTGAAGAGTATCGAACAATATAATGATAGTGTATGGGGGAATTAGCATAGACACAGAGCTTGAATATTTCGACTGCTTTTGACATATCATCGCATGTAATGTAATTAATCGCGAAAAACTCTGTATAGTTCTATATCTTAATTATTGTGTGTCATTTAATGATATGACTAGTTAATGAGAGATGGTCATGGACACAGCCAAAGAGGCAGATGAAATAGCATTATCTCAATTTTATTTCCAATGAAGAATGGGCAATATGTCTTTCAAAAATGCACCAATACCACCAACTCACATCCTTTTCAAATTCTTGCTGAAACCATACTCCAAAAAGACATGCACAACATACCCAAACTTATTATTAAAATCATGTATATAGCACACCCGTCAGCTAGCCATGGCATATGGAAACAATATCATATATGTTAGTGACACGTGATACCACATAATTTTCATTTTTGGCCATCTTTCCTAATTATAAATCAGACATGATTGGGCTCTACTAAGGATGTATATAATACTATGATGTTTGAAAAATTTAGATCAACCTGAATCGATTCGATTGTGAGAACGAATAAATGGTAGCGTTTCACATAAAGAATCACACATGGAAGTTTGGAAACAAAAAAAATTTCATTCAAAAATGAAAACACTTGGCATTTTAGATATAAAGAAATCTATTTAATTCAGATCTTTGAGAGAATAATTATTAAATAATTTATCTCACATTGTAATCAAGAATTCACATAAAAAATCAGAATTCTTGAGTTGTGGAAGAAGTAAGGAATTGGTTTTTGCGTGATTTCTATACTGTTCGACATATGATTCATGATTTTGATGTATTCTGTTGCAAAACTAAATCAGTATACTCTTTTAAAAAAATAATGATCGTCCAAGGTAAACGCCTGTTGAAGATGTCGTATTCTTGCTAGGTTAAATATCTAGTTATGGTCATACAATTCGAGTTCTGTCATTGGTGTCATACACATTCACAATTCATATGGATTTTGGAGGTGAAAAGTTCGACCAGAAGCCATGCCCACTATACAACTTGATGGTGGGAAGAAGAAGGGATAGTAAAGAATTGGTTTTTCTTAAATAAATCTGGACAAACAAAAATGAATAAGACAAAAACTATTTGCTTAGATCAAGTAGTTTTTATAACCTACTTACTTGAGCAAATAATTTTATGATTATGGACTAAATAAAAATTAATTAAGGAAAAACTACTTCATTTGAGCAAGTATTTTATAAAAACTATTTGCCTAGACTTGCTAAGAGTAAGTAGTTTTTAAGAGGGTGATCATCAAGAATATGTCATTTTTAAGAAAAAATAAAAATGGTCAATGATGAAATAAAAATAAAAAATAACCATGAAAATTTGAAAAAAAAAAACAAAATCGTCCTCCACGCGTGCCAGTGAAGTTTTGAATTTTTGCCCGTAAAGTTTATATAATGTATACTGTATATATAAATATACTGCAAAAAATTACATAGGTATATAAAATATTTACTATCTATATTATCTAAATTGACGAAATCTGGACACCGGTGCGCGTGCGCGCGAGACTCACTCTGCGTGGAAGTGTGTTATTCTTGAAAATCGTGTCTAGGGACTATTTTTGATATTTTTAATATTTGTGATCATTTTTTATGATTTTTTTAAAGTTGACTATTTATTAAGATTTTTTTTAAATTCCTAACAAACAAAAATTGGAAAAAAAACAAAAAACTACTTGCTCAAACTAAATGGTCTCTATTGAAAAATATCAGGAAAATAATTTTACAGGAAGAAAAAGACGTAAATTTTTTATTTTACAGACTTTACCCATTTATTCGACTTGATTTTTCAAACATTTTTTTCTGAAAAATCCATGAAAAAAGTTCTTTCTTCAATTTTCATTGATGACTGTGGACTAAATTATTACCCATAATCTGAATCTCGGGAGGTTCGATTTAATGAAAACAAACTCTGGAAAAGTGTGGTAATGTCAAATTTTAGAATTTCTTGTGAAGTGCATATTATTTTAAGGGCAAAATGTATAAATAGTATGATAATCTTTGAATATTGGGCCAGAAACACCAGCTTGGGACCAAGCCTAGTTCGAGCCTATTGTAAACGCTGAATGGCCTATATAGATCAGAGACATACACCTGAAGGGGCCGGGACTATATCGGCATGTCTAGAGCGCTCTTTAGGGTTGGTCCCATGAGGGTCATTGCAAGACATAGTCTACACCATGTTTCCCTCATAGAAGACCGAATATGACCTAACCTCCATCAGGCTTTGGACCCAAACAGATGTCTGAGGCTTAGACAAACACTTTGACCAACATCAAGGACCAAAAGGTCATGGTGCGGCGAAAGAGCCGGTCATGATGAGCGGGGTCTGAGCCCCTTTAGGACGAAACATAAGTCATACCCAACAACCGAATCTCATTCTGGTAACCATGCATGAGGATCTTCAAATATCCTAGGCTGAGCTATGAGCATCTTCTTAAGGAAATATCCAACCCGCAAGGAAATGAGAATAGTGCAATGTAGAAACAGAGATGAGGGGTATTAAGCATAATAATCCTGCTTTCCATACATTGGGCACTTACCATTTTAGGGATGAAACCCAAACAAAGTCTATATAAAAATGTGTCTAACTTGTACTTCATTATGCTTTACTCTCTGCTCCTACTTACAAATACTCTACAAGAATACTTACTTGACCATTAGAATGTAAAATGTTGGGTACCTTCCCGTCCTCCGTCCTATTACCTTAATGGTTTTCTATTTTGCAGACTCTCTAGCCAATCATCAACGACATGTGGAACTCGTTAACAATAGATCATAGAAATCCGGTACGAGATATTACACATCTATAGTTTGATGTTTTCTATGAAAAATAAGATTGTCCCACCTTTTGATTTGATTGGTTTTTTTAAGTTTCAATACCATCCTTCATCATTAATATGGTTAAAACGATGAATACTTGTGGTCATGATGATAATATATGTGGTCATGTCGTCCCAAATCAAGCAACTTCAACTATTGTACGAGGCCACCGACCAACCATTCTTGTCATTGTTCAATGATCGGTTCCATCTCAGGCGGCCAATCCAACAAATGCTTCTTCTATTAGAAAGGTGGAGTGCCTAATCGGAGAAGTTGCGTAGCTCAGACAAGACACCTTGGGACATTACGAATGCAAAATGTGATTCCATCGCTAGGGATGGAACGTTGCTCATGCTCCTTGCTCTCGGCAAATCCAAAGCCCGGGAGAATTCAACAACTCCAGCGAAGTTGCAGCCATACACGAGATTGCTCAGCCTGCAGTCAATAGTCTCAAAGCCCCCTCCCCCATGGGAGCGTCAGGAGAAAACTAGAATGCTTAATTAGAGGATGAACTCGAGAGGAGGACACGAGAAGAATCTTGACACTCTCATCATTCTCATCACTCACGCCAATCATGAAAGAATTCTAAAGCCATCACTCAAAACGTAGAGTTAGGGAAAGATAAGACGATTGAGTAATTGACCACCAAAAGGAAGAATTAGCGAAGTAAATAAAGGACCCGACCTTCAAGGTCAAGGAACTAGACACCAAGGAAAATGGTAAAGGAAAAAGGACCCTCCCGACCTCATAATCTCATGCAACAAACAATTTTCGGAGCCTGTATCCCTAAATAAAAGTTGGATGCTATGCTTTGCGTGGTACTAACGTCCAGCTTAAAGGGAGCGGCATCACTTAGCTCATAATTTGATGCCTTAGTTCCTATGCACCTTCTCGCAGCTAGCACATGCCTTCCTAGACAAGTTTCAAAGCAATAGGAATGTGAGGAATGAGAGCTCGAACTTGGACAACATGATCTAACGGCCTACAGAATCATTGAGGGACTATATCAACAACTTTAACAAGGAGAATTCCAAAGTGGTAGATTGCAATACTTCACAATAGCGATTGTGTTCATAAACAGGTTGACGGTGTGGTACACGTATTGACAACCACTTGCACTACTAAAGGTCGAGTACCATGTACGATCCCTTAGCATGTGCTTATGAGTTCATGCTAGATGACCAAGCACATGCTAGATGACCAAATGGAGAAGAGAAAGCCCATCAGTGAGGGCACAAGTTCATCCATGACCAACTTTAAATCTCAACATTAAAAGGATAGAGGCACTACAACAAATATGAGATTCTATAAAAGGCAGAAAATCCTGTGAAAAGTAATTCACAGGGCTTTCGCAGCACATGTTTTTCGACTTTTAACAAGGTTTTTCGACTCCTGTAAAATGTTGTTTAATAGTTTTTTAACCCACATCGAATATGTTTAACAAGTGTTTTTAACCATAAGATTAACATTCATAAGTGTGAACCTTTCCTAAATTACTTTTAATGACATTTTATAAATGCTATTTTTTATAGTTAATTTACATATACATGATTTACATAGATATTTAACGCATTAAAAATTATATACAACATCAACAAAATCCTTAATAACATTAATATATTATTTCAGTTCCAAAGAACAATACGGAACTAAAAAAAATTTAAAAGTTTCATCACTAAGTCTAATCATCCACATTTCATCATTATTTGTTCTAAAAAGCTAAAAGCATCTAAATGTTTCATGAAATACTATAAAATAACCTCAAAAGTTCACTAAAATATCATATAAAGCCTAAAGTCCAAATCTTCAAACTTTAGACGTCCATGTTCAAAAGTCTCAAGTCATTGTAGGTCCTGCATTTTAAAGAGAACTAAGTTACTAACATTCAACTTAATAATAGAATTTCAAGAGGTACTTCAAACTGAGTGACATTGCTGATAACAGATTCCAATTTTTGTTAATGAACTTAGGCTTCGTTTGATAGTCATGATAGTACTGGATAATACTGTATTAAATCTGTTGAACTGGAATAGACTATTTTACTGTATTAAATAGTACTATTCTATGTTTGATATTGTATTAGTTAAAAAACGGTATTACTTATCCATTGTTTGGTATAAGACACTACTAAATTATAAAGTTGTTTGTCATTATTTAAACTTTAGAGTTTATTAATATTTCTCCATTGATAAGAATAAATTCAGAAATAAAATACAGAAAATTCTGCAAAATTATCCTCAGATTTCGAACACTTTTTTTGTAGAAGCTTTGAAAAATAAAAGTCATTGGCTTCTGCTTCAAACCCATTTGAAACCTAGAATTTCGGCAAACAATCAACATAAAATACAACCAATTCATCAGCCAATAATAAACATAAAACACAACCAATTTATCAGCCAAAAATCAACAATATTTTCGGGATCTACTGCCCTTATTATATTGCCCAAATCAGCCGAAGGTAGGTTGGGCTGGGTTAGAAATTAAAATTGGAATAAATTCAATACACATGGTACCTTATTTTGCAAAGGACAAAGTATAACCCCTTCGATTTTGCTTCTAATCTCACAACCCAAATTAATATAATTTAGGTAAATTAGTTCTGCGATTTCGATAATTAATTAAGATGTGACAATTAATCAGAGTTACACCTAACCCAATTTCAATAAATCTAATCAGAAAAAGTTCATCTTGTTTGCCGGCCATTCATCCCTTGAACACCGTCACTAGCCTCAAAATCTAATATCTTCACATTATCCACCCATATCCCATACCCACTATCATTTCCCTCCAAAGGCACTTCCTGATTTTCATCATTTGCCGGTTCTCAATTCTTATTCTTTGAACCTTTTGTCTGACCTCGCTTGTTCTTCGGTGCCTTGCTCTCATATCCGCTCACATTACACGATCGAAGAAAATAGAATAGAAGAAGAATAGAATCAAAGAAAATAGAATCGAAGAAGAAGAGCTTACTGGTGGCGATGAAGCCTAGAGGTTTCTGGTGGTCTCAGGAGGATTCGGATTTTTGAGTATTCTACGATATATTTAAAAAAATTAAAATGTTGTATTTTTTAAATAAATTCTAAAAGTAATGTGGAAATGTACAGTTAAGACAAATGCGTCTTTGCAAAAGACGCATTCGTGCTGGCGTGGCCACAAATGAGGCCACGTAGAAGTGTCTTTTGTCAAGACGCCTTCACAAAAGTAGAAGACGTCTTTTATAAAGACGTTTTCAACAATACCTATAACCCTCGCAATACAGACAGGAAGCAGAGCGTTGTTTCGCGAACAAAACGCTGCGAACAGAAACCGCTCAGCCTGCCGCCGTTCATCGTCAATTGTGGCTGGAGTTTACTGTCATTTCGTCAGTATTTCACCCTCTCACTCTTATCTCACTCTCATTCACAAAATTTTTTTCAATCTCTCAAATTATTAGCAAAAACTCCTCAAACCCTAGGTATATTTTTTTACTCCTTTAATCTCTTAAATTTGTTCTTCAAATCTTGAAATTATTCATTTATTTATGAATGTTGTATGGATATATGTCATCACTTTGTAATATCTCTCTTTAATCTCTCTCAAGCCCTAGATTTTCATGTATTTTGGGTTCTTGAAATCTTAAAATTATTCAATTTTAGATGCATTTTCTCAATTGTGTGATGTTTAAACTCTTAATTTGTAAGATTTTATTTATGAATGGGTTGATATATTATGAAACTGTAGTTATTAACTTTGAATTTGTAGAATTTCTAGATCTAGTTATGAAATTGTTATGTAATATTTGACTTAGTTCATTTTTGTAGAATAATATAAAATGTAAAGTCATAAAATTTGTTAGAAATATATGCTGTTCATTGAGAATGTGTGATAAAGTTATAAAATATTCTGCAGGATGGATGATTTTTGTAGCAGGTTGTGTTGATGATTTTTGGAAGGTGGGAGCATCTGCACTGAAGACGTCTTTTGCAAAGACACCTTCAGGCTGTACTGAAGGCGTCTTTTGTAAAGGCGACTTTTGTCAACTTGAAGTCGTCTTTATAAAAAACGTCTTCTGACGTGGTCATTTTCACCTTAGTTTTGAAATTAGTTTCAAAACTAAATTATTTTCAGAATTTATTTTAAAAATCATATTAAACCCAGACGTTACCCGGAGGACTCTCAACATGTGTATGGCCTTCATGCGAGAGGTGAGTTGCTGCGAAAATGTTTGGGGTGAGAATGAGACTATCTAGTCCCACCGTTTTAGTTAATACGACTAGTATTTTAGGCCAAACACTAGATAGTGTTAGATAATACTGTCCAGACCTTTAGTACTATCCAATACTGGCTGTCAAACAAGGCCTAAATAGATAAATTAATTCAACTTTTCAAAAGTGATCTAAGTAGATAAAGATAAAAAATTCTTTTATCGATTCTACATGATAACCAAACATAACTCCATCTAAAACCTTAATAACAATGTTACTACAAGGATAAACTTGTAGTAAAGCCTTAATAACAATGTAATATCTTATCTTGGTAAATCTAATAAGACTATCTCATACATAGTATCGAGTTTTCCAAACTCAAATTTAATGAAAGCTTGCACGACCAGTTTGCTGTCAAGTCCATGCGAACCACTTTTCCACCATGATTCACATGTGGTTCTTTATTATTTGTATTATGCAAAAGTATGAACAGAAAATGCAAGTGAGATATTAAAGAAGTCCATGCTTAACACTAAGGGGCCATTTGTTTCCGTCTTTCCGCGTGGTAAATTTCGTGGTAAACTTATATCCTAGCACTTTCACATGTTTATTACAAGTATTCTCATTTGCCATGGTAAAGTTATTTAGCATAGTAAAACAACTATCTCAAATTATTTTTCTTAGCACTTTCCCACAAAAATTCACTTTACCAAATAACTTTCTCATCTTACAACACATCTACACATTTTTCAAAATAACTTTTACTTTCTCAAATTCTCATAAAAATACCATTATTTGTTTCAATTATTCTTACTTGATTTTGATATTTTATTTTCTTCAAGACCAAAGTCTCACAAAAGTGTCGTAAAATATCCTGATCCTGGTGGAACCAAAACGGTCCTGATACCAAATTTTGAGATTTTTGTCGTCCCTTACGACTTGTCTGCCAACTCATCTTGGGGTCGTCTCGTGAGATTAAGATATGTACGTTAATTAGAATGATTGAAATAAACTATTAATTTTGAATTAAGGATAAATAAACTCTTTATATTTACAAAATATAGAATCTAAATGATTAGAATACATGTTAATAATATCAAATATTTTTTTGAAATTAAAATTAGTTTCTTCCCTAAAAATAAATATTATCTATAAACTATCAATATTTAAAAAATATTAAATTTCTAAAGGAGAATATAATTAGATTGTTTATCACGTCTCATTTTTTGTGTGGAGTATCAGACCTGTGTGACGAAATCAAGAATGAGGGGGGATGTCCCTCAGTAATTTATATTCAGTTTTAGATTGTATTTAACCAAAATATAAAAAAATTACATCATTGTTCTGTTTTGTTCCTGTGGTAGAACTAAAAAATTTTGCCTGTTCCTGCTGGAGCGGAAAAAATATTGATAACCATGATATACATATCTACTGAAGAAAAGTACATGTAACGGGAAAACTGTTATGTACTACTAAATATTTTAATGTATTAATATAAATGACGGTTATTTATATTAGATTTATTTTTATATGTAAAAGAGGAAAATTGTATGATAATTAATTTACGATATCAAAGAAAATTTAATCAAACACGGTATGAATTATTAAAATTTTTTAGTAGTTGCTAATAGATAATCTATATACAATTTTTCTATGTAATTTTGAATAATTTATCATTAAATTTATTTGTACGGTGTAAGTAAAAAAATTATTTTAGTTTTTGACGTAGTAAGAGAAAAATAGTTGATTTTTTTTTATTGATGGGTTAATAAAAAGTTAATTAATTAGTGCGTAAAATAATGTATATGATAATTTTATTGATGGGTATGAGATTTTTTTGGCCAAAGTTATAAATTTTACTAAAATTTGAATATGACAATTCAAACTCACAGCACACCCACTGTTATTGACAGTTTTTAATTAAATATTATTCAATTATCCTAAAATATCTGATACACCATTATCAAGAAAAATATACAGATATTATTCTGATGGTCTAAGATAATGAATGAGTTCAATTAGATCAATCAATCAATTGAATTAGAGAGAATCTGTTCATGAATCAAGAGTTAAGAGAAGAACACAATTCTAAAAAAAGTATTTTTCCATGATTAAGAGTTAATTAAATTCTCTAAAATAATCATCATCACGTTATTTTAGAGAATCGTCTCAAAAAAGACATTCTCAGTAAAATCTCTAAATCTCATGTGTTGAGTATATCTAGAGAAAAAATGTATTCGTTATATTCTACGTGCTCACACACGTCCTAGTGCGTTGATGATTGATTTGGAAGATTTTGGTGTGGATCTCGGAGTTTGTTAATCGTTGGAACGATTTTGTAAGAAGGGATAATCGATCGGTTTCACGAGGACGTTTGATTTAGACTACAAGAGTTATATGATCCCTAACCTTGTATTTTGTTAATTTAATATATAAATATATAATGGATCATGACTTATTGAAAAATAGTTTTCAATAAAAAAAAAATTTTGATTATCGTAGCGTTGCACGATTTTATTTTACTAAAAGATTCGATTTTTTTATTAAAAGTTTATTTTTTTAAATGGCCACGCGCCACACTCTTTCGCCGCGCATGCGCCGCAATAATCAATAATATATATAAGACATAATGTGTATTAGAATCTATAAATAATCATTGACAACAAATTAAAAGTTGATAAAAAATAAACTATAAATAATAAATAATTTTATTACTTTAATATAATTTATATAACTTTCTCAACAACTTTATCAAACTTTCTCATACAACTTTATGCAAGTATCCATACCATACTTTCCAATAACTTTTTTTACTTAACCATACGTTATCAAATATGATAATCTAAATATCTTGTCGTCTAACTTTTCCACTTAAACTTTTCCAGGAGAAAAGAGGTTAGACAGATAAAAGATAGAAAGGCAGATCAACGGTAAATTAACTTTGTGATGTTTAAAATCAATAAAAAGAAAAAGAAAGAGAAAATAAGAGTTGAAGAAGAGGAACATTAATTTCTTCACCTACAACAATCTCAATGATGACTCAAAAGTCTGTAATAAAAGATAAATTCAGAAAATGGTGTTAGCATGTAGGTTTCACCTAAGTGGGCAACTAAACATAGGCCTAAATTAATTAGTCACCATAACAAAAAGCAAAAGCCATCTCATTTTTCTTTCCAATCACAACCCTGTATAGTACCCTCAAAACCCTAAATTCAAAATCACAATGCAATGAGGCTAGGCAGCGTCACGTGACCCTTTATAGCTTTAGGACCCTCACTCTCTGGCTTAGAATCAAATTAAAAGAGAGACACTACTTAATATGTTGAAAAGAGAGAAGCTAAGGTAATAAAATACAATAACACACCAAATTTATACATGAAAGATAAAGGCGAGGAGAGGGAGATGTACCTTAGGGTTCCTTGGTGTGATTTGGACTTCATATCAAACTTATAGCAAATAATGAAATAAATAACTAGAGACTATAGCGATGAGGTGAGCACCATATGACAAAGTAGTGGCGGTGGCAACGACACAGTAGCTGTGGCGATGAGGATCAGATCAAGCACCATGACCCACGATGAAGAAAACAGAGAAAATCAGATAAGAATGAGACCCACGATGACGAGAACCAAGCACAGTGACGAGACTCACAATGAAAACCAATGAGAGCCATGGCGATGAGCTCAGGCGAACCCACGGGCGATCTTTCAGGCGAAGCTCTTCGAGAAAACTCTAATCGCTCAATTTCAATTATGTTAAAAAAGGAGCAACTAATTTTAAGTCACGCGTTTCTAATTTTTAGTCCCACCTTTTATTTTTCATTTTAACAGGGTTAATTTTACAAGGTTCATGTAAAATGCAGTGGTTTCCTTTATTTTACAGGGAAAACTATGAACCCTGTACTTAAAAGCTGGAGAATCATACATTTGTTGTAGTGAGGTAAGCATAAAGATGAGAAGAAACATTCCAAGGAAAAAGTAAGTGCCCGGATTGGCACAGACCTAAGGCTGAATCAATAGTATAATTTCCAACAATCAATGTCTTTAGAACTTTTCAAGCACATCGATAGCCAGTACTTGCTCATAACAACTACAAGATCAAGACCAATTCAGGCCGAAAGAAACATGTGCAACTATTCTAATATCATAAAGACCACAACCATACGATTGACAACTATTGGAAGCTAAAGAAGGAGATTGATTAACTACTTAGAGGGGGGCATTTGAATGATTTCTTCCTAAACAAAATTGATAAGCACCTTAGGACCGAGAAGGATAATGGCTCACTTAAGGATAAGATGGAGTGAAAGGTCATGCCTGTGATTTACATGGAATAATTTTCTCACCAGAAGAAATCATGTCTGAGTAGCTCAACTACGAGTGTTTACCCTTGGATCATCTTTCTACATCAAGTCATATGCCAAGATAAGTTTCTTGGACAAGGAAAAATTCAAATTCACCACCCCTATGGCGACGTCCTAGTCATTTCATTGGACGTGGCAACGTGCATGTCAAGCGTATTATTGTCGACCAATGTGGCTCATTTGGTGTCATCTTTAAATTAAAAGTGATAAATTAGGTATGGATGATACCCAGATCACCACGTCAGCAAGCAAGCTAGTAGGGTTCAACGAATTGATAATGAAGTCGGTCGGGCAGACCTTGTTACCATGCTACGCGTAACTCGTCATCCCTACATAAGAAAGTCAAGTTCCCAATGCTATATGGGTGTGAGAGATCTTAGGAGATCAAGCACAACGATTAGCTCTTACTCACCATCTTTTAGAAAAATGAGTCATAATAGCAATTGGTGGATGTGTAGGCAGAAGTTCAATGCCGAAACATGGCATTTGTGGAGGACGTTGTCACGGTAGTAATCCTACTAAGTTCATGTTGGCTTGGCCTTGAGGGAGCCCACTACAGGAGAAAATCATCTATTTTATAGGGAGATCAAGCAAATATTCAGATGGTCCAACTCAAACATGTTCGAGATAGGAACCTTGGTGATGTCTAATAAGCTGGAAGTAGACACCAGTCGCAAGCCCATCTAACAGAATCGTTGGAAGGGAACACGCTTGCCAACGAGGAAGTACATAAGGTTAATAGATCAGGCTTTGTCTGAGACATTCATTAGCATGACTGGCTGCAAAACATTATAGTGGTTGAAAAGAAAAATTGGAAGTCGAGAATATTTATCGACCTTGTAGATCTTAATAAGTCATGTCCATAAGACAGTTTTCCACTTTTAATGATTGACCATTTGGAAGACACCACAACCAAGCATGAGATTCTCAGCTTCATTGATGTTTTCTTAGTCTATAACTAGATACTCATGCATCCATTAGACCAGAAGAATACCTCCTTCATAATCGAGCAAGGGACCTACTTTTATAAGGTGATTGCGTTCAGAATAAACTCTACTACAAAATGGGGTTAGATGGGTAAACCCGTCATTATTATCTTATATTGATGGCTGAGCGACTATCATCTACCGGGCTGTCATGTTTAATCATTTAAAAAACCATCATTATAAGAGAGTATAATAACGGGGAATCCCCGTCATCGTAGGTACCACAAAAAGTAGATAAATGACGAGGATTCCCTATCATCTTAGTCACCGTAAAAGCATATAGATGATGGGGTTCCCCATCTTCTAAAGTTACTCCACGTAGAATTTAGATGATGGGGAATCCCCGTCATCTTAGTTGCCGCCAAAAGAACATAGATGACGGAGAATCCTCATCATTATAGGGACAATTCATTTTTAAAAAAATTGTCATTGACAAGCCAAAATGCCTTTCAATGATAGTGGGTTCACCAGTCTAGTGGGTATCATCTACCAATAACTCATCTAGAACCAAATATATTTTAAACCATTTTAGATAAAAATTAATTGGCATCCCAAAAGTTGTACAAATATCGAGGAAAACAATAAGTCTATCAAATGAAAAAATATATGGGCAATGGAATTCTCTAAAGTTTGACCCATTAGTAAATAAATAAATTATCATCCATGTAAATGAGCAAAGACTCAGACCACCCAATGGAATTCTCTAAAACTTACATGTACTTCTCAAGCTTCAGAGTTCCTTGTAGAAGTACTCCATGCGTCATATACTACACTAAACTATTATATAATTGAGGGAATTAGAGAAATTAATTCACATGACATTGCTATGACAATTCATTCATTAACCAGCAGAACAGTAGAAACCTTGAGGAAATGTCCTTGGACTACAACTATTTTTCTTTGAGAGGGAAATGAAAACTCGCCTTAATAATGGTATTAGGGCCGTTCACGTCCTCAAAACGAACAACATAACCAACTTTATCACTTAGAGCACACTCCATTTCTTCACTAACTCTTTTTGCACCACTCGTTGCCACACACCTGCATTTGGGTACATCCACTATATCATTGGTGGTGTAACCATCTTCATGTAGATACTAAAAATTAAACCCACATGCCACTCTAGTCAACAAGCAAAGTAACTCCACATTAAGTTTTTTATTTCTAAACTTTATTTCTTTTCTTTTTTTAGGGGGGGGNGGGGGGGGGGGGGGGGTTATTGCTAATGAAGATGTTAAATGGTTAAGGAACCTGAGTAGTCTTTTCCCAAGCCAGTTTCTCCAACCACCACTACAACCTGATTTTCACGTATTGGAAGTCAAAGAAAATTAGAACACATCTAAACCCAGTAATGGATATCTAATAGGCATATCTCATGGATATGTAGTGTTTAGAGGATCACATTTCATCTATCTTTTGCAAATTTGAAATGTGATATGGGGAGCTTTTTAAATTATGAGCTAGATGAAAACTCCTCAATAATATAGAAAGATCTATAACTCAAAATAATATTTTAAAATTGGGCGATTGTGAGTTTTCCTGCTCATCGATAATTTGAAAAATGTTAAATGCGAGTTTGTAAGCAAACCAACTTAGTTCATGTATGTACATGTATTGAAAACAAGAACCAAAACACAAACTAAAACTAAAAATATAGAACCAAAACACAAGAACCAACATAAACTAAAAGAATTGAACACAACTAATTTGAACTAACCTAGTTCACTTACTTGTCTACTACATTCTTGTTTTCGCTTACTTCTAGAAGTAGGCATGAAAGTTACCATACATGGATACCATCATTTATTTGTTTCCTACATTTCAAAGAAGCTTGATTTTGTAACTGAAAATCACGAACTATATTGAGAATTTCTGTAAAAAAAATTTCTTTTCCTCATCTCAGTCTAGTTCTCCTCCTCCTCTTTTAACCTCGAAAACAATTATTACATTGAAGCCTTCAATTATTGAGAGAGAGAGAGAGAGGGGAGAGAGAGAGAGAGGAGAGAGAGAGAGAGCACTTCACCCTTCTACTATAAAAGGCTATACTACATACTACATAAAGATGAAATTCCAAGCAAAGCATGCCTTAGCAGCTAGAAAAACTACGACATAGTAGAAAAATTAAAAGCAAAATGAAAAATAAAATTACCCTCCTCTAGCAGCTAGGAACACTAATTGACAATCTTCTGCAGGCTTTTTGCTACCTTACAGGAGCTTCTAGGAAAAATCACCCTTTGAAGTAATTGCCTGCAGACATGTGGTACAAAGATCAACTTGACAAGTGCCTTACCAATCATACAACACTAAGTTCACATAAAAGCAATTCACCAGGAATTTGGTAGCACCAGTTGTAAGATCCAAAATCATGGACAAGGTACTTTCTATGTATTTGAAATATAACTAGAGAATTTAATTGATGGCTCATTTTCCCTTAGTCAAATTTTAGAGATCAGGATGAACAAATTTATCCCTGGCTAAGCAAATAGAAACTTCCCTCACCAAGTATTTCAAATAAAAAAAATGTCCTAAGCTGATTTTTCCATTAGGGTGGGATGAAAAAGTGAAACTGCATTGCACATTGATAGGAGACAGAGTCAGATTCAGACACTTAGAAGAAAAAAGAATAATAGAACACTTAAAGCAAAAAGAAAAAATCCATGGCGAGAGAATGTGACAAGCCATTTGTCATAATCTTTGAACACTCTGTGAGAATTGATAATGTCAGTGAGGGATTTCTTTCTGCGAATTACCAAAATGCTTTCAAGAGATCAAGAAGTTAGAAAATCACAGCGCATAATAGCACAATTACATTTGAAAACGTATGTCTACTCTCTACTCTCTAACTATGTTCAACCACATTGAGCTGAAGTTGCACAGTCTGTAATAAAAATATATCAGCGCACTTGGATCCCATTGTAATCATCTGACTTGTTGATCTACACACCTAATTTCAGAAACTCAACTAAGAAACCTCACTACATCTTCCTAACAAACTTGCCCATCTGTCCAGTTTAAAAGTATAACAAAACTTCATAGAGGAGACATGAGCCCATAAGGTACTCCAAAGTTTTCTCAAGTACCAAACGTTGTATTACAAGACGATAAAAACAATTCGCAAAACAACATAATACAATACCATATACTTCATCCGAGACTGAAAATCAGGATTTTCAGGGAAAAAACTGCAAAATGGAAGAGATGCACAAATTTCCTTTTTGTGGCAATCAATCAATAAATATAACAAAAAAAATATGATTTAGAGGTAACATTATAGATCTAGATCACCACCACGCTTGGCGAAGCTACAGTTGGAGAAGCGAGAGGCAAGATCCTCAAACTTAGCCTTTCCAGAAATGATATCCTCTCAAAAGCCTTAAGTTGAGAGACAGCTTCATCAGGGGTGATATTCTTGATAACTTGGCCTTCGGGATCCTTCCAAGAGGCCGATCGTCTAGAGCGCTGGTGCATTATCAATAGGTACGTTGCTCGAACCTGACTGGTTTTCGTTGACGAGGAAATTTCGCTCTTCTTTTCGTCATGCTTTTCCTTCACTGTTCAATCTCTGGACGAGATCGAAGAGGCTGATTTCTTTCGCTTACGATTAGAGTAGGGCTTAGAGAGAGATATAACTTCTTGGTGGTGAGATGTTGTGATTTACATTTAGGCGTCACTTTCCTCTAAGATCTACTCCATGCATCAATGGATAAAATGAAGGTTTGAGCTATTCTAGATCTGGA
This sequence comes from Datisca glomerata, assembly GCA_003255025.1. NCBI lineage: Eukaryota > Viridiplantae > Streptophyta > Magnoliopsida > Cucurbitales > Datiscaceae > Datisca > Datisca glomerata. The sequence goes on along the minus strand of QANY01005361.1, from coordinate 166,855 downwards.
TAGAATGAAGGCGTGCGTTGGGAGAGGAGATCTAAAATTATCGCCATTGAAGTTAAGGCGTGGAGCTTCTTTGGACTGGAGCTGGACGGAATGAATATGTGGGATGAGGTATGAACTTATCATCGTCGAAGTGTTGCCGTCGAGCTCGAGCTATTCTGAAGAAATGAAGAAAGGAATGAGAAAGGGAAAATACTATCTAGATTTGAGGTTAAGGGTTTGCGCCCGTGAATAGCGTGAAGGACAGAAGAAGGAGAAAGTGGGATTCTCAAAGTACGTTAACTTCATGTCTGAACCGAAGCTGCTAGGGCATTTGTGAGAAATACTAGTTTCGATTAAGAGAGAGAGAGAGAGAGAGGGAGGGAGGGAGAGGGAGGGAGAAGGTAACCAGAGACAGTTGCCAAGAAGACAAAAATGACAAAGTAAAAGTAAAATTAAGTTTATATTGATTATGTAATGTGGCATTTTCATAAATAAAATAAACTTTGAAGTAAATTGTAAATTTTTTTACACCATAAAACAATGACATGTTTTTTTCACTGTCATAATAAGAAGTTATATTGATAGCCCAAAAATTAGATGTTATAGTAGAGAACACATTTATGACAGCTAATTTTTGAGCTGTCATCTTACCCGAATTACTCCCACCCTACACTATTTTCCTTTAACATATTTTCGAGAGTTGTCATTGTATTAAAGATGTAGCTGTCATCTAAAAATTGTAGTAGTGTAAACTCAGGATCTTTAACAATTCCCAACTTGTAGTCAACCAAATCAATGAGGATTACCAGGCCAAGGATACAAGGATGGGTGCCTACTTACATTTATTTAGAAAGGTCTAAGATCAATTCATAGAGGCCACAGTCGATCAGGTGCCTAGAAGTGAGAATATTCATGTTGACGCCCTTGTGAAGTTCCCCTCGATCATTGTTACCAACTTAGGTTGACTACTAGATGATAACTGCCTAGTCCTAGCGTAGATGGCGTAAACTGAGAGATTCATAACATCAATCCGTTGATTCCTCCTTTAGAGGAACCTTGATGGATGGACCCTCTTATCCACTATATCTTATATGAGACTTTGCCAGAGGACATGTATGTCACTCATAAGCTGAGGATGCAAGTAGTGAGGTTCTTGATACTAAATGGAGTACTATAAAGGAGATCGTACTCAGGATCATAGCTTAAATGCATCCACCCTAATGAGGCTTAATACATGGTATTCGAGCTCTCCATGAAGGATAACATACAAATTATTCATGAGGAAGGTAATTGGGAGTAAAGGCAAGGATGATGTGTTACTTTTGGCCAAAGAGGAATTAAGATGCCTCAAACTAAGTGAAGAAGTACGAATAAAGGTAATGCTTCACCCCCATACCACATCAACCACTGAAGGAGTTACATTCTATAATCATTTTGTAGGTGTGTATGCAGTAGGGGATGGACATAGTCAGGTATGTCAGTAGTCGCTACCCAAAAGCGGTTCTTGCTCGTTGTAATAGAGTATTTCTCTAAGTAGAATATTGCCAAGCCTTTTGCTAACATAAAGAAGAAAGATGTCAAGAGTTTCCTTTAGAAGAATGTCATATATGGTTCGGGATATCGAGGGTAATAGTCACAAACAATGAGCCACAATCCTCTGGAGTGTAATTAAGGATTTTTGTTAAGAGATGCACATTCAACTATGATTCTCGACACTTATACATCTAGAGGGTAATAGATAGGTCAAAGCCTCTAATAAACCTATTCTGGACAACCCAAAGAAACGATTTAATCGAGCCAAAGGGAAATGGGTCAAAGAGCTTCCTATAGTTCTATGGTCCTATAAGACAATAAAGCTCACGCCAAGGGCGAGACACCTTTCTCTCTGACATGCGGGGTTAAGTTGTGATCCTCATTGAAGTAGGGATGCCAACGGTTTGAATCCAGCTTGTAACTATAGAGTAAAACCATGAAGCCATGGCTAGCACTGAGGATGGCCTCGAAGAAAAAAAGGGAGGCAGCCATGATCATGTTTGAGTCATATAAGCTAAAATCCCCCTGATACTACGCTACTAAAGTAAACAGTATGCAATTCTAGTTTGGAGACACAATCCTACAAAGATGTTTATAGAATAACCAACACAGTCAATTGGGAAGGTTCGTACAAAGTGGTTAGAGTAAAATCTAGATGTAATGACCTAAAGATCCACTAGGTATGACAAAATCCCTTGAGCCCAATCCGCCTAAGCTCAAAGGAAGATGGGGTAAGGCAAGACAGGGTAAGCTACACAATCCCACCTCACCTAGGTGAAGTTGTATTTCATGGTTCATAAGTAAAGGATGGAGTTCCCAATAGTATGAGGCCTTTTGAGGTAAATCCCAAGAATAAAATCGTGTACTTAGGCCCAAAGCGGACAATATCATAAAAAGTAGAGCTTTGGGTCGTTACACTATAATACATGAGTGTAAACTTGACAAACAAAAACTGGTATGCCACTAGCCCCGACATTACTTTGTACAAGATTGTTTGCAACTTTAATTTTTTTAGATGAATATAAGGGCTAAATTCAAATTGCACTACTAAATGTTTTCAGGGATTCGTACCTAAAACTATCAATTTAGCATCATATACTCTAAATGTTTGAGAATTAGCAAATTTGAGCCTGAAATCTTTCAGATGTTAAATATTTCACGAAGCTAAACAAATATAGCACCTGATCATTGCTAGCACCCAATTTAGAAGTTTCAACGATAACCAATTTGTACCAAAACTATCAATTTAGAATCATATATCTTAAATGATTGAGAACTAGCCAATTTTGACCCCTTTAATTTTTGACACACTAAATATTTCACGGAGCTGAACAAACAGTATGTGAATTGAAGCTTTAGACGCAAACGGGAGGGACCACAAAGAAAAAGAAGGAGAAGAAGATGAAGAAGGCAAGCAGAAGAAGAAGGCGAAGAAGAAGAAGAAGAAATTCTTCACGTCCATCTTCCTTCAAGCTTTTGATGCATCCATCTCGTGATTATTCCTATACACTTGATTAAACTCATTAATAATACGTAGCTTAATGATTTGTTATCATGCAAATTCATTTTAGAACAACGCAGTGAACAACCATCCCCTTTTTTATGATGATAAACCATTAAGTGATATAATATTTTATGGTAATGATAAAATGTAATAAAACATGTAAGTAATTGTAAAAGAATACGTCAACTGAACATGCCATTAAATCACTCCCCCTAAGTACATACTATTTAATTACTTCTCCTAAATTTATGCCATATGATTAAAAGTTAAAGAAGGGTCGTTTAGTAAGCAGGTTGTTCTCGACAAATATCTTCTTGAAATTGTGTTCCTTGAATTGTAAGAGCATCGATTTTCTGATGCAGTCGTTCAAGCATGTACATCTCAGTTCCATATGTGTGAGACGATTCTCCCAGAAGGGTAGATGGAGGATCTGCTCGATGAAGCAAGTCAGTGAAGGGCAAATGGTCAGTTCGAGGATCATCACTAAACAGATCCTCCATGATGAACTCAATATTTGGAAGATTAGTGTTCAAATGTTCATGTTCCTCGTTCATAGCTTGGTGGGTTTTTACCCATATTCCGTTAACTTCTCTATATGCATATTCTATAATGACTTTTTGGTTATAATATCATTATTTTTCAGCTCAATAAATTCTTCCTCACTGAGATCAATTCCAAAATGCTAGAATATTTTCGTGAGCCACATTCCATAAGAGAGAGCATTGAAGGTTATGAATGGTATTCTCCATATATTTCATCATTATCTAACATATTTTGACATTTCTCCTCGCAAAAAATTGTAGAGAAGAAAAACATAAAGATGGTAACTTTATCTTTATGACCGTGATAATGTGGTGGAGGATTTTAGCTTCTATGGATAGGTGGCTAATCAGAGGTCTAAAAATATTTTGGAGATGAGGTTTATCATAAACAAGTCGTACGCCATCTAAAGGATCAAAATGTGCTATTTTCGGTCAACTTGAAGTGTGATACAAGGCTAATCCATGTCATGGGATTTCAAAATCTCACTTACATTGTTCAAGATAATTGATGTACCCCTACTATAGCTCGTTATAATAAAGGGATCTGACTCTATCATCGTATTTGCATAGAATAGTCTCACTAACCTAGGATATATCTTTATTTTGAGACCCATTCTAGCTAGAAAATCATGGGTTTGGAGTCCTTCAAAGTTAGAATATTTTATTGAACGAGTGGGTAAACTTTTTTTAGGGATATTCTAATTGTACCTAGCTTCACATTCTTCATCAAAAAATAGAAAAAATCTCCATACCTCTCTTCTTCATTATTTGAAGAGTGAGTTCTTTTTTCCTTAGATCCCCTTAAAGATGCACCTTTAGTCTTGATAAAAAATTTCAAGAAGAAAGGTTAAAAAATTAGCTAATATTGATCTTCGTTTGTTGTGGTTGTCGGAAAGAGAAAAGTAAGGGAAGGGAGAGGTGGCTTAAAGTGAGTTCGTCAGTTTGAGCGAAGAGAAGGAACAAGCAGTGTTTCTCTGTTTAAGGTAGATGTGGAAGCCAAATTAGTGATGTTGAAGCCGAAAGGTAAGGATGTGGATTGAGCTTTGTTGATTGAATTCACTCTTGGCACCATAAAGAGAGAAGGGAAGGGGAAAGATGGAGGGATGAAAGTGTAGTGAATTTAGGGTGCCAATTTGATTTTATACCCCCGGTACTGTAGCAACCGGTGCGCCGGTCCCTGAACCAGTTGAACCAGTTTGCACAATAACAAGATATTTTAAAAAAAATTTCTAAATTTTCAAATTTTCTAAAATTTTTACTTCCTTCCTATTTCATACCCTAAGATTTAAAATTATATCCTTTTGGCTTTTTTACAACCGTTGCTATTTTACTCCCATGCCCATATTTTGGCTTTTGAATTTTCCACCTCAACACTATCTTTGATGCACATATAACTATAATTTGCTATTATTTTCAAATCATTCGTTAAATTGGATAATTGCAAATAAATAAAAATTACTTAATGTTCAAAACTCCTAATGCAAGTCTATTTTTACAAAAAAAAATTCTGCACTAAATAATTTTGTGAAAATGCCAGCTAGTTGATTTAATTTGTCCACAAGCTCAAGTGATATATCTCTTTTTTGCATGTGGTCTCAAAGAAAATGATGTCTAAGATCAATGTGCTTTGCATCTCTATAAGATTTTTAAAAACATTAATAGCACTATTGTTATCACATCAAATAAGTATAATTTTTAAATCTAAGCCCCGATCTCTTAAAGTTTATTTCATCCACAAGATTTGAGCACAACAGTTACCGGCTGAAATATATTCAGCTTTGGTAGTGGACAAGGCTACCGGATTTTTCTTCTTGCTAAATCACGAGACAAATAAGTGTCCTAAGAATTGACAAGTGCCACTTATACTCTTTCTATCAGCAAAATCGTAGTTTGAATAATCAACTAGCTCCAAGAATTTTCATTTTGGATACCCAAGGTTAAATTTGGTAGTCCCATGTAAATATTAAAAAAATATTTTAATAGCGTGCAAGTGTGACTCTTTTGGACAAGTATGGAATCGTGCACACAAATAAACACTAAACATGATATCAGGTCTACTTGCAGTTAAGTAAAGTGAGGAGCTAATCATATGTAGGTATTTCATAATGTCAATATGTTTACCTTTATTATCCTTATCTAGCTTTGTAGTGGTACTCATGGGCGTATTGCTAGAGTTTACATTCTCCAAACTTCTTGAGTAGGTCCTTGGTATACTTTTCTTGACTGATGAAGATTGCATCATCCATTTGCTTCATTTAGAGTTCAAGAAAGAAATTTAATTCCCCATTACACTCATCTCAAAGTCCTTGCTTATTATTGTATTACCAAAATTCTTGTACAGATGAGTAGAAAAAAAATAATATCATCTACATAAATTTGAACAATTATGATATATTTTCCTTCTAGTTTATGAAAAGGGTGTTGTCTACTTTACCATTGCTAAAACCATTATCTGGAAGAAATCTGCTTAGCCTTTCATACCAAGCTTTAGAAGCTTGTTTTAAGGCATATAGAGCATTTTAAGTTTATACACGTGAATAAAACTTTGAAAACTAGGAGGTTGTTATACAAACCCTTCCTCCAAGATGTATCCATTTAAAAAGTCACTCTTGACATCCATTTGATACAAAATAATTTTTTTGAAGCATGCAAAGGCTAAGTGCATTCAAATTGATCCTAGTCTAGCAACATGCATAAAAGTTTCTTTGAACTCTATTCCTTCTTATTAGTTATATCATTGAGCTACTAGTCTAGGTTTATTTCTAGTTACTATTATATTTTTATCTACTTTAATTCTAAACACCCACTTCGTATCTGTTACTATTTTATTTATTGGTCTAGGAACAAGTTCCCATGCCTCATTTGTTTCAAATTGATTTATCTCTTATTACGTGGAAATTAACAAATATTGATCTTTTTCAGCATCTAAAACTTTTTTTTGGTTCTAACTAAGATATGAAAGCAACATTACCCATACTATGAAGTGATGATTGAATTGTTATCTCCTTTGTGATATCTCCTGCAACAAGTTCTTATGGATGATCTTTCATGAATGTCCATTCATCAGCTTGATCAAAAGTAGCGTTAGAAAGTTTAGATTGATCAAAATCTGTATGCGTAGATTCATCCACTACTTGAGTTCTTTAATAATATATTCTAATGCTAGTGGTGGAGTATCCTAAGAAAATTCTTATATCAAACTTTTGATCAAATCTTCTTAGATTGTCTTTATTATTTAGAAGTAAATTTGGAGCCAAAAACATTAAAATAAGAAATATTTGGGATTTTCCATTGAAAAGTTCATAAGGTATTCTATTTAATGAAGGACAGATAAAAACACGATTTATAATGTAGCTGTAAAGGATTTTTCTAGAAAAGAAAAATCTGCAATAAAGAGAATAATAATAGTAATTTAAGAGAGAGAATGAGCTAAAATAATTATTGAGCTTGTATTCGATTGATTTTTAGAGTGGTACATCCTTATATTTATACATGAAAATTATAACTAAGTGATAAAAAGCCCTCCTTTTCTGTTGCAAGCTTTGCGGAAAGGATAAGATATCAATCTCACCATTTCCAGGGAATATTCCTCTATGAGATCCATTTTGTAACTATCAGACTGATCTAACGGTTCTCATTTATACTCCTTGATTAATTATTTGGCATGAATTTTGCCATGTGTAAGATAGTTTTGACTGTTCATTTGCCTCATTACACTCGATGAAATCCATTCGTCGATGTGTCATGATTTTTCCGTTCTTTCTAGACTTTACGTCTTCATGTAGTCTATTTTCACGTGCTTCTTGGGAACATGTAGCATGATTTTCCAAGCAACCTTTTGACATGCCTTTGTCATTTTTACGTCAACCATTGTGATGGTTCATTTCTTTTCCCACGCGTCGTACAGGGATGTACGACATGTGTCGCCCAAGCTACTCTAATGATGACACTAGGTAGTTATGACTACGCCCGATACGACTATTTTCCGTTTCTAATCATATCATTTTAGAGCACTTCTCCATGGGAATTTCATCACGCCTTTTCTATGAATCTTTTCATACTCCAATGTCTCCTAATTGCGCCTTTTGACATTTCTTTAGTGGATTGTAGTTCTATTTCACATCTGTGGCCTATTAAAGCCAGCGTCTCCATTTTTCCTCATTTCTTGCTTCCAGACTTATAAGTTTCTTCATTTCCCATCTACATTTTATTTTTTATTCTTTTTATTCTTTTTCTTCGCACTTTCTTCCACTTATCAGAATCATGATGAAGAAACTCTATTGTCCCCCACTGTTCTTAGGGTTAAAACCGAGGCAGAATTTAGGGAGTTCATGACCATCTACCAAGATGCATTTCCTCCTGATGTCCTCTGTTCCCTCGGGGAAAGTGGGGCATTGGGTTTCCGTTGTAGGACCATTTCAGAAAGTACTATACATCCCATGTATATAGCATTGGGTTTTAGATTTCCCATTTCCCCTCTTTTCTAAGAATTCTTTTCCCTTTACCGCTTAGCTCCTTCTCAGTTCATGCTAAACTCATATAAAGCCGTTATTTGCTTCGAGTCCATGAATAGGCATTACAACCTAGGTTTAGGTTTGACTGAGATTCGACTCACTCATATTGTTAAGTTCAAGAAGGAAAGTTATAACCCGGCCCCCAGGTCGGACAAGAGAGGGCCACTCATAATGGAGCTCCCCAAAGGGGACAAAGGATGGGAATGAAACATTTAAAACATTGGCGAGAATTGGAGCGGTAATGGCCGCTAGATTATTTCCAAAAGATGGGAACTTTCAGTAAGTTCCCAGGCCTGAGCTCCATTTCCCTTTTTCTTTTCACCATTTTTTACGAATATTTTCGCTTAACTTATTGACATCTTCTTCTTTTGTGTGATGGAGACAAGCAAGCCAATGCAAAACCGTTCCTGACAAGGGCGTTTCTGACAACGTAACCACTTTACTTCGCCTAGAAAGAAGGTGGTATTAGCTCATCGACCCTAAAAGGGAGGCCAACACCACTTTTGTGGCAGCTTCCGTCACTCCAAATCAGCTTCCATATCACCGACTTTTCTCCCTAGAGGTATTCCAATTCCCTCTTTTTTGTTTTGCATCTCCCTATTCCCACTATTTTGTATTCTTCAGAGTCAACAAACTCCGAAGAAGAAGATCCAGCCCCTCTACGAAGAACTCAAGAGTCCACGCAAGAGATGACAAAGCGGCTTCGCACCATGCTAGGTGAGATTAGAAGGAGGAAAATCCACCCGAGAACGGATACTTCCAATTCTTCTCAAGCTCCTCCCGCTCCCACCGTCCAGGGTCAAGATAATTTAGCTCGTTCTACCACTCCTCCTCCTCCTCTGGCTTCTCAACGGGAAACTGCTCCCGTTCTTGATCTTCCTCAACCAAATGCTGAGGATTTTATTCCTTGGAGGTTGAGATGATTCGTTGTTGCTCTTCCCATTCCAGCCTTTCTGAGCTTCCTGAATGATGCTCAAGCCATCCATATATTTCCCATGACATTATGTGTGATGCGGATACTCAAACAACCGTAATATGAACACTAGTGAGCTCATTAAGTCATTGTGCCATTACTTAATCCATGTAAGTATTTTTCTTCCTTATTCTGTTATCTTTTAGCTTTTCTTGTTTGCTCATACTTGTATATTTCTTTTGCTTTATCTTCCATATTTTCCCATTTTCTCATACTTGTACATTTTTTACTTTTCTTTTTTTTCCAGGTCGTTATCCATCATAATGCCCTTCAGGAGTATCATATACTCCATGAATATGCTATGATTGGCCTTCGTGTGGAGCTTGCTAAGAACGAGAGAGAATTGACACCAAGCATTTTTACGTGAAAAATATTCACTATAATAAATTTATATGTCAGGCAAAAAATCTTTTCAGATGCGTAGTGTTCTAAGGTTTAGCTAAGTCATGTCCATCTCCTATCATAAGATAATAAAATCCGCTGCCTCCAATTCTGCTAACAATATATGGCCCTTTTTAATTAAGTCACAACTTTCCCTCCGTCTGAAACTATTCTTCAGCACTAGACCTTCTTTCTAAAATCCTAGTTTATGAATCTTTTTTTGAGAGTTAGTTCTCATTTTCTGATTGTAGTTGACCATTTAGATTAATGTTGTTTCACTCTTTTCCTCCAGAAGGTGCAGATTCTCTTTCATCAGTTCCATATTTTACGGCTCGCTCAGACTTGATTTCATAGTTGGGTTTCCAATTTCAATGGTATTATTTCTTCTGTTCCGTATGCCAAAGCAAATGGGGTCTCCCTCATTGACTCTTTGGAGAAGGTCCTGTACGCCCATAGTACTATTGGTAGTTCTTCCACCCATCTTCCTTTAGCTGATTCTAGCCACTTTTTCAAACTTTCCAATATGAGCTGATTCAATCATTTCCCTTGGCCGTTTCCTTGCAAGTAGTACGACGTAGAAAATCGGTTGATAATTTTCAAGCCCTCATAGAAAGCCTTAACTATCTTCCCTGTGAATTGAAGTCCTTTGTTCGAGATGAGTACTCATAAGAGTCTGTATCTGCATACGTTATTTTTGCACAAGAATCCCTTCACTTCCTCTTCTCGAATCCTTGTGTAGAGTCTTCATCTTCAACCACATTGTAAAGTAATCCGTTGCGACTAAAATAAAACATTTCTAAGCAGGTTCCATGGGAAGCGACCCTATAATATCTAGGCCTATTGCATGGATGACCATGAGCTTGCCATTGTGTTGAGCTCTCTAGGGGCCATTTTCACTACAGGGGCAAAGTGTTCGCACTTGTCATAGCTTTTCACACACTACTTGGAATCCTGATGCATCCTCGGCCAATAGTACCTTCATTCAATATTTTGTTCGCCAATGATCTTCCCCTGGTCTAATTTCTGCATATGCCTTCGTGGATATCTGTCAGTACATGTTGGGCTCTTTCACCTTTAGGTATTTTAGATACGAACCTGAAAAAGACCTTTTATATAATATCTCATTGATTAAAAAGAATACATGGCACTTTATTGTTGAATTTTTCTTCACATATAAACTCTTCATGTATTCTCCTTTTGCTAGGTAACTGATTATGTCATCCTGCCAACTAGGTTCCACCTCGACTTCTACGTCCGCAACTTTTTGCTCTTTTAGAAATTCCACCGGCACGTTTATTTGTAAGGGGAGTGTAGTGACGATCCCAAGTTTTCCCACACATATGCGTGACCGTCTTCAATTCTTGGTATCTAGTGGATCTCGTCATTCTTTAGTAGATTTAACAGGCCTTTAGTCTGTTGCAAATATTCTATCATCCTCATATCATTTGTAGCGAATTCTCCCGTTACATATTTCATTATTAACTTGGAATCACAAAAGATTTTTACTTCTGTTACCTCGAACTCCAACGACATTCTGACTCCTGTTATCAAGGTTTCATATTCCACTTCATTGTTTGATGCATTAAACCCAAAAGAGATGGAATGCTCAAGAGTTTCTCCAAATGGGGTTTGCACCACTATTCCTGCACCGCCCCTTTTATTATTCGAGACCTCATCGATGAACAGTTTTTAGGGTTCGTTCTCTATTTTCGTCTGAAACCCTTCCGTTTCATCTTCTTCACCGTGAGTGAAGTCTTCTACAAAGTCATCCAATACTTGAGATTTGATCGACGTTCTTGGTTCATATTAGATTTCATATTGTTCAAGTTCAATATGCCCACTTTGCCATTCTTCCGCTTACTTCTGGTGAGTGCAACAGACTTTTGAGTTGCGAATCTGTTAACACCTTTATGCTGTGAGCTTGGAAGTAAGGTCTTAGCTTCCTTGCCGCAACTACAATGGCTAACACCAACTTTTCCATCTTCTTATATCTGGCTTCAGCTGCTAGTAAACTCTTACTTATGAAGTAAACGAGCTTTTTTTTCCTGTCATCCTCCTTGATTAGGATGGAATGTATGGCTGTTTGTGAGACTACCACGAACAAGAGCAATTCTTCACCAGGAACAGCTTCAAAAGCAACGATGGAGTTGTCAGATATTCCTTGATATTTTAAAAGCATCTTCGCACTTTTCATCCTACCTGTCGATGAAATTCTTCTTTAGCTTTACGAATAATGACATGCACTTATCCGTTGAGCTTGAAAGGAATATGTTCAGAAGCACCAATTTTCCTGTCAGACTTTGCACTTCATTACGGGTATTGTGGGATTTCATCTCCATGATGGCCTTCACTTAATTTGGGTTGACTTCCATTCCCCGTTGTGTTATTAAGTGCCCCCAAAAGTTTCCCACTGCCATTCCGAAAGTGCACTTCTCTGGGTTGAGTTTCATGAACTTTTTCTCAGGATTGAAAAGGCTCCGTCAAGATCATTGATATGATCTTGCCATTTGCTGCTCTTAACCAGCATGTCATCTATATAAACTTCCATTGTTCTTTCAATTTTCTCACGAAAGATCTTATTCACAAGCCTTTGGTGAGTGGCACCTACATTTCTCGAACCAAGGGCATTACTTTATAACAGAAAATTCCTTGTTCAGTGATAAATGAAGTTTTTTATTGATTAGATTTGAAAATTTTCACCTGATTATATATTGAATTGGTAATCGTGAAGCTAAGGAGTTCATGTCCTGAAGTTGCATCCACCATCTGGTCTATCCTTGGAAATGTATAATCATTTGTTGGCCAGGCTTTGTTTAGATCGGTTAAAACCAACACAAATCCTCCATTTCTCATTCTTCTTTTTCACGATAACTACGTTTGGGTAGTCTATCTCCCAGAAGAAGTCAGCCCTTAAAAGCTTTTCCACTTCTTTTTTTATTGCCGCATTTTGTTCTAGGGCAAAACTTCTTTCTTGCTGTTTCACTGGTTTTACAGTGGGATCTGTATCCAACTTATGACATATTATATCTTTTGGAATACTTGGCATTTCTTATGATGTACTCGCAAAGATGCCTCCGTTCTTCCTATCTCTCAAACTTTCCTTTTCCGCTTCTTCAAGTTGGTCATCTTTTGAGTTCCTTCCTCAAGGTACACGTGTTCAGTGACATCTCCCACTTTGTACCTTGGGTTGGACGGATCATCTTTCCTCTCCTCCATTGATTACTATTATTTTGTTGCCTCTAGCTTTTGAATATATAGCTTCTTTTTCGTTGTCGTTAATCTGGTGAACTCCAATTTTTGTACGACATAGATTCGAGTAGCAACTTGATATTCCTTTATCATTTTTATCCTTTCTGGGGATGGATAATTCAGTACTTGATAATAGGTGGATGAAACGGCCTTCATCTTGTGAAACTATGTCCTTCCCAAGATTGTATTGTATGGGGATAGAGTGTCCAGTACTACAAACTCCATCAGATGATTGAGCGGCTCAGCATTCACTAGGAAAACTATTATTCCTTCAGAGTAGCTTATCATTCCGTTAAAACTTATCTACGGTTGTGACGGGCCTTACAACTTCTGGTTTCCCATTAACATTTTCCAAGGTTTTATCGATGCACGATGTTGATGGCACTTCCGTCATCGATCAACACCCTTCTCAGCAGACAGTTTCCAACCTGAATAGATATGACCAAAGCGCCATTGTGATGTCCATTGTGATCCTCCAAATCTAATTCATCGAAGATCGATGGAAAGTTTTCGTTGTTACTTGATGAACTTCCTTTTTCCCAGCGTTCCTCCAATGCGAGATTTTTGCAATACATCTTTCTTTCTTTCTTAGTCGTTCATTCTTACCCAGTCAGTGCGATTATGATATCCACAATTCTGAGCGGTTGTTTTTCTTTCTCCTGGACCTTCTTCTCTGTTTCCCACTTCTGCATGTCCTTTTGGACATATTGTTGGCAAGCTCCCATATATTAGAATTGTGCCCTAAAAGCACACGAATTTTATGTATTTTTTACGATTTGTTTTATGAAGAATTAATAAACTGACATTCTTACATATAACATGTGAACCTTCTTAGTAGAAGGTCCACAAACATTTAGTTCTTGGTTTTTATGCTATGGAGTTTCACTCATAGGCATAAGATATAAACTGAGAGTTCTTTATGTCATAAATATTTAGTTTCACAGTCTACTGAAGTTGGGCACTTTACTAAAACAGATTCTAGTAGATTAACTCTATTATGTGAAGTGACTTACATTAATCATTAGGTGGTGTACCTCGTTAATGTACTAGTACATTTGAAATACATTGAATTGACTAATGAGTCTGACTTTCAGTAAAATACTATCAAATGAAAATAAAGACCGATTGTTATTATTTGATGAGTGTTCTCAATCTTGAGAGAATTATGAGCTTGTATTTAATATCTTAGTTATTTTGATTTATCAAGAATGATACTTTTTTAGTTAATACATTTCATATGTTAGATGACTGGGTTATTTGATAGTAAATCCATAGATTTTCAATAATAGAATTCATAGATATATTTAATTAAGTGACATAGTACATCTTAGGTAGTTCATTTATGTGATCACTGTAAACTAAAGGCTTAGTATTTCAGGTGAAAAACTAGAGATTTGATAATTTTATTTGAGGTATCATATATGAAAATATTCATAGTTGACCGAAAAATGAATTTGAAATCTAAAAATACCAAGATGTGTGTAAATATTAGGTCGATACTAATTATCTAATTATATGCGATACTATATTATAGATGTGCATTACATAACAAATAATGGGTCAGTGATAGTTACGTCGAGTAATATAAAATACACTTGAAGTCCAATTATATTTTTATAATGGTGCTAATCGTAATTAATAATTAATAAATTTAATTATGAGCTTGATCGGTAGAGTTTATTAATTATGTAGTTAAGAATATTTTTTATCCTTAAGGCCCCTTTGCTAGTCTCAAATTTGGATTACATAGTGACTTTACTTGTTTAATCAACAAGTGGTGGAACATAAATAGCCAATGATCAACCAAGTAATTTAAAGAACTAACTCAGTCTTATTTTTTTCTAAAAGGTCAGAATTAATTAAAATTAATTAATTTAATTTTAATTGACTGAATTAAAAAGAAACAGTTGGATGTTGAATTCCTAACGGTTGCTTCTTTGTTTTTTCAATGGGTTCCATTGTAACCCATGGCAAAATAAAAAAGAGGAATGATACATTCTTAACGGTTAAGTACAATTTTGGAGAATTAAAGACTCCAAAAAACATTTGTTCAGACTTGAAAACAGCAGCAAGTCTTCAAAGAAAAGTCAAGAATCAAAGAAATCAAATTTTCCTTTCATGTGCAATTTTGGCCGAATTGAAGAGGAAAAAGAGAATTGATTTTTGTTTTTATTTTGTTCGAGCGTCCACCCGCTCATCTTTTCAGTTGATAATTTATAGAATAGTGAGAAAGATTATGAGGTTTCGATTTTCACGCTTTAAAATGCATTTTTCCTTATTCCTATTGAAGGTTGTTTCTCTATTTTTTTTAAAATCTAGTATTTTCTGCCGTGACAATTCTTTCACCATCATGGCTAAGACCCATTTACTACTACATTTTTCTTTGTTCCTTTCTTACTCTCACTACCACTTCTTGTCTTCTAAATCTTATTGTCTACCTAGCTGGCAAGAGGAGGAAGCAAAGCAGAATCATTTTTTAGATTCCCTTACTTTCACTATAACAAACGACATGTATACTATCAGAATTTTAAAGAAGAGTAGTGGAAGGTATAGTAGATTTTCCAAGAAAATATGAAAAATAAAATTAAAGCAAAGCAATATGAATATGATGAGAGTTCTTAATGAAAATGGTAGATTGTCCCGATTGCCGATTGAGAGGAGGAAAAGACCAGAAGATGAAGAAATTGGTAAGGGGCTGGCACGGAGAGGTTAACCCTATATTTATATTAGATCACTTTTGATGATAATAAAACAGTGACGTTACTAATGAAGTGAAGTTACTAATGAATTAATCAAATGTGTAGTGACTACTAAAAATAACGATAAAATATAGAGATTGAAGATCATGAAGATATCAATTTTCATGTAATTTTTATTAGGAGCCTACTCAATTTATTTACTCTTAATAAGCTCAAAATAATTATGTGAATATGTCCTTAAATTAGGTATCAATGCATAAAAATTCCAATACCAAAAAGCTTACCCTCTCTTGGCACAATAGACAAATTACATAACATGGAGAGTCAAAAAGCCTATATGTAAAGTTTAAAAAACCTAGAGGGGTGGATAGGTTGTAATTTCAAAATCTAAATTTTAATTGAATCAATTTAGCACAGGAAAATATCATATTAAATCAGATCAACCATTCACCATACCATCAACATTAAAAAAATATAGAGGTAGAGAGATAGAGATAGATAGCGCAAGATTTTTACGTGCAAAATCCAACTAAAAAACCACGGGACTAGTCTAGTAAAAAATATACTAAGAATTTAAATGAGTACAAAGATCGGCGTTACAAAGTGATTCAAATACATGTGGATTGTTTTGCCACACCACTTGACTCCTAGTACCAATGTCTTAACCTCGATCTCCACGTCGAGGCATCATCGATCTCAATCTCTTCTTCTTGGACTCTACCTCAAGGAACAAGTGCCGACATAATCTCACCGATCTTAGACTTGCTCCAAGGCACATGATTCACACAGAGTATGAACAAAAGGTTCTTGATGCACTTTCAGGAAAAAATCTCATGAAATCACTCAATGTAAAACTGATTTTTTTAGGAAACAAAAACGTTTTAATGCTTAAATGCTTTAAGATCAAATCTAAAATAGCATTAAAACTAAAAGTATAAATCAAAAGAATTAATTTAAAGCTTGAAAAGACTTATATAAAATAAATAGGGAAAATTTAGAATAAAGAATAGGGTAAAATAGAAAACTACTTAAAACACTTTCTTTTTCTCTCCATACTTCCTTGTGAGTAAGGAAGGTCAAAAGTATTCCTTAGAGTAGGAAAATATCATGAAAATATTTTATTTAAATTTTGGAATAAAGAAAACCTAGAATTCATGAAATTGTAAGAGAAATTTGCTAACTATCACACCTAATCTTCACAAAATAAGGAGCAACGTATAGAAGGAAGATTAAGTAGAAAAATTAAAGGGTAAATACAAAATCCGGATTTGGAATATTTGAAAAAATCTTTAGAGTTATCGAAATCGGAAAAAATTTAATCAAAATTTTTAAACAGCAGTCGATCCTAGATGTTAGAATGCACATTCATTCTAAATTTGAGTTCAATGATTGATCATTATATAGAGAGATCAACTGTTGAAAGTCAGAATGCACCATTTTTTAGTCAAAAGAAAAATTATATTAACCAAAGGAAATACACAAAATACAGTGGGCATACCCCAAGACTAAAGAAAACAAAGAAACACTAAAGGGTTCAAAACCCTAAAACAACAAACATACTAAATCCATATATCTAAACTAGTGCCATCCAGATTAAAGTGTCTAGGCTTGTTAAAGAACATCAATCTATCTCCAACAAGCTTGGAGATTTTCCTAGTGATAAGCCATTGTCAAGCACCCTCCCAAGAAACACTATTGTATTCTTTTTCGTCCAAATACAATAAATATAAGAGGAAAGAATAATCCTAGAGCTAGCAAATTCATACAAAGAATTATTTTTCAGACTGAGAGCCAAGAAAATAAAGTTTTCCAAATCACTTGGCCAACATAGTTGCATTTGGTGAAAAGATCTTTAAGGATCAATGTAGTAGCAGGGCATTCAAAGAATAGATGCTGGCAAGTCTCAAGACCAGAAGTGAAGAAAATACATGTTGGATTAACTCAGGGTTCCAAGTAAGGATCCTATCTTTTGAGGCTAGCTTATTTAGGAGAGCTAGTCAAGAAATAAATGAACATTTAGGAACACATCCAGAAAACCAAACAATCTCAACCCAAGGAATCTTATCTCTTTGTTCTGCCAAACATTGATAGGGTTTGCTCACAAAAAACACCTGAAGAAAAAGCTTTCCATAACCATCTGTCCCCAGTCTGGGGAGGAGGGATGTCAAGTCTAAATCCCCAGAAATCTTGAGGAGATGAAACCTAATTATTAGGCCATGTCCAGTGACCTCTTCTGATCAGAGAGTTCAGCTTGCTATCAAAGGGTAATCATGCAGTCTCAACCAGCTGCTTCCCTCCCCTAGTAAAAGAATGCCATGGGGATGCTAGGGACTAGTGAGCAGAGAAATAGAGTCTCCACTCTCAATCTGTAATGAACAAAAACCAGAAAGCTTCTCCTTGAGCCTAAGTAATTTTCTCCAAGACTAGGAAGGATCTGCTGTCATTTTGATAGTAAAAATAGAATGTCCTTTGAGATGGTTGTGATAACAGCAAGCCACCCATAAAGAGTCCTTAGCCATATTGGCAATCCTCTAAAAGTGTCTAGCAACAGCAGCAACATTCCAAATAATGATATCTCTGGTATTTAGACCCCCCCCCTCCTCAGCAAAGGAAGTACAAACTAAGTCCCCAACTACTTTTTCTCCAGAATTATGATCACACTTCCCTATCCACAAAAAGTTCCTAAGAGTAGAGTTAATGAGCTTCATCACCATTTTTGGTTAAATCAATAAACTAGACCAATATCTTCTCTTTCATCTCCAATAACATCATCAAATCCAAAATGTAAGGTTGGTGTATTCAATTCATCTCATTGCTCAAAGAAGTATCAATATCAACTTATTTAGAATGATCCTCCACTACATTGGTCACCATTAGAAACCCTAATGGTGACCAATGGAGGTCTCCCCCGTGCCTTTCTAGGACCAACCACCTCAAAGCCATCAAGACTATCAGATGGTATTGCCTTAGATGGTTCACCTGTGGATGAATAAAGCGAACCAAGCAATCTCTTTTCCTTCTTTTCTTTCATCTTCACCAACAAACTTCACTAGAATACAACCCTAGCACCAATCTCAGTTCGGATCAGAAAACCACCATGAAGCACTGAAAAATCAAGAATTCCCTATGAAAACCTAGGATCTAGAGAGAGAAGCTCTAGGGAAGAGAGGATAATGAACAATGAGTCTAGCAATCGATTGTCTCTTATTAGTGATCGATTGGAACAACACAAAAAACTAAATAATACTTGTTTCTCTAGAACTCTAAAATATACTAAAATGAATCTTATTAATAATGAATATCTTAGTGTGTTATTATATAAGTGCCTCGAATCTTCCCTTCAAGTTTCACGTAGGGAATTGATCAAGAGGATAGTGACTATAACATTCACAAAGTTTTGTTTACAAAAAATGCCAATTACTGAAATAAGACATACAATTTTTGATTCAACAATCTCTCCCTTTAGCATTTCCATGAGAAAACAAATATGCTCATATTCTACCCAATCCAAATACAACTTAAAAGACTGATACATTTGGCTCAAAGAGAATTTGACTAATAACTCTATATTCTGCAGCATCAGAAACATTAAAAGATCAAGTGTAAGTACGTATGAGTAAAAATACATCAACAAATAAACAAATAGCTCCACAACTCTCCCCTTTTTTATCAAGGAATGACAAAGGTAAGACATCCAAAAAGCAATCTAATTTCATGTAAAGATAATAATGAAGTATGAGGCAATATAATTAATCCCAAAAAGAACTTGAACATGACATATTCCAATTAATAAATAAGCTTTTACAAAGTGAAAATAATTAAAAAAACATGTGCGTAGGAATCAAGCCGTGAAAGACCAAACTTAATTTGAGCACGAAATACATTATTCAAACCAGCATTCAACTTTGACTACAAGAGCACCATGATTGATTGGTAGATATAGTGGTTCATCTCTACAAGTAAATGCCACAAATTTTTATGAAACATGCGGTCGATTGCCAAGAATGATCAATTGATAGAGCAGATAATGCACATCCGAAATCCAAGCAATATTTGCAAGACAAACAATAATGGAAAAATTCTTCCCCTCAATCAATGAAATGTACTCCTCTAAATGCATGATTGTATCTTTCTAACTAACATGTTCTCCCCCAAAATACATGCTCTAGATTTTTTATGTAAAGAAATTGAAAGTAGGCACCAAAAACTCAACAAGCACTAAACGACACATTTACTCGGGATAGTAAAAAAATAGTTTGATCTCAATCAAGCTAAATATATACGAATTCGTAAATACTATATGAGAGCCATGTCTAATTAAAATCAATTTGTTTGTCATCTTAAGTGAGTATGTGAAATTGATCAACAAATATATTTCTATTAGAAGCATATTGAGGAGATTAAAGTGAAGCTCACCATTAGAAATAAAACAAATCATCTCCATAGGAAGTGAAACCTAACTATCATGATTTTTTAAATATAACAAGTACACACATTCTTCTTTTTCTCTTTTCTGGTTATTCAACATTTTTTTGTACGGTAGCTTTCACTCTAGAGAAGAGGTAGCCATGTCCTACAAGAAAATAGTTAAACATATTCAATGAATTTCTCTTTGCATTAAATGATGTATTCACTCAGACATCAATATGTAGCCTTTTTCTATACTTCTCTTTCAATGAGGTAAAAAAAAATTACGAATTCAAGTTATTGGTCATTCTTATAGAGTTGAAAGTTTATTCCTACAGTGACCAATTCAACAAGTAAAATAAAAAAAATCTAAGAGAATAAATAAATTGGTCAATGTGCTCAAAATATATAAGAACGATAAATAAATTATCCTTCATTTAACTAAGAAAGTGTGTCTAACTCAAAGATATCAATGATTATCATAACACCCTTCAAGTCTTAATAGAGCAAAGCTTATTTTGACAAAGTATTTTGAACGAAAGATCTTTATAAAATGCATTATTTTGTTTCGTCAAGATCTAAAGCATTCAAATGCAAGAAAAAACTCAATTTAGTTTTGGGAGACAAATTAGCTTTCACAAAAGTATAATTAGAGCTAGAAGGGGTATGTTTAGGAATGTTAAGCATAATTAGGGCTATATTTTGGTAGAATGAAGTTAGGATAGTTTTATAGCTTAAATCTCGAACGCTAGTCTGGTTTTGGGTGCTATGCAGTTTTATGCATGTTATGCTAGAAGGACTGCAAGCTTGCTTAATCATTAAAAGCTATAGCATTTCATAGCTATGTGCATTCATCACAAGAAAGTGATTTGTTTGGCGCATGACCAAGCTGGACATTGAAATCATAAAGGATCTCCATGTAGCAGAGTCCGTTGCTCCAGGTGGCAAATATTCCCAATCCTGTGGTCCCCAAGCTTTTTGGAGAGCATGCCACGTGCCATTTGTGCTAAGAAGTTACCCTAAATTCTAGTAAGGTATGAAAGGGAAAGCATTCTAAAGGAAAGCTAGAGTGAGTCGATAAGTTCGGCAAGAAGGAACGAAGGAGAATCAGTAAAGAGAAAGGAAGAGGAAGAAAGCAGAGAGCGAAAGAGAGAAAGAAGAAGACGACAATGAGTTTTAGCATTTTGTTTATTCTTCGTTTTTCTTTCCTTCCTTACTCTTTATTCTGCATTTATTTTCTAAAACTTTCTGATACAAGATTCAATGGATTCTGGACTTTATGTATTATCATTTGAGATCATTATGAGGTAAACTAGTTTAAGGCTAGTATGGTAACTTAGCTTGGATTTTACTTTACCTCCTTAATGAAGTTTTCATTGTGCATTCTTCTTATTGTAACTGGCCATTACATTTAGAATGCAAGTTAGATTAAGTTTCGGAAGAGTTTAGTTTAATAAAAAAACCTATCCCAACGCATGAATACCTTCATCAAACATACGTGAGCATTGATTCATATAGATTTAGGTGTTTTATAAGTTGCATAGGAATATGAACTTACCTTGCAATCTATTGGCTGAAACTAAATGAATCTATTATAACCTAATCTTGCTTTGATAGGAAAGAGAATAGGCTAAATGGGTGATCTCTTAAATGGAAGTTTAATTGCAAAAGAGTCAGGGTACTTTTCTAGAAATGTTAGCATGTGGCTGAATTAAAGTAGGTGCAGTAATTGAAAAGTGAAACTACCCATACTAGCCTAATTTCATATTAATTATATAATCTACTTTTGTTACTTTCTTGTTAGTAGTTTTAGTTAAATTAATTATTAGTAATTCTTAAATACGTTTAGTTTTCAGCTTACTTAATTTTACAAACGATTATAACAACATCTTACAATTTATTTCTATTTAGCATTTGGCATTATATGTTCACTATTCCCTGTGGGTTCGACACTCTTCTTAATACTTTATTACTTGATTGCGACAAGTGCACTTGCGTAGGATATCGTAAAAAGGAGCATCAAGATTTTGGCGCGTTGCCGGGGAATAGATTAGAATAACTTTGCTGAAATTAGATAGAATTTAATTATAAGAGGAAGTTAATTAGTTTTTGTTTTGTTTATTGTAGAAGAGTTAGATATTTTATATGCGTAGACAACAAGTTCGAGACATACTATTTTATCTAGAGAATGACAGGACATTAAGGCAAATCAGAAGGGAGCAAAGAGAAATCGGAGCTGCTGTCGCTAGAGCAGATATGGCTGCACCAATTGGCGAAATTTTGGTGAATGAGCTAGTTGAGGAAACGAATGAAGCTAGAGCAAACAATGATAACAATAATGTTATTGTCATGGCAGATGATAGGGAGAGAGCAATATAGGACTATGTTATGCTTCAGCCACAAGCAATGAATCCAGGCATAGTAAGTCCTAAAATACATGGTCCATAATTTAAGCTTAAACCTATTGTGTTCTAGATGCTTCAAACAGTTGGGAAGTTTAATGGCTTATCTTCAGAAGACCATCATCTTCACTTGAGAGTTTTCACGGAAGTTAGTGATGCATTTAAAATCCCAGGAACTACAGAAAATGCTTTAAGGATGAAATTGTTCCATTATTCATTAAGAGATAGAGAAAGAGTTGGTTGAATTACTTACCACCTGATTCAGTAAGGAGTTGGAATAATTTAGTTGGAAAGTTTTTGTTGAAATACTTTTCACCTACAAAAAATGCCAAGCTCAGGAATGAAATCACTTCATTTCATCAGCTTTAGGATGAATCATTATATGAAGCATGGGAGAGATTCAAGGATCCATTGAGAAGATGTCCTCATCATGGTATACCACATTGTATTCAATTAGAGACATTCTGCAATGGACTGTTCATCTACAAGATTGACGGTTGATGCTTCAGCCAATGGAACTATTATGTCTAAGTCATATAATAAAGCAAATTCTAAAAAGGATTGGTAGCAACAACTATCAATGGCCTATAGTTAGAGCAGTTTCAGCTACAACAGTTTCAGCTACAACCACCAAGAAGGCAGCATGAATTCATGAATTAGAACTTATAACTACTCTGACAGCTCAGATGTCATCTATGAAAATAATGATCAAAAGCATAAACACGAGGATTCCAACAACCCCAACTCAAGGACAAAAAGCACCACCATTGCTTTAAGAAGTAAATCAAGTAATGATGGCATGCTGTGTCTTTTATGAAGGAGAGCACATATTTGATCAGTTCCCTGGAAATCCAGATTTTGTGAATGATGTGGGAATCTTTAACAGAAACAACCAAAGTAATCAGAATTACAACCCCTACTCTAACATCTATAATCCAAGGTGGAGGCATCATCAAAACTTTTTATGGACCAACCACCATCAAAATGCAGGAACATCGCAACAAAAGCAGAATTATCCTCCTGGATTTATGCCTTTGCAAGCTTAATTTCAAAAACCTATTTCTGAGCAACCCAACAATTTGGAAAGCCTTCTGAAGGAATATGTGGTGAAAAATGATTATGTGATACAAAATCAATCAGCACTAATTCAGAGCCAAGCAGTTACATTGAAAAACTTGGAATACCAAATGGGACAGCTAGCTAGTGCCCTTAACTCAAGACCCCAAGGATCTTTGCCAAGCAATACTGAAAATGCAAGAAGGGAAGGTAAGGAACACTACAAAGCCATTCAATTGAGGATTATAAGATTTACATCCCAGCCTGAAAGCACAGAAAATGGAGAATCACCCACGAGTAAAAACACAACTGAGCCAATTGATAAAGCACCCCAAGATTCAGTGGTAGAAGTTAAAAAAGAACCAATGGTTGGGATTGAAAGGCATGCACCGCCATTCCCTCAGAGACTGCAAAAGAAAAAGATGGATGGGCAGTTTAGAAAATTCTTGGACATGTTAAAACGACTTCATATCAACATACCTGCAGCAGATGCCCAACTATGTGAAGTTAATGAAGGATATACTCACTAAGTCGAGAGGATTGGAGAATTTGAGATAGTAGCATTACCTCAAGAGTGCAACATGATTCTGCAGAACAAGATTCCTCCAAAGTTGAAAGATCTAGGGAGTTTCACAATACCATGTACTATTGGTAACATTCAATGTGGGAGAGCACTATGTGATTTGGGAGCAGGAATTAACCTTATGCCCTTATCTGTGTTTAAGGAGTTAGGAATAGGAGAGGTTAGACCTACCATGATTACACCATAATTAGTTGACAGGTCCTATATCTATCTTGAAGGAAAGATTTAAGATGTGCTGGTATAGGTGGACAAGTTCATCTTTCCTGTAGATTTCATCATTTTGGATTATGAGGCAAATAAAGAAGATGCCATTATATTGGGAAGACCTTTCTTGGCAACAGGAAAAACCATTATAGATGTTCAAAAAGGGGAGTTGACCATGAGAGTTAATGTTCAAAAATAACATTTAATGTGTTCAATGTAAAGAAATAACCTATTGAAGAAATGGAAGAATATGCAGTAGTATCAGTTTTCAATGTTGCTGTAATGGACAATTTAAGTAGACACTGCGATTTAAGCAAATTGCCAGAGTTAAAGACAATATAGTTCAGCGTAGAGAACAACTGTGATGAGGAAGTAGAGATAACTTGGCTGAGTGAGGAGAAAAATAATTTAAGATGTGGAAGACAGATTGAGTCTTTGTAGTTTTCAGAAAGATCATTCAAGTCATCTCTACCTTCAGGAAGAACCACAATTGCTGGAGCTAAAATCTCTACCTTCCCACTTGAAATATGCCTACTTAGGAGAAAAAAGCACATTGTCAATCATCATTTTAGCCTCATTGAGCAATGAGCATGAAGAGCAATTGCTTGAAGTCTTGGGCAGATATAAGAAAGCAATAGGGTGGCAAATGGCAGACATCAAAGGAATCAGTTAATCTTTGTGCATGTATAAAATACTGCTGGAAGAAGGATGCAAGAAATCCATTGAGAAATAGAGAAGATTGAGCCCCATCATGAAAAAGGGAGTAAAAAAGGAGATTATCAAGTGGCTTGATGCTAGAATCATTTATCCAATCTTAGACACTTGCTAGGTCAGTCTAGTGTAGTGTGTACCTAAGAAAGGAGGAGTGAAAGTAGTTGCCAATGAACAAAATGAATTGATACCTCCTCGAATTATCACAAGCTGGAGGGTATGTGTGGACTACAGAAAGCTGAACAAAGCAACCAGGTAGGATCATTTTCCTCTACCTTTATAGATCAGCTGCTGGATGGATTGGCATGAAAATAATTTTATTGCTTTCTGGATGGTTACTTGTTACAACCAGATTGCCATAGCTCCTGAAGATCAAGAGAAGACTACATTCACCTGCTTTTATGGCACATTTGCTTTTAGAAGGATGCAATTTGGTTTATGCAATGCTCCAGCCACATTTCAAAGATGCATGATGGCCATTTACATAGACATGGTGGAACACACATTAGAGGTATTTATGGAATTTTTTTGTGTTTGGTGAGTCATTTGTTGCATGCTTATCTAACTTAGAAAAGGTCTTGGAAAGATGTCAAGAAACTAATATTGTCCTGAATTGGCAAAAATGTCACTTTTATGGTTCGGAAAAGGACAATGTTAGGACGTAAAGTCTCTTTTAAGGGGATAGAGGTTGATAAAGAAAAAATTGAAGTAGTAGAAAAATTACCCCCTCCATCATCATTCAAAGGCATTAGAAGTTATTAGGTCATGCTGGATTTTACAGAGGATTCATAAAGATTTCTAAAAAATTTCTAAACCTCTTTTGACTTCAATTCTGATTGCATGAATGCGTTCTTGACACTGAAAAAGGCTTTCATCTCTGCACCTTTGATTGTATTGAGAGCTACCATTTGAGCTAATGTGTGATGTAAGTGATTTTGTAGTGGGAGTAGTGCAAGGACAAAGAAGAGGTAAGTTTTTTCATTCAATTTACTATGCTAGCAGAGTTCTTACTGATGCACAATTAAATTATACTACTACTGAAAAAGGGTTGCTTGCTATAGTTTTTGCCTTTGACAAATTCAGGTCTTACCTCATTGGTACCAAGGTCATAGTATTCACAGATCACTCAGCAATCAAATACTCATTTGTAAAAAGGGATGCTAAGCCACGATTGATAAGATGGATCCTGCTCTTTCAAGAATTTGATCTAGAAATAAAGGATAGAAAAGGAACTGAAAGATAAGTTGATGATCATTTATCTACATTAGAGGATGATCAGTCTTATGCTAATATTGCTATAAGAGAGACTTTCCCTGATGAGCATCTCCTTGTAGTATCAATGATGAATGCCCCATGGTTTGCTGATGTAGCAAATTTTTTAGCTACTGGTATGGTGCCTCCAGATTTCAATGCCCAAGAGAAAAGAAGGTTTCTTCAATAGATTAAAACTTACTTTTTGGGATGAACCATTCCTATATAAACAAGGACCAGATCAGTTGTTTAGGAGATGTATACCAGAAGAAGAAGTACAAGGAATTCTAAATCAGTGTCATTCTTCTCCTTTTGATGGACACTTTGGAGGGTTGAGAACTGCTGTCAAAGTGTTGCAGTCTGGATACTACTGGCCTACCTTGTTTAGTGATGCCCATCAGGTGGTCCTTGTTTATATTTCAAAAAGGAAATATTTCAAAGAGCTGGAAATATTTCAAAAAGGAACGAAATGCCCTCAACGAACATCTTGGAAGTGGAGCTTTTTGTTGTATGTGGGATAGATTTCATGAGACCATTTTCCCCATTCATTTGGGAAGCTTTACATCTTGGTGGCAGTGGATTATGTTTTCAAATGGGTGGAAGCTATAACACTAATGACCAATGATGCTAAGGCAGTGGTGAAGTTCCTCCAGAAGAACATCTTTACAAGATTTGGGACACCGAGAGCTATAACTAGTGATGAGGGAACGCATTTTTGCAACAAAATATTTGATGGATTACTGGTGAAGTATGGAGTTAAGTATAGAATTGCTACAGCATACCACCCCCAAATAAGTGGTCAAATGGAGGTATCAAATAGGAAAATCAAGAGGATTTTAGAAAAAGTAATAAATCCCTCTAAAAAGGATTGGTCCCTTAGGCTTGATGATGCCTTGTGGACCTACAAAACTGCCTATAAAACACCTTTGGGGATGTCTCCCTATAGGTTGGTTTTTGAAAAAGCTTGTCATCTTCTCCTAGAGTTGCAATATAGAGCATTTTGGGCAGTGAAGAATTTAAATTTGGAGTTAACTGCTACTGGAAAGAAAGGAACCCTGCAACTAAATGAATTGGAAGAATTAAAAATATTGCATAGGAAAATGCTAAACTCTACAAAGAAAAAACAAAAAAATGGCATGATAAAAGAATAATCCCTAGAGAATTACAACTTGGAGATAGAGTATTATTGTTTAATTCTAGATTGAAGCTTTTCCTAGAAAGCTAAAATCTAGATGGTTAGGACCAATTTAAGTTACTCAAGATCTGCCCCATGGTGCAGTAGACTTGCAAGAAGAGAAATCAGGCAGGGAATTCAAGTCAATGGCCAGAGAGTGAAATTGTACTGGGATAACGATGGAGGCTTGAAGAGAGTCTCTATCAACCTGAGAGAGCCTTGAAACTAGGGGGTTAAGTCAAGCTTATTAATATAACTCAAGCGCTTTTGGGAGGCACCCCAAGACTGAATTACAATTTTTGCTTAGATTAGTCTAGCTTAGTTAGTTTTAGCTGCTGTTTTTCATTATTGCTATTTTGTTAATGAGTTGTTTTATTTAAAATTAGAATTGCAATTTATTTTAGTGTTAAACTTATTTTAAAACTTGCATGCTTTTGTTTAGTATTAAAATTTTTAGGTACTTTGAGATATTTAAAATACTTTCTTTATATAGTAAGTTTTGGTTTTGTTTCAAGAGTAAGAAAACGGGGACCATCTAATCCCACTTGACAAGAAGAAGAGCACCCATTGGTTTGAGTCAGCATGCTCCAGCGTGTATAGCAATCGTTGGGAGAGATTTGGAATATCCGTAAAGGGAGTTTTCGAAATCCCTAAAGAATCTGAACGGTCTTGTATTTGTTAAAGATCTACGGGAGGGATTGCATCTCGGGAGCGCGTGAAAAGTAAAATAGTGCTTTTGCATCATGATGTTGCTGAATATTTTCCTCTTCATCGTCCCGCATATCCTTCTAATGCTGAAAACGTGATTCAGGCATTATAGGGAAAGGTCTCAAGGGCTTTGAAAAGTTTTCTTGCAGAGCTTTCTTGATTGCCTCATCTCTCTCCTTAATGTATTCCCAGAATGTGAATAACACCCACCATAGAGGGGGGTTTGACCATGCCGTCCGCAATAGGCCAGCCGCCTTCGGGCTTCCCCGACGATGGCTTATTGAGCCAACTACCCACGGGCTTCCCGGGGGTGGCCCATTGAGCCAGCCACCCCTGGGCTTCCCCGGGGGTGGCTTAAAGAGCCAGCCGCCTCAGGCTTTGATAACTCTAAGATTTTACAGTCATACTTGCATTTTTAAGCCTTAAGTATTGCTTATATTAGAAGAGTTATAACACTTTAGTGCTTAGTTTGTGTTATCTCTTTTTAGTTTACCTTTTTGTTTGGTTTTGCTGTTTGGCTAGCTTTCTTAATTACTTTTGAGTAGTTTTATGCATAATATTATGCTCTTGTGCAGGTGGCCCTAGAAGCTTGGTGGATGGAGAAGTGTTGCAGCTGACATTAAAATGGGAGAAGATGCTCATGCGCTCAGAGTTAGCTATCCACCTAACATCAGTGTGCCTTTTTCATGGTCCCTACCTTGTAGCTGCTTGGAGAATGAAGCCCTGATTCTAAAAAGGTTCTTTAAATAGAAAGAACATCCATTTTGAAAGGGAGAGTCGACATTCTTGCTGAAAATAAGGAGACATTTTTCAAAGCAAGGACGGAAGGAGAAGGATAAAAATGAAAGCAAAGAATTGAGGAAGAAGACAAAAAAGAGGATATTCGTTGATTCCCTTCTCTCTTTCTTAGCTTTATTTTACTTACTGTATTTCTGCACCTTAGCTCATTAACCATGAAAATGGTTGTATTTGAATCTATTCAAAAGCTCATCATGAGCTAAAACCTTTAAGCTAGTATGGATAATGAACCTTGAAGTTATTGTTTTTGGTTAATGAAATAGTTGTTGCTAATTTCTTGTTAGCATTTCATTCAAGGGTGCTTAATGCTCAGATATTATTATTTACTAATCATCTTTAGTAAAATACAACTTAGATTAAATACTGGAAATGTTTGATTTAATGGAAGTAGCTTGAATGATACTTGGATACTTAAATCCTTTAGATCTAAGTATTTAGTAAGTGATATAGGCATATATGCTCACCTTGTAAACCAATCGACTCAAACTAATCAGAGATAACTCTAATCTGAATTAGGCTTAGGAATAAGTTAATTGAGCTTAGAGTTAAGGATCGCAAGGATGTAAATCTGTTGTGCTTTTGAGCTAAGGTAGCTAGTAAAATGTTGTAGCAAAAAGAACAGATTTGACCAGAAAATATTAATGGATAGGGGATTTAACTATGCTAGCTCTCTTTATTATTGAATCACCATTAGTACTAAACTTAATCTTATATTTTGCAAGTGCCACTCTAAGCTATTTTTATTAGCATTATAATCTTAACTTTAATTTTCAATTTTAATTTAAGTTACTTGAAATCAATCACTGTTGTTACTCTGTTTTTCAATTAGATTTAGTTTTGCCTGTTTTATTGCATATTTCTCATCATTCCCTGTGGAGATCAACCTCACTTATCACTTTATTACTTGTTAATGACACATGCACCTGCGTATACATATCATAAATCACAACACGCTTCCCCAGGGTGGCTCAATCAGCTAACCACCCTCGGGCTTTCCCATGGGCGGTTCTAAGGGGTACTTCCCAACAGATGTGCATTGTGATTTTAACCCTTCTTTATTAGAAGGGGGCACTTCCAAGACGCCTAAGGAGACCATACCCTTTAAGGAGGTTTTCCTCTCTTGGTATAACGTGACCTTGTCCTAATCCTACAAGACCCAACCCCCCAGATTATTCCTAGGCAATGGATAACTTTCGAGCCTTTGTCACTAAGCTCGAAGGCGGGCTACGACACTTAACGTATAATTCATCAAAGGGCTCGCTCCTTTATAAATCTAGGGGCGTCCCTTACAAGTATAGTCCTTGGATACGCTACCTTTATATTTAAGTGGCATCCCTTATAGACATATTTACTATTACTTTACACGAGTCTTGTCATATCACGTAGGTGCCGCATGAGCTTGTCTCGACATACCACGTGTACATCTTCACACATCATTTGTGATGAGTCGACTTATTATTTACAACTTATAATTTGATGTCATTTTTAGAAGAGAGTTGTTCAGAAGAGGAAGGTAATGGTGAGCACTACTCGTTTGTGTTGGGGATGCTGTTTTTAGCTCGAGAAGATCATCAATACTACTTCTAAATGGGCTTAGAGGGGACAAAAATTTTTAGACACGTTTGTTCAACCAAATTAATTAAATTTCAAAAATACCCTACAACTTATTTAATGTAATTTCATTGAAATATATTTATTGTAGATTAACTTATTAATTTAATTAGATATATTTATTATTTTATATATTACAACTATTGTCTTAATGTATTTAATAGGAGGTAAACTTAAAATGAGAGAAATGAATATCAGAATATAAAGACGAATAAAAGAGCACCATGACATACATAAAGATGAATAAAAGTTACATACCACTAATTTATTGACTTAATTTATTTTTTTTAAACGAATTGATTGCAGTAATGAACATATTTTCAATTATTCTTTTACATTAACATTGTATGTTGTATAAAAATTGATATAAGAAGACTAATGTAATAGACTATTATTTACATATATTTATACTAGACAAAATATTTGAAGTTACAGATTGTACAAAATTCACGTGCTTTGAAAAATATTAGTTAAATATACTACAACTTAAATTTTTATAAAGTGAATGATTCAAATGAGTATTATAGTCATACATTTGTAAAACAAAAAAGACATTATATCACTAAACTGTCATTAATTTTATATAAATTTAGTGGTTATTGTAAAAGTCTTAAATTTGTAATAAAATTGAGGTAATAGTGATATTGAAAAACATGAATAATAAAGAGTTATGAATAATAAAAGAGACTTTAATAACAAAATGGAAGAGTTACACGAAGTTATTGAGAGAATATATGAATTAATTATATAAGTTACAACCTTAGTTTATTTTACTCATAATTATGTGCATTTAATTCTTTGGCTTTGAATACTATAAATATTACTTAAAGTTTCTTTCTCTAACTCATTCCTACACGTGATCTCTTGAACATTTTTTTATGTCACAACAATTAATTTGTTATATTGTAATCTTCTATTTTTATTGCGATTTGTTTCTTGACTAAATAGATGTGTTATTTTTATAGAGTAATTTATGCTCAATTATTTGTGTATGTCTATTTAGCTAGATAACATTTAGTAAACAACATTTATAAATGATAGTTATATATTCATGAATATTTACCGACTATCAATGAAAAATGTATTGTCACAGAAAATAATTATGAACAGCAAAAATTATTTAAAAATTATTAATTCAATGTAATGTTAAGGGCTATTATTCTTCTTTATTTTAGGGTTTGAAAACTAAATGAAACTATTTTATTTCATATCACGTGCAACGCACATTTTTTTACATATAGTAAGGATAAATATGTCTTCTACGGTTAATCATGGTGGGCATGAGATTGGAAAGCAAGCAAATAGCTTCTATTTGATTGGCTAAGTCAAATGAGTTTGCTTTTAAATCAAGTATTTAACAAAGGAATCTTAATAAATAGTTAATTTTTGAAAAAAAATCATAAAAAAATCATAAATATAAAAAATAGTCTCTAGAAACGATTTTTAAGAAAAACAGACTCTCACGCGGAGAGAGAGTCTTGCGCGCACTCGCACCGGTATCTAGATTTCATTAGTTATATAATATATAATACACATTTTATATATCTGTGTAATTTTTACAGTATATATTATATAAATTTTACCGGCAAAAAATTAAAACTTCGCTGACACGCGTGGGGAACGATTTTTGGCGTGAATTTTTTATTTTTTTAACTTGAGTGACTATTTGTTTTTTTTTTCATCATTTGCCATTTTTATTGTTTTTCTTAAAAATTGTATTCTTGATGATCACCCTATTTAACTTGTAACCATTGTTAGATATCAATGAGGAGAAGAGAGTTTGTGACCCAAATTTCATCGTCTGAAGAAAAACCAGAATTTTATGCGTGGTTGGGAGAAGTCACAAAGTGATAAAAAAACAAATAAACCAAAATAAGAAGTCAAAAACTTGAATGATTTAGCTCTGCATGTGTAACAGATGTTAAATATGATTGTCAAGGCACAATTTTACTTATTTTAAAATCAGTTGTTCTTAGTCGTGACCAGACCATTACGACCACCAGGAGAATATAAAAGGGAAAGCGTCAAAATTGAATAGCCACTCTAGATAAAAAGTTGAATTGATTCGGCAGTTGAGCGGCTCAATTATGGAAAGGCGAAAAAAGAATATTAAACAATTTATAAAGTCAAATCGCCATCGTCTCATCCCGACGACTGTTGCAAATCATAGCTGGGAAGGTAAATCTACGACCGTTTGAGACGAAGAATTTGAGACGAAAATGGGGAATGGAAGTTCTACCGTTAAGGAAACCTCTTCTTCTAAGTCAGATTCTAAAGAGTCGCGCGTCGCTCGGTTGAAGCAACGACTTCGACTTCACCGCCAAAACCGTTACCTTCGTCGTTTTAGCCGTTCTGGTGGTAATGGCTCTGGCCCCGCTTTTCTTCCCAAACAGCTATCTGCGGATGATTTCGCTGGAATCGCTCTCCTTACTCTAATAGGCGTAATTCACTCTTTCTTCACCTCTCTCCCCCTGAATAGACGTACTTTTTGTTATTTTTTTTAAACTAAGCTCATCACTCTCTATCTGGTGTAAACGTGCCCTGTTGGTTTTTCTCGTTCGCAGGCGGAAATGAAGTTCAAGGACAAGTGGCTCGCTTGTGTTTCTTTTGGTGAACAAACATTTCGTTCTGTCATTTCTGATCAGTTAAGCACCTGAATTTTATCCTTTTAGTTACTGTTTTTTCATTAACTTTGATATTTCATTTGATAAAAGCGTTGTAATGCTTTAAATTAGAGGATTACAGATTCCCTGTTGAAGGCATACACCATTGTTCCTGTTCTCTGTCTTTGTCCCTGCAATTTTGTGTGGGGAGTTTGTTTTTCTACGATTAACGTGATTGTAGTTTACTAGGTCTTTTTTATGATGGTGCAGAAAAACATAGTTGACACCGAATCTTCCCTTTCTCTACAGTTTTAATGAAAATAACGTATGAAATTGGATTGGATAGCATAAATTATATTTGATCAGTGTACTTATTTGTGAGTTTGTCGTGTAGATTGTGATAAATCAGAAAATGGATGATTTAACCATATTAATTGTGATAAATCAGAAAATGGATGATCATACAATTGCTCTAGTGGTACACACAGGTGACTTCTCTTAAAGAAGAGAGAATTGAAATGCTAAATGAGGAGGAAGCTAAGCTGATTATCTTAGTTGAAGAACACGTTTTAGCTAGAAGGAAAAGAAATAAAAAATGGTTCTGTCAGATATAATCATTTTAGAGAAGAATTATTTGTGGCATGTAGATTCTTAGTATGTTAGTTTCTGAATAGTCACGAAAAATATAAGTATGTTAGTTTCTGAATAGATTCTTAGACTGAAGTTTATCAAATCAGAATGATGGAAAGCTAAGAGATTTACTGCTATAATATATTGATGTCTGCTATGTTCTATTGTTGTTGATAGTCAACCACAGGATGTTTCTTCCATGAGGAATCTGATATTGACATCCTCTGCTTGCTTTAAGGAACTTTGTTTTTCTCAAGATCTATATGTTGATTCTGTTTCTTGATCTTGCAGCACAGACAAACCTGTTTGGAACTCTGTGAGTACTCTAATATCCTTTGAGTTGCATATCTGAAGCTCTACAATTCGTGTCTTCAATTTTATTGGAGTTAATTATTTGCTTCAATTGCAGGCAATCACTCTGCATGTAATTGTGATTTTTCTCCATTATTTGCATTTCAGCAATTGTATTATAGTTGTAGTAAACTTGGTTGGTGTATTTGGAGGCTTTAAATTTGTGTTTGAATTGCTTCGAAATTTCGACAAGATCAGTGAGCTTTTGAACTATAGATTAATAGAACTCTTAAGATACAATTTCCAGATAGTTGGTAAATTATAAATGAATAGTTTTGCTTATTTTCTGATATTAAGACAGTATGTTTTTCGTGTACAGCATCCAATATGTGTTTGGTGTCATGGACTTTCTAAATGATTCTATTATGTATTTAAATATATTGCCATAATACGGTATACTGTTATTTCTTTATTCTACAGGAAAAGAAATTTCTTTTGCAGAAAGATGGACCCCGTGCGGCAAGACTCTCTGTGTTTGAGGTGGGTAAAAATTGAGTTTCTTTTAGACAATTTCAATCAACTCAGTGTCATTTCATTTTTTGACAAAATACTACTAATCACAAGGAAGTGCGTCAGGGTGACTCGAAAGCATGACCATGTTGTTATGGGCGTAAGAGTTTAATCATATGTGCTCAACCCGTCTCGTGCTTTAATTTCAAAATAGACAAGTATTTTAGAATGGTCGTCTTTTATTTATTCTCTTGTACTAGGGTCTGGTAGAAGGCACAACATAGTGTTGTTGAAAAGTTCTAATCCCATTTTGAAGTGAGTGGGTATTGACAAATTGACATACATTAGGAGTATTTACTGTCTAACTCCTTGTGAATCAGTTGTGCTGCATGGACACTTCTTCTTCTCACTTTTTCTGGTGATTTTGATAGCTGAATCAGTTTGAGCTTTAAAGATTCGGAACTTTATATACTAACAGTAAGTGAAGACATTACTACATTGGCATTTTTTTGGATAAAAAACGGTTTGTATTAAAAGAAAAAGATATTTACAAAGTTTGGGGGATGAGTAGTCCAACTGAAACCAAAAATCCCCACCCCTCTTTACACGCAGCTAACTAGTCCGCACTAATAGAAACAAAGGAATATTCTTAAACCACTTAGTATAAGACATCCATAGGGAAGAGAAAAGAAGACTCTTCTCCTTCAATGTCACTAAGTCCTCCAACGACTCCTAAAAAAGTCTTCTATTTATCTCTGTTCACGAGCACCAAAGAACCGCCATGACCCCGATGTTCCAAAGAACCTTTTGTTTCCTAGGTAATCGCATGTGAAGCACCTCTGCGAGCAAACTGTCCACTCTGTTTTGAGGAACCCAAATCGATTCCGCCTTTCCAGCAATTTTGTCCATAAGAATCTTGCCGCCGAGCAATGTATAAATAGGTGATCCAAATCTTCGCTGCTAGGGGACAAAGCCATGCTAGGGTGATGCCATTGAACCAACTCCTAGGAGTTGATCTTACGATGACCTAAGCACCAAGTGGACCTTTTTGGGAACTCTATTCTTCCATTGAACTGAGAGGAAAAGACAATGAACTACTAGAAGAGGAGATACTGGACTGAGAAGAAGCGAGGAAAGCAAGATGAGATTTACAAGAAAAAAGACCCAAAGACTCTAGGGACCAAACTCTTGAATCTGGGATGGACTCCCTAGAAGAAAAAGATTCAATAGACCCTAAGATTAAGGCTAAATCCGCAGTTTCTCTATCATTTAGATTTCTATTGAAATGGAAGTTCTGAGCACTATCTGACATGGACCAAAAAGAACTAATGGGCGCATTGTGAAGGGATGAGACACGATACAGTCTAGGATATGAAACTGCAAAAGGAGTGGAAGAGACCCAAGAATCTTCCCATAACCTAATTCTATCACCCCTACTCACCTTGTACTTAACAAGTCTAGAGAATGATACTATTTCTACGAATTGAACTTCCAAGGATTCCTGAGGGAATAATTGCAAACCAAATTAGAGTCCCAACCATTATCCTGGAGGCCATATTTACTGTGGATGATGGAATGCTATAGCGTATTCAATTCCAAAGGAAATCTCCAAAGCCACTTGCTGATAAGTGCTGTGTTTCGTTTTACCAAATTCCCTGTACCAAGCCATCCCTCCTTAATAAGGGCAACTTGTGAAACCCCAAGCCACTAAATGGGCACCTTTTCCTTCCTCCACTCCCTCCCAATGGATATCTCTCAAAAGTTTTTCCAATTTCACGACAATTTTCATGGGCAATTTGAACACAAATAGATAATAGGTAGGAAGACTAGCAGGACAAATTGAATAAGAGTGAACCTGACATTACTGGATTGGCATAATAAAAGGTTTATGCAGTTTTAAAAAATGAGTAACTTTTTAAGGCAAGATGTTGGATTTGGATTTGGTTTGGCTCTCCTACATTATCCTTTAAGCAAAGTTATTTAACCTTGAATGAATTCTAAAGAAGCCAAATCATCCAGAAACACCGCAGAATTACCCGCCTATTGTTCACTGTTGCCTTTAAGATGTTGAATATAACAGATGTTTTCTTTATTTATTTTTTAAGTTTAGGGATAGTTTAGTCATTGCCTTTATTGCTTTTCCCTTCTTTAGTTATAAATACCCCATTGGTTAACTCAATACATTATTTTCCCTACTTTTTTCTATTATGGCATGGTTAGTGAATAAACCAATTTAAAACTGTCAACTAG
This sequence comes from Datisca glomerata, assembly GCA_003255025.1. Taxonomy (NCBI): domain Eukaryota; kingdom Viridiplantae; phylum Streptophyta; class Magnoliopsida; order Cucurbitales; family Datiscaceae; genus Datisca; species Datisca glomerata. The sequence goes on along the minus strand of QANY01005361.1, from coordinate 130,292 downwards.
AATTGAGAAGATCACTGTGAACACAACCGCAAATCAAATTTCTGAAAGTAACCCTTTTTTCTTTATAGAATAAAGATCCGCAATCTACCTACAAGAATTGTGATGATTACCCTACATACCTCTTATATACCCTCACTACTGCAGTCTTTTCAAAACAAGCATTACCTGCTTTTAATATTAATGCACTTCTCTCCGGAAATATACACTGCATGTGTATGTTCTGTTGCAAGAATTGTGACAAATGTTTATGATCTTGGCCAGTTTCATATAGATTGGAAAGATGGAGATTTCTACAATCTTAACAAATAATTTGAGATTAATGCAAAGGTTTTTGCAGAAGAATATTGTACTTCATATTCTTATCTATGTTTCTCTAGAAAATTAAATATGATTATTGTAAAATAAAATTATATTAGTCTTAGTTTGTTATCTTATATCTAGGGATAGTTGTTAGTTAGTTTCCTATTTTTTAGATTTTTTTTATTCTGAGTTGTTACAATTTGAAATTTATAAATAGCCATTTGGCTATTCAAGGAATTAAAATGAGAATTATTATTCACCAAAATTACATGGTATCAGAGCCCTAGATCGATTTTTGTTTTGTTTTCTTCTTCTTCTTCCTCTAAATGGCTGACGACTCAACATCACTCCCTGTTAAAAAAAATGCCGCTGTCGCTCCTGGTTCACAGACCTCTGCTGCCATCGACACTGTCCATTCTTCTATGCAAATTACTGTGCATAGATTGAACGGACAGAACTACCTCGAATGGTCTCGGTCCGTGAAATTTGCGATTGATGGCCATGGAACATTGGGATTTCTGACTGGAGAAAAGAAGCAGCCGAAAACAGAGGATGTAGGATACGGACAATGGCGATCAGAAAACTCTCTTGTCATGGCATGGTTGTTAAACTCCATGGACGCCTCAATTGCCAAGCCTCATATGTTTATGACTACATCTAAGGAGGTATGAGATTCAGTTCGTGAAACTTATTCTGACCTAGAAAATTTTTCTCAAATTTTCAAGTTAAAAACTCGACTATGGCAATCCAAACAAGGGCAGCTGAGTGTTACCACCTACTATAATGAGATGGTGGCATGGTGGCAAGAACTGGACCAGTATAATGACGATGTTTGGGAGAGGCAAGCGGACCTCCTCCAGCACAAGAAACGTGAGGAAAATGATAGAGTTTTCATGCTTCTTGCTGAAATTAATCAAAACATGGATGAAGTTAAGGGCAGAATTCTTGGCCGCCGACCCTTACCTTCAATTCGTGAAGTCTTCTCTGAAATTCGGGTAGAAGAAAGCCGCAGAAAGGTAATGTCCAGCAATGAACCAGCCCCTATTTTAAATAACCTCTGCTTTGTTTGTCAAAGGAACTGAGTCCAACAGTGACAAGAAAAAGAAGCCGTGGTGTGGTTTCTGTAAAAAATATTGGCATACTCGTGACACTTGCTGGAAAATACATGGCAAACCGCCTGGTGGAAAGCCGATTCGACTTGAGAGAGCTTTACAATCTATTGCTGATTCTTCTCCAGAGTCACTCAATCCCGGACAGTCTCCATTCACAAAGGAACAAATGGAGCAATTGTTGAAACTGTTACATTCCAACTTTGAAAAGCCGTCGTGTTCTCTTGTACAACATGGTAATTCTAATTTCTTGTCCACTTTTGTTTGTATTCAGCCTAAGACTACCTGGATTATTGATTCAGGAGCCTCCGATCATATGACTAGTTGTTCTAGTTTTTTCTTTTCATATAAGCCTTGTACAGGAAATAATAAAATTCGTATAGCAGATGACTCTTTTTCTGCTATTGCTGGTATAGGAGATGTAAAGCTCTCCAATACTCTAACTTTGTCTAATGTCCTTCATGTTCCTAAATTATCCTGCAATCTCATCTCTGTTAGTAAACTAACAGCCACAGTAAATTGTACTGCAAATTTTTTTTCCTCTTATTGTCTGTTTCAGAATCCGGCCTTAGGGACGATGATTGCAGTGCTAGGGAACATAGCTTGCCTCCCCCAAATATTTCATTTGGAGATTCTCAGCTAACCACTTCTTTACCTTTGACAAAGTTTCTACATCATTCACAATGTGTAGAATATCGTCAACATAATGATCTAAGAAAACCATTATCTTATCTTTGATGAATTTATAATACAAGCTTCATCAACATTTTTCTCAATGCCATATGACTTTATAATCTCATGAAAGGTAAGATTCCAAGATCTATAAGCTTGCTTTAATCCATAAATGGATTTAAGCAACTTGCATACTTTCTAATCTTGCCCCTTTTGTACGAACCCTTCTCGCTGCATCATATAGATTCTTTCCTCAAGAGAGTCATTCAGAAAAGATGTCTTAATGTTCATTTGCTATATGTAATAGTCAAAACTAGTAGCTATGCACAAAAGGATGTGGATGGATTTAAGTATGGCCACAAGGGAGAATGTCTATTCATAATCGACTCCCTCCCTTTGTGTATAGATCCTGGCTACTAACTGTACCTTGAAAGTCTCTACTTTTCCATCTGCACCTCTTTTCTTCTTGAAGATCCATTTACATCCAATGGGCCTAACATTTCCAAGTGGATCTATAAGTTCTCAGACGGAATTGGAATACATACATTCAATTTCATAGTTCATGGCATCTTGTCATTCTCCTTTTTATGATCGTTCTTATCAGTGTCTGACACTAGAAAATGTGCTTCTAGTTCGTAGCGAACTGATTGTCTCACAACCGTCTCACTACGACGTGCACCAGAGTTTCCTTTACAGGAACTGTGGTTCTCAGGTTTTTCATTTATCAGAATAAATTGAAGGTGGTCTGATCTCATCAGCCGCTAATTCCTAGAGATCTTCTTTGCTATGAGGTTTGTAGTTTTGCATATAGTCATACTCAAGGAATGTTGCATTTGTCGACACAAACACTTTTTTATCGTTATGACTATAAAAGTACCGACCTCTAGTCTCTGAAGCATAGCCTACGAATATGCATACTTCAGACCTTGAGTCTAACTTTCTGGTCTTGGGTCTAAGAACGTGAGTTGGACACCCCCATATACGAAAATGACGCAAACTAGGTTTGGAGCTATTCCATAACTCTAATGGCGTCTTACTTACAGACTTAGAGGGCACTACATCCAAAATGTATGTAGGCGTGTGTAATGCATATCCTCATAATGTATGTGACAGTGATGAGTAGCTTAATATCGACTGAACCATATCCAATAATAAGGTTCAATTTCTCCTTTCTACAACACCATTTTGCTATGGTGTTCTAGTGCTATGACTTGGGATAGGATTCCACACTCCAACAAATAATCCTTGAATTTTAAATCCATGTATTCACCGCCTCGATCTGGTCAAAGGGTTTCCAATGATTTACCTAATTTCCTTTCAAATCCAGCCTTGAAGTCTTTAAACTTTCCAAAAGTTTCAGACTTTCTATGCATTAGGTAGCTATAACCATATTTTGAGTAGTCGTCAATGAAAGTGATAAAATACTCATACCCACCTCTAGCTTGTACATTGATCGGTCAACAGACATCACTATGTACTAGCTCAAGTGGTTCCTTAGCTCTTTGGCACTTTCCTATGAATGGTCTCTTGGTCAATTTACCCTCAAGATAGAATTCACAAGTAGGGAGAATTCCAACTTTTAGTTCTCTTAAAGCACCATGCTTTGTTAACTTGTTTAACCTATCTAAATTAATATGTTTCAACCTAAGATGCGAAATATATCTGTTATCATCATCATGAGAAACTCTTTGTTGTTTGTTACTTTTAGGTTTTGCAATTTTAAATAATTTAGAATTATTTAACGCGCGTTCATTCAGTTTAAGCATATATAGCCCGTTTATAATTTTAGCATGACAAATATCGATGATCTAGAAGAATTAGAGGCAATGAAAAATAAGCTCTCTAAGGAATTTGAAATCAAAGATCTAGGTGAAATGAAGTATTTCTTAGCTATGGAGGTTGCACGGTCTAAAAAAGGGATTGTCATTTCCCAACGAAAATACATTCTTGATCTTCTAAAGGATGCAGGAATGAGTGAGTGTTGTCCTATGGATACTCCTATTGATCCGAACAAGAAACTTGGTGACATTCAGCAAGGAACAGTAGTGGATGTGCAACAATACCAACGATTAGTTGGGAGGCTTATATATTTGTCTCACACTCGTCCTGACATTGCGTTTGCGGTAAGTAGGGTGAGTCAATTTATGCATCGCCCTTATAAAGAACATCTTGAAGTTGCGTATCGAATTCTGAGGTATTTAAAGAGTAGTCCAGGTAAAGGTCTTTTTTTCAAAAAGCAAGACAACAGAAGTGTTGAAACATTTACTGATGCAGATTGGGCAGGCTCGATCACTAATAGAAAATCCACCTCTGGGTATTGTACATATGTATGGGGAAATTTGGTGAGTTGGAGAAGCAAAAAACAAAGTGTGGTTGCAAGGAGTAGTGTTGAGGCCGAGTACATGGCTATGGCCAATGGGGTGTGTGAGATCCTATGGATAAGACGGGTTATACATGAGCTGAAGCTGAAAGTTAGTCTACCTATGAAGTTGTTTTGTGATGACAAGGCTGCTATAAGTATTGCACATAACCCGGTGCAACACGACAGAACCAAACATATAGAGGTTGATCGACACTTCATAAAAGAAAATTTGGAAATGGGAGTCATTTGTATCCCATTTGTGAAATCTGAAGATCAAACTGTAGATATTTTGACTAATGGTTTATTTAAACCAACATTTGAGTTTCTTGTACACAAGTTGGGTATGTTTGATATCTATACGCCAACTTGAGGGGGAGTGTAAAATAAAATTATATTAGTTTTAGTTTGTTATCTTATATCTAGAGATAGTTGTTAGTTAGTTTCCTATTTCTTAGATTCTTTTATTCTGAGTTGTTACAGTTTGAAATTTATAAATAGCCATTTGGCTATTCAAGGAATTAAAATGAGAATTATTATTCACCAAAATTACAATTATAAATGAACAATTATCTGAATCTCTAACTGCACTGCTATTTTGTACCACGCAGACCAATAAACTCTCCAGGAACAATCTCATAGGATATTGTGAAATTGATCTACTTGAGTATCTAGCACGGGTTAGTATCATTCATCATTTAACTACTTCAAGACATATACTTCTACATAATTGAATTGGTTGTTATAGAAGTGAGACAATCATTTATCGCAGTTTCCCACTCTTATCAATTCATGCATTGGACAACATATAGCATGGGAAAGCTTCGAATAACAAATTTGGAAACTTGATAGTAGGTGTTTAAGCTATACCTATCTATGAGTAATTAAGCAAAACAAGTGACTTTTATCCAAACTCTAAAGCTTAAAAATTGTTTAGAGAGTGCGTATGGTTGGCTTCATTATTTACAAGGAGAATAATACAAGTTTGGTGATGAACATATTGGTTCGCCACTATCATTGCAAATTTATAGGTTAAAATTTTCACATTTCTTATTACAAAGTGTATCCCTCCTATGCTAACATGTATATGGGTTTATGTGCATGCTTAATCATGCTTTGTTCTTGTTTTGTTCCGTTTTCAGTTTTTTGCTAGATTACTCATCCTCCAAATCCTGTTCTTATACTATTTTATTATTAATATAACTTTTATGTTTCCTGTAAAAAAAGTGCATGCTTAATCAAATGATGTTGGTTCGCAGGATTCAGATTCAGATATTGGGGTAGTTAATCTATTGGATCCATCGTCACCTGACATAGTGGTTGGCAATATTTCTCTTTCTTGTACCATTGAGGTGTGAATAATCAGATATTACTATATGCAATAATTATGTACTTCACTTGTTTTTGTCGATTGCTTTCAGTCCATGGACTAATAAGATTTAGGTGAAATTGGCAGGACCCTGATGAAACAGAAAAAAGTTTTGCAAGGCGTATCTTATCTATTGTGGTATGTTTTAAATGGTTATCGTTATATCTTTTGGGTCTTCCCTTTTACACAGAAGAAAACTTGATGGGAAAAAGGGAAAATTTGAATATTCTGCTCTGTACTAAATGGCTGTCCTTTAAACAGTGACCGTGCTATGTTCCAGAAAGCACAATTGTTGGGTACTGTATTAAATATATTGTACATATATTTTCAAATCATCCATAACCATATTATACTTCTCTTTTGTGCTGAATGGGATGAATTTTCTACTGCCTATTCCTTATTTATAAATATAAAAGTGTTGGGTCCATATGTTAGTATTATGATATATTTACGTTCTTATTTCTTCCACTTTCATAAATGATAATTTTTTTATACATAAAATCTTTTATTAATCTCACACTGTTAGACCTTCACAGGACCTCAATGAAGATGGGAATCTTTCGTTTGATGAGTTTTCTGCACTGATTAATGCTTTTGGTAATCAAGCGGCAGCCTCTAAGGTACGTAGTTGGGACCCAATATGTTTTTACATTTTAATTTTGTCATGTTTTCTGCGATTGATCAATACAAATCTTGATTTACACTTTTTTATCTGACTGCTCAGTGGTTATCAAAATTTGGATTTGAATTTGGAACAACGTATCCAAAAATTTTCAAATATGCTGCTCAAGGGTTGGTAGATGAATTTAAATCCAAATGTTGTACGAGTAATGACAATGGCAAAGTTTTGGGGCATTGGCTTTCCAAAAGTGAGATGCTCCTTTATAGTTTATGCTATCTGGTATTGTAAATTTAATATTTTTTGTGTCATTTTATGCTTATTAGAAAGAGGAGCTTTTTCAAGAAGCTGATTTGAATGGAGATGGTATAGTGAGTCTTGATGAGCTGGCTACCCTTCTTGCTGTTCAACAAGAAAAGTAATAATCTATCTCAACTCAACTTTACGAGTGCATTTCTATGCATTTTTGCTTCCAATGTACAAATTCCTATTCCCATGTTGATACCTCAGTATATATTTTTACATCACATTGGGAACTTTACCCGTAGTGACTTATGTTTTTTTTAGATTCATCATGCTTGTATCCTTGTGCATGACAAGCTGAAATATTATATATGTGAGGAAAATTTCTACTTCCAAAGTAATGAATCTAAAAAAAATCAGCTAGATTAGTATAAATGGTAAACATATAGACACAGCAGTTTGAAAAAACATTTCAAAAATTGTCATGAGTAGACATGATAGTATAGTGATGAGACTAATCAATCCTGGTGATTATAACCTGCAATAAATTCACATGAAGATAAAACGAATAGCGAAGTTTGACCTTTAAAATGAATTTTGTGTAAAGAGATTCAGTTTGGAAAACCAGGACAAATAGTAGTCCTCTGAATTAAGTGATGTGATGTGTGGATTGAATCATCTCGCAGTATGTGATGATAATTATTATTCAATTAAACAATAATGTGGAAAATTTATATACATATGAATAAAAGAAAGAAAAGAAAATATTAATGTGGAAAATATGATTGTTGGAAGGTCGAGAAATAGATGCGAATGGTAAACAGAAACTGAAAGGTGCATGTTCACATTGATTGCCTGAGTTTTGTGGTTCTATCTCTTGATGATACTCGTAGGTTCTCATATTCCTTTCTATTATTGTATTTCAGGGAACCATTGATGAGTTGCTGCCCTGTTTGTGGGGAGATTCTTCATCTCTCTGATAAGTTCAACACTATGATTCACCTGACCCTATGCTTTGATGAAGGAACTGGAAACCAGGTCATGACAGGAGGTTTCTTGACTGATAAACAGGCTTCATACGGGTGAGCACATATGTAATTTGTCTTGATCTTTCCAATCTTCGTGGTCATTTCTCTTTGTTTCACAATCATGATTCCTAAACCTCAGCATGGTTGAAACTCTCTCTGTAGGTGGCTTTTTAAGTTAAGTGAATGGGCCCACTTTTCATCCTATGATGTCGGTTTAAACTCTGGATCAAGTGCCTCTCATATCCTGGTGTGCTGAACTCCTTGGTTTTGCCCCTTTGTTTTCTATTTTGAAACAAAATATTGTTAATGTATGAGTGCTAGACCTCTAATTTAAGGTTGCTTTGACAAGTTGAGGTGCCATTCAATTGTAAGATGACATGTCAACTTTTTAAAATTAGAAAGAAAGTAGGAAGTAGAATACAATATAACACATCACACTATGCATTGACACTTAACTGTCAAATTAATATTGTCTTCAACTTTGTCATCCTATTAGAATTATTCAACCAATATATTTCATGTTTCAACATGGCCTTTTGTTCTCTTTACCCATAGCGCCGCGCCCATTTAGGGCCTTGTGATATTTTTTACAGATCTAGACATTTCAACATCATTAATTTGATTTCTCTTTCGAATTTGAAACCTCATATTCATCTACTTCTATTATTAAACTAGAAGTTTAATGTTTAGGTATATGATCGCCGGTCAAAGAGGCTAGTTGAAGAATTAATTGATGGAAAGATTGTTTTGTCAATGAGAGCCATTTATCAGTCAAAAATAGGTCTTGGTCTTATGGATAAAGGTATGCCGTCATTTGGTAGGCCTGGAGATCTTGTATAAGTGAAGTGTCAGTACATATTATAACATATGCATCTCTCTCTCTCTCTCTCTCTCTCTCTAAGTGTGTGTGAAGAAGTTTGGGAGAATATTTACCCGTCTGGTCTTGTACCTTTTAATGAAGGTTTGGTCTTTTCCTTATGGATAAAGGTATGGCATAGTTTGGCAGGCCTGGGAATATTATATCAGTGAAGTGTTAGTACATATAATAACATATGCATCTCTCTCTCTCTTTGTGTATCTATCTTCCCTTGGTGTGTGCGCGCACATGCATGTGTGTGTGGGTGGGTGTGTGTGTGACAAAGTGTGGGAGACAATATTCACCTCTGTCTGGTCTTGTATCTTTTAATAAAGTTAAATGCCAAGAATTTTGGGTTTCACTCAAGCATTTGATGATCCTTATTCGCTTTATCTATATTTTTATTAGTACCATGGACTGACCTAATCGACAAATTCTCATATTTTTGTTTGTTTTAATTCTCAACAAGAGCCACTATCCCCCCACCTGTTTGCACTCTTAGAATTTTTCATCTGATAGTTGATCTTTCCTTCACTTATCTTGTTTTTCTTTATCTAATAGTTCTGTAAGTGTATTACTTTATAGTTTCTTCTTGTTTCCAGATCTCCCTCTCTTTTAAACTCTATATTAAGTATATGGTTATCAAACAATCTACTTTTCAGCCATTTATATTCTGAGCAAGGATGGTTCAAGGATATGGAGTCTCATACTTACTGCTATTTTTAGTTTCTTTATTTTCTAAATTTTACCTTTAAGATCTTTATTTAGACGTTTGCTTCTTCAACCATTCATGAACAAAGCACAACTTCTGTAAGCCAAAGAGCAAGGAATTTTTGCAAACCTTTTTTCTTAAAAATAAATACATTTACATCATGCTTTTGTTATTTCTTATTATTAACATTCTCTTTCCTTTCTTTCTTCTTTTTTTCCTTTTTGAACAATGTTGATCTTTCTGGAGAAATTTGCCTATATGATACTATTTGGACACAGGGGCCAAGGAGCTCTTACAGAGTATCTCGGAGAAGCAGGGAAGGCGAATGGATTCAGTTGAATCTTCAAAAGATATACCAAAGTTCATCGAATCTTTTAAGGCATGCTCATCTTCTTTACTTAATGAAACTCTGAAAGGTGTTTTGTCATTGATTTTGAATATTTCGCTATGTGGTGTTTGAGACTGGCCAAGAGGTAGAAAGTGATGAATTACTCTCGAAACTGTCCTTAAAGCTATGGTACATGGACTCGGGTGCGGATGTGGATCTAAGGGTCGATTTTGTAGTTGTTTCAAAACTAAGATATGAGGATTTTCTTCCTACATTCATACTTATCATAAATTATATAACATCATCAAAGAAATAGATTAACAACATTAATCCAAAAAATGAAGTAAAAAGCTCCGTGGAAGCCAAAACTTTAACAAAAAAGCCTGAAGAATAAAGCAACCGCAAATCCCTTGTGAAAAAACATAATCTCTCTTCATCTCTGCCACTCTCTCTCTCTTTCTAACCCGTAGATGCCTGATATGACCAAGCACCAGCATCATTGTCGTGTTGTTTTGACATAGGTGCGGTAGGGTACTTGGGTTAGTCCGTGTAACATAGCTTAAAGGGGTATTGTTGTCTCTTTGACTCCTATGAATCGTTACATATACAAATATTCATGAAGGGGTATTGTTGTCATTTGTCACTTAGGATACGTTTGGACTGTATTAGTTCAGTCAAATTGGATTGGATTCGCTGGACTGGGTAGAACTTGACTGTTTAATATTTTTCATGTGTTTCGTCACAAAATTGGATTATTTTCAAATTGAATTAAAATATAAGAGTTGTATTGAATTAAAATAAGTTATAAATGTTTTATTTTACTTTTAGTATATCAGGTTCATTTTTAATGTTATATATATAGACTATTTTTGCAATTTCATTCATTTTATTTACGCATTTAAGTAGAATTTCTTGAATAAAATATTTATTAATTGTTTTCAATAATAATCTTGAAAAATTCTATTATCTTAAATTATATAGTTTACTTATTTTAAAATTTTAATTTACTTTACATTATCACAAAATACAAAATTTAATAGTTCTTTGTTTTCTTACATGTACTATGGGGTCTTATTTTTTTCCCAGCATACGCCCTGTATTAGGTAGTACGCTATCAACAATACTAAACTACATCAGCGTATTAACTATTCTGAACTCACTGACATGCCAAACATAAGAAAATACTAATTAATATTGTCGTGCCTGCAAAATTAGTCTAACCTGAGTTTTGAAATGGACCTTGTCCAATGTGGTATCTACTATGTACACATAACAAAGGTGTGGAGAGAACTATTAGCTTAAGTACTGATGTAGGTCTCTCTCTCACTCAATCACGCACACGCAAAGAGACTTCTTGTCCGTAGTCTTTGTTTAAGGGCCATTGAGCCTCAAAATCCTCTGCTACAATGTTGGAATGGACATGGCCATCGGGATTGAAGGTTCTAAAGCACGGGTGGGCGGTACATCTTTTACAACATTATATCGTAAAAGTTGTAGAATTGCTAGAATGTGACCTGTTGTCAGGTTATGTGTCCCATGTGCTGGGGGATTGATGCGAAAACAAAAGGAAAACATAGAACTTACACACTGCAGCTTCAAGTTTTGAAAGATGTCTGATAAAAAAAACATTTCTGAAAGGTATCCTAGTTTCAATGTCTCTGGGAGCTAGACCTGTAAGTTTGCGAATTAATTATGCAAATAACAATTATGCATATAATTTAATAATTTTTTATCATTAGAACTTCATGATTTTCCCATCTCATTTATCATTGTAGAAAACATACATTGAGTTATCGTAGATAATGTATAAAAAGGCTAAAAGTGGCTTTAAGGCATTTTAGTTTAACGAGGCAAGGCGTAAGCCTCAAGGTGTCCAGAGGCGAAAGCCTTAATTTAAAGCAAATAGCCTCGAAATCATGAAGTTGAAGATAAAGTCTATTATTTCTTTTTGAATATTATGCTAGAAAAGATTCTAAAGAAAGAGAACTATCACATTGGTTTCATAACTCTAAGGGTGCGATTACGTTATAAATACTTCTAAATGATGCTTTACACTTTGTTAATAGTTTAAATGTTTTTGTGATTCAAGAAGTATGTCACTAAAATTATCAACTTTTGTTGCTTAATGATCGAGTGTTTTAAAGGACAATGACACAAGTAAAAAAATTATATTTTTTATCCATAACAATATATAATTCGTGGAACAAGGTTTTACTTTTTTCATTCATTGATCAAAGGCTAACTCACATAGTTTAGAAGAGAAGGAAAATGGGTCAAGTCCCAAGAAACAGTAAAATATTCGAAGAAAACAAAAGAACAATTGAGGCTTAAGCCTTGGGAGCCTCATGGCGTTAGGCTGAAAGGCATAAGCCTTACCATAGAGAGGCGTGAGCCTCACCGTAGAGAGGCTGAAGCCTCTTTCTTCTACCTCGAGGCTTAAAAATTGAGGCACTTTTCAATAGCTTCAAATTGAGGTGAGCCTCAAGCTGTAAGCCTCAATAGGTTTTATGATTCGTGGAACATTTGAAGATTAAAGAACTCGATGAAGACTTTGATGAAGAAATTGGTTTCTCTCCCTCGATCCCCTTACTCCTTAATGTACATTTAGTGATGGAGTTAACTGGGTCGAGAGAGGACCAAAATCTTAAATGAGAATGGTATTATAGATACCTTCATCAAGGTGGTAGTGGTCCCATCAAATGGTGATTACTTCAAGTAACCACGTCTTACACACTTAACCAATAGTATTAAAGGTTAGTTTTCTACTAAACCCATTCATTGTCTATTATTTGTCTAAAGGGCGAAATTAAGTTGTACATTCTCCCACTTGGCTCCTTCACGATTTAATAGAAGAACATAAAGCGCATTGTATAAAGCTAAAATCCTCAATTCAATAATTATAACATAATATCATTATTATGTAGAAGCTAATGAGAGTTCTGGCGGTTGTATGTCATTAATGGACATAGTCCCATTCACATACCACAACATTAGCCTTCACCTAACATGATCTATAAGTGAGAATCCAATAATAATTCAACATTATTGTCCTTGTCAGAGGCAAATCTTGTCAACATTCTTCATTCATTCATGTACATGTTATAGGATATGAACGATATCAGAAACAAAACATATTGTTGACAGCTGTTTACAGCAATATCTTGTTTGTTATGGTGTTTCAGTTTTTTAGGAGTTAGTTTAGGGATTTATTTTTCTGTTTATTCTTTCCATATTTGCAGCAGTTATTTTTCCAGATTTGTTTTCCTGATTTCTGGTTATCTTTCCAGATTCTTAGGTCTATATTTTAGGTAGTAAAACCTGTATATATTAGGATTAATTGTACTCAATAAAATTATTAGAGAATTTTATTTTTCTTCTTTGTTTTCATGGTATCGGAGTAGTCTTTCTCTGATTTTTTTCTTTAATGGCTGAAACGGCCATGATCGGTGGGGCAACTCGAGATGGTTCATCGGAATCATCTAAAAAGGTTCCATCGTCTATTGCTTCAGGTTCCAATGATTCTTATTCTCTTCAAATAACTCAGCACAAACTCAATGGCGAAAATTTTCTAGAATGGTCTCAATCGGTTGTGCTGGTGATTCGAGGTAAAGGCATACTTGGTTACCTGACAGGTACAACAAAGGCTCCAAAGGAAGGAGAAGCAGGCTATGCGACTTGGGAAGCAGAAAATTCTATGGTTATGGCATGGCTAGTTAATTCCATGGAACCTAAGATCAACCGAACCTATTTATTCTACAAAACAACGAAAGAGATATGGGATATGGTCCAGGAAATGTACTCAGATTTGGAAAACTCAGCCCAGTTCTTTGAGATCAAATCTGCCCTAAGAAACATAAAATAAGGTAACATTTTAGTAACAGAATATTTTAATACCCTGACAGAGTTGTGGCAGGAGATGGATATGTTTTGTGATACAGATTGGATTGTGCGGAGGACAGTGTGAAATATAAGCAGATGCTTGAAAAAGAAAGGTTATTTGACTTTCTTCATGGATTAAACGAAAAGAGTTAGATGAAGTTCGAGGTCGGGTACTTGGAACTAAACTTTTTTCAAACATTAGAGAGACCTTTGCAAAAGTGAGAAGGGAAGAAAGTAAAAAACGGGTCATGCTGGGAGGAGCTAAAGAATCTGTCTCAGATAATTTTTCCAAAATTCTACTCTTGTCTCTAGAAAGTATGACCCTACTGGTTATGGAGAACATGGAAATCAGAAGAATGACCAAGCTTGGTGTGATCATTGTCAATGCCCGTATCATACTAAAGAGACATGCTGGAAGATACATGGAAAACCAACAAATTGGAAGCCACGCAAACCAGGTGAACAAAGCAGAGCTTTTCAAGCTATTTCAGAGGAAGACAAACTAGGAGGATCAATTTTTAACAAGGGACAGCTTGAACAACTACAAGCCCTTCTCTCTCAATCCTAAGCATCTCAGTCAAGTATGCTAAATTCTGTCCCAAACTGCTCTATAGCGCAGAAAGGTAATTACCTCTCTGCTCTAAGTGCAAAATCTGATGTTAATGGCCCTTGGATCATAGACTCAGGGGCTTCTGATCATATGACTGGATGTCATAAGTGGTTTTCTACATACACTCCTTGCCCTGGAAATTTGAAAATTCGTATAGCTGATGGATCTCTATCATCTGTTACTGGAAAAGGCTCTATTAAAGTTTCTAATATGACACTAAAGTCTGTACTTCAAGTTCCAAATTTAAAATATAATCTAGTGTCTATTAGCAAATTGACAAAAGATTTGAATTGTGTGGTTAAGTTCTATCCTTCATATCGTGAGTTTCAGGATTTGCTTTTGGGGAGGACGATTAGCAATGCTAAGGAGCATGAAGCTCTGTACTGCCTTGAAGACGATTAACAAGTGAATAAACATGAAGCTCCTTTGGCTTTAAGTAGTGAATCTCTCCATGTCTCTAGTGAAATTATGTTATGGCATAATAGGCTAGGTCATCCTAGTTTTTTCTTATTTAAAAACTTTGTTTCCTTCTCTGTTTAAGAATAAAGATGTTAATTCATTCCGCTGTAAAATCTGTATGTTTGCCAAACACACCCGTGTACTTATCCAAGTCAGCCATACAAGTCATCTAAACTCTTTTCATTGATCCATAGTGATATTTGGGGTCCTTCAAAGGTTAATAACATTTCAGGAACCAGATGATTCATAACCTTTATTGATGATCACTCACGGGCGTGTGGCACCTTTTAAAAGAAAAATCTGATGCTGCCTCAATTTTCAACGATTCCATAAAATGGTACAAACCCAATTTCATGCACAAATACAAGTTTTCATAATAGATAATGGCCGTGAATGTTTCAATTCAATTCTTGGTAACTATCTCAATGAAAATGGGATTTTCCATCAAAGTTCTTGTGTCAAAACCCCTCAACAAAATGGTATTGCGGAGCAAAAATCGCCATCTGTTGGAAGTTGTTCGTGCTATCATGTTCACTACTCATGTTCATAAACATTTTTTGGGTAAGGCTATTCTAACTGCATCTTACTTGATAAATAGACTTCCGTCTAGAGTTCTTCAATTCAAAACACCTTTAAACATCTTACTCGAGTCCTATCCACAAACTTGGTTGATCACTTCCTTGCCTCTCAAAACCTTTGGGTGCACTTCATTTGTCCACAATATCAGCCGGAATCAAGGGAAATTAGATCCTAGAGCCATTAAGTGCATCTTTATAGGGTATTCTCCAAATCAGAAGGGGTATAAGTGCTACTATCCAACCACTAAAAAATTGTTTGTTTCTTGAGACGTCTTTTTTTTTAAGACCAACCTTTCTACCCAAATCCTAATCTTCAAGGGGAGACATTAGGCGAAGATAGGCTTTGGGATTTCTCTATTCCTCTTCCAGTTGTTTCCACCCTACAAGAACCACCACCAAACACAAATTCTTCTATTATGTCACCAACAGAAATTGATTTAGAAACTGGGGGAGATTCACAAAGGCCTAGTCAACAACAAACAGAACTTCATGTTTATTCTCGAAGAAACAAGCAATCTCAAGAAGTACAACCCTTCACGCACCAGCCACGTTGCCAAGAGTCCAATCCACGGGTAAATACTCAATCTGAAATTGAAACAACTGATATTGTTGATACTTCAAGCCTGCCATCAATAGACACTAAGCCTATAGACTTGGACATTCCAATAGCTCTCAGAAAAGGTGTAAGAGCATGTACACAATATCCTTTGTCTAACTATTTATCTTACAGCCGATTGTCACCAGCATTTAGAGCTTTGACAGAAAAAATTGAAAAGAATGATGTTCCAAAAAATATTCAAGGAGCTCTTGAAAGACCAGAAATGGAA
Organism: Datisca glomerata; assembly: GCA_003255025.1. Lineage (NCBI taxonomy): Eukaryota > Viridiplantae > Streptophyta > Magnoliopsida > Cucurbitales > Datiscaceae > Datisca > Datisca glomerata. Next base: position 114,344 of record QANY01005361.1, on the reverse strand, counting down.
GGCTGTTGTACTTGAAGAAATGAGAGCGTTAAAAATGAATGGAACTTGGGATGTTGTGGAGTTACCAAAAGGGAAGAATTCTGTAGGATGCAAATGGGTGTTTCCATAAAGTATAACTCAGATGGTGCAATAGAAAGATACAAGGCCTGACTGGTTGCAAAAGGGTTTACACAGACTTTTGGGGTAGATTACACCGATACGTTTGCTCCAGTTGCAAAGTTAAATACTGTAAAGGTGTTACTATCTCTAGCAGCAAATCTTGACTGGCCTCTACATCAGATGGATTTCAAGAATGCTTTCCTTGATGGAGAGCTTGAAGAGGAAGTATATATGGATTTGACCCCTGGTTTTGAAGGAGCAAATGGTGATAGGAAAGTGTGTAAGTTGAAAAAATCCCTCTACGACTTAAAGCAATCGCCAAGGACTTGGTTTGATCGTTTTGCAAAATCTGTAAAAAGACAAGGGTACAATCAAGGCCAAACTGATCATACTTTTTTTTTTCAAACACTCTTAAAATGGAAAAAAGACTATCTTGATAGTGTATGTAGATGATATCATATTAACCGGAGATGATACAGAAGAAATGGAGCGGTTGAAGAAGGTCCTTGGAAGGGAATTCGAAATCAAAGACTTCGGACAACTCAGATATTTCTTAGGGATGGAAGTGGCAAGAAGCAAGAGAGATATTCTGATTTTCCAAAGGAAATTACACATTAGACTTGTTAAAAGAAACAGGAATGCTTGGCTGCAAGCCAGCCGAAACACCCATAGATCTGAGCATGAAGTTTGGAAGAGCAGATGATAGAATTCCAGTGGATAGGGGGAGATATCAGTGACTGGTGGGCAGACTGGTATAGTTGTCTCACACGAGACCCGATATTGCATTTGTAGTCAGTGTAGTGAGCCAGTACATGCACTCTCCATTTGAAGAACATCTTGAAGCAGTTTATCAAATCTTGAGATATTTAAAAACTACACCTGGTAAAGGCTTGTTCTTTGAGAAAAATGAGATTAGAAATGTGGAGGCTTTTACAGATGCAGATTGGGCAGGTTCTGTTGAGGACAGAAGGTTCACGTCTGGTTATTGTACAAAGGTTTGGGGAGACATAGTTACTTGGAGAAGCAAGAAACAATCTGTTGTGGCCCGAAGCAGCGTAGTGGCACAATTTAGAGCTGTTTCACAAGGCACTTGTGAACTAATATGGTTAAAGAGACTAATGGAAGAATTAAAAGTGCCTAGTACGTATCCTATGAAATTATATTGTGACAATAAAGCCGCAATAAGCATTGCACACAATCCAGTACATCATGATCGAACAAAACACGTTGAAGTAGATAGACACTTTATCGAGGAGAACATAGAAGAGGGTGTAATTTGCATGACCTATGTGCCTACAAAACAGCAAGTAGTAGATGTGCTAACAAAAGGGCTGCCTAAACCGAGCTTTGAAGTACTAGTAGACAAGCTGGGAATGACAAATATCTATTCGCTAGCTTGAGAGGGAGTATTGACAGTTGTTGACAGCAATATCTTGTTTGTTATGGTGTCTCAGTTTTTTAGGAGTTATTTGAGGGATTTATTTTTCTGTTTATTCTTTCCATATTTGCAGTAGTTATTTTTCCAGATTTGTTTTCCTGATTTCTGGTTATCTTTCCAGATTCTTAGGTCTATATTTTATGTAGTTAAACCTGTATATATTAAGGTTAATCGTACTCAATAAAATTATTAGAGAATTTTATTTTTCTTCTCTGTTTTCACATATAATTGAGCTCAAAGTGTCAAATACATTAACGTCATAAAATTCATTTCATAACATCAACAATAATGTCTAATAATGCCCATCCTTTCAACATGACTAGTAAATGTCTTAGGTGGCGATCCTTTTGTTAAAGGATTTGCAATCTTGATATGTTAAATTAACACTCTTTGTTTCTGAACCTCTTCTTTAATGGCAAAGTATTTCATTTCTATATGTATGACACCTTTTGAATACTTGTCGTTTTTTGCAAAGAAGACAGCTGCGACATTGTCACAATTAGATTTTCAGCGGTCTGCCAATGCTGTTAACAATTCCAAGTCTTGGAATAAAGTTCTGCAGCCAATTTCCTTGAATTAAGGCTTCAAAGCATTCCACGAAGTCGACTTCCATAATGGATGCAACAATGATAGATTGCTTAGCACTTTTTTATGAGATTGCTCCTCCAGCTAGAAGGAACTGATAGTCAAATGTAGATTTTCTTGTATCAATACATCCATAAAGTCTGAATCTAAATATCCGATCAGCTCAAGATAATCATATCTCCTATAAGTGAGCATGTGATTGCTTGTTCCTTGCAAGTATCTCAAAATTTTCTTTGCAACTTTTCAGTGCTCCGATCCTTGATTACTTTGATACTAGCCGAGCATTCCAACAGCAAAACTGACGTCTGGTCTGGTGCACGTTTGAACACACATCAAGCTCCTAACATTAGACGCATAAAGAATTTCTTCCATTTGTTTACGTTTCAGTTCATTCTTTGGACAATGCATTAGGATGTATTTATCTCCTTTATGGAATTGGAACAACCCTTGATGAGCACTTTTCCATTCTAAATCCCTCTAGATTTTTATTAATATATGATTGTTGAGATAACCTAACCTTCCTTGTGATCTTTCTCGAAATATTTATATCCCAATTACATAAGTTGCCTCTCACATGTCTTTCATTTCTAGGTTACTAGAGACAGACTTCTTGTTCTTATATAATAGGTCAAGATCATTAGTTGCAAACGAGATGTCATCAACATACAGAATCATAAATATAAACTTGCTCCCATTGTTCAATGATGTTTTCCTTGAATCCAAAAGAAGTGATAGTGTCATTGAACTTAAGATACCATTGGTAGGAAGATTGTTGAAGTCCATGTATTGATTTCTTAAGTTTTCGCACCATGCGTTCCTTTCCTTCAAAAGAAAAAACCCTCAGTTTGAACCTTGTAAACCTCTTTATCTAAATTTCCATTTAAAAAGAGAGTTTTCACATCCATCTGATGTAACTCTAAGTCATAACGAGCTACAAAAGCCATGATAATTCTAAAAGAGTCTTTCTTTGAGACGGGAGAAAATGTTTCATTGTATTCAATACCATCTTTTTGAGTAAAACTTGTGTCGTTCGATTTAGAGTCACGTTTGGTTGAAGACCCATTTACACCTAACCCTCTTACAACCTTGAGATAATTCAACAAGGTCCCAAACTTCATTCTGCTCCATGGATTTTAGCTCATCTTTCATGGAATCTAACCATTTTATAGAATTAATTAATACTTATAATTTAATGCTTTTCGATCATTAGCTTCATGGTTTTCACATCTCATTTATCATTGTAGAAAACATACCTTGAGCAATCGTAGAATCTTGGAAGATTAAAGAACTTGATGAAGGCTTGATGAAGAAATTGGTTTCTCTTCCTTGACCCCTTTAGTCCTTAATGTAGATAGTGATGGAGTAATCAAGGGGCTTTTGTTAGAGATAGACAGATTTTGGATATGGTGCTGGTGGCAAATGAGATTATTGAGTATTATAGATGTAAACAAAAGGAAGGAATTGTATTCAAAATAGACTTCGAAAAATCTTATGATCATGTAAATTGGAATTTTATTGATTAAGTCTTAGAGAAAAAGGGTTTTGGTGTGATTTGGAGAAAATGGATTAAGGGATGTTTGAACTCAACCAATTTTTCAGTGATAGTTAATGGGAGACCTAGAGGAAAATTCAAAGGCTGTAGAGGCTTGAGATAAGGGGACCTCATATCTCCTTTTTTATTTACGTTAGTGGTCGATGTTTTAAGCAGATTGGTTTCTAGAGGTATAGATAATGATGTTTTAGATGGTTTTAAAATAGGAAGAAATAGATTAGATGTGTCTCATTTACAATTTGCAGATGATATTATCTTTTTTATTCCTAACAGTAAAGAGAGATTTGAAAATTTGATGAATATAGTCAAATTGTTTTGCTCTCTCTCAGGATTGAAAATAAATTTAGAGAAGTGTTAATGATCTAGTTTTGAACAAGTTTGCCAACTTTGTAGGATGTGGTGTGGGATCTTGGCCTATGAAATATTTAGGCCTCCCTCTTGAAGGTAATCCCAATTCCTTGGAATTTTGGAATCCGGTTGTTAAGAAGGTGAAGAAAAGATTGGATGGGTGGAAAAAATGATGTTTTTCTAGAGGAGGCAGGTTAGTTTTGATACAAGCTGTTTTGAGAAGTATCCCAATTTATTATACATCTATTTTCAAATTACCACCGAAAGTAGCTAGCATCTTAGAGATTGATGAGAGACTTTCTTTGTGGGACGGTGTTGAGGAAGGGAGAAAATACCACTTGGTTAGATGGGAAGAGGTAACTAAAAGCAAGGATCTAGGTGGGTTGGGTATATAGGTAATCTTTTGTCTAGGAATAAAGCACTTTTAGGGAAGTGGCTTTGGAGGTTTCCTTTGGAAAATGATTCTTTGTGGGTTTTTGTTATCAAAAGCATTTAGGGCTCGTTTGGCAGTCAGGATAGTACTGAATAGTACTGTGTTAAATATGTCGGACTGTAATGTACTATACTGTACTGGATTAAATAATATTGTTCAGCGTTTAGTGTTATATTAGTTAAAAAAATGTAACACTTATATAACGTTTGGCACATCATAGTACTAGATTGTAAAACTGTTTGTCATGATTTGATCTGTAAAAGTCCATTTGAAACTCATTAACATGTTATTTTACATTTTCAACTATAAAAATAAATTATCTAATTCATGTTATATAATAGTAAATTTAAACTAATCCATTTAACTATAATAATAATAATAATTAACATACTAAAAACACATTTTAAACTAATCCATTCAATTATAACAATAATTAATATACTAAAAAAACAGAAGTCTTCAACCTCTGCGTTTCCACTCTTTCTACAAACAAACACCATATCTCTCTCTCTCTCTCCCCCTTTCTCTCTCTTCACTCTCTTCCTTCTTGATCTCTTCCAGATTTTGTCGATTGTCTGAGAAAATGAGAGAATTCCTCCACATCCAGGGTGGCCAATGTGGCAATCAAATAGGCGCAAAATTTTGGGAGGTGATCTGCGATGAGCATGGAATTGACCATACCGGCAAGTACAGTGGCGATTCTGACCTCCAGCTCGAGCGGATCAATGTCTATTACAATGAGGCCAGTGGTGGGAGGTATGTTCCACGTGCTGTGCTTATGGATCTAGAGCCTGGTACAATGGACTCCGTCAGATCCGGGCCGTTTGGCCAGATATTCAGGCCGGATAACTTCGTGTTTGGGCAGTCTGGGGCAGGGAACAACTGGGCGAAAGGACATTACACGGAGGGAGCTGAGCTTATTGATTCCGTGCTCGATGTTGTTAGGAAGGAGGCTGAGAACTGTGATTGCTTGCAGGGTAATGGATTTTTTTTCCACGTGAATTTGCTCATTTTTCCTGTTAATGGGATTTAATTTTGCTGGGACGATCTTTGTTGATACTTTAGGCTGTTATTAGTATTTCCCCTTTGCAATCTCTTTCAATTATTGTTGCAACGCGATGAAACTGGCGCTCTTTCAATTAGTCCCGTGTAGTTCCCCCTAAAAGGAGGGGATTAAATTATCTCATGTGGGTGGGACTAAGAGTCCCACCGTATTAGTTACTACGGGCTCCATATTTTTGCCAAATGTTGGACAATACTAAAATAGTACTGTCCTGCCTTTAGTACTGTACAGTACGAGTTACCAAACAAGCCCTTATGGCATTCACTCCAATAGATGGGACTCTAAAAAGGTGGTAAGTGGTTTTTTTTAAAAACCTTGGAAGTTTATTTCAAGAGGACTTGAGTCTTTTCTCAATGGAGTTTCTCTAAGCTTAGGTGATGGTCAGAAAATTAAATTCTGGGAAGATAGATGGTTAGGTGATGAGGCTTTTTCTGCTTCTTTTCCAGGCCTTTATTTAGTTTCTTTGAACCATAATAATAAAGTTGGAGACATTCTTTCTTATTCTCCACTCTCTTGGAATTTATCCTTTAGAAGAAACCTTACTGATTCAGAAATGGGGGAGTATCTTAATTTGTTGTCCTTGCTTAGATCATGTTCTTTTAATTCTGAAGTGATGGACAAAAGGGTGCGGGTACTTGACAAATCAGGGGTCTTCTCTTGTAAATCTTTTATGAGTTTTATTTCTCTTGTGGATTTCCCATCAATCATTCCCTTTTCCTCTAATATGGAAATCATGCTCTCCTTCCAAAGTTAAAGTTTTTTTATGGCTGTTAGTATTGGGAAAGGTAAGTACTGTTTATACACTCCAAAAGAGAAGACCTTATATCTGCTTATCTCCTTCTTGGTGTGTTTTGTGCAAAAGCAACTCTGAGAGTTCAAACAGTCTTTTTCTGCATTGTCCTTTAGTTTCTTCATTATGGAATCGGTTGTTGACATTGTTTGATCTCAGCTGGATGTAATCTTGTTCAGTGGAGATGTTGATTAGATTGAATTTTGGTGGTGGAAATAAAAAGAAAGATGTTTTGTGGTATCATGCGGTCTTTGCAGTCTTTTGGGTTATTTGGCTTGAGAGAAATGACAGAATTTTTGGAGACGCTCTTGCTGATGAATCAATTTTATGAAAAAAAATTATTTGATTGGCTTCTTCTTGGTCATCAAAGTCAAAACTTTTTAAGGATACCACTTGGTCTTCTTTGTCTGACAATTGGAATTTGTTATGGTTGTAATTGTGTAATTCTAGATTTCAGAGTTATTTGCTTTGTTTTTATTCTGTTCAGTTTTAGTTTTTAATGGATTACTCATCCTCCAAATCCTACTCTTTTACTCTTTTTTGTTAGTATGTCTTTTCTCTTTTACTCTTTTTTGTTAATATACATTTTCTGTTTCCTATCAAAAAAAAGAGAGAGGACCAAAATCTTAAATGAGAAAGGTATTATAGACATTGTCCATCAAGGTGGTAGTTTCTCCCATAAAGTGGTGGTTACTTGAAGTGACCACCTCTCACACACTTAGCCAATAGGATTTTAGCTTATTTTCTATTAAGCCCTTTCTTGTCTATTATTTGTCTAAAGGGCCAAATTAAGTCTTACAAGACCGTGTTTGTAGGATCTTATATTATCAAACAGTTTTAGAATTTTTCATTTCTATATTCGAATTTGGATTGCATCTGAGCACTCTGTTTATCACAGAAACCTAGACTCTACATGTGTGTGCCCTTTCTTTTTGAATTTTGATAGGGAGTACTGAGAATCACCTTCATTAAGATGCTTTTTTTTTGCATAAAAAATTGGAATTCTTTTCTTATGGTCTACGAAATTTGACTTGGGTTTTGTAGGATCAAATCAATTTGGCTGAAGTCAAGTACCCTTTGGATCATTTTAAGGTACACATTGTAGTCTGCTAATGTACATCGGTAATCGCTTCCTTTTTATCTTATTCTTCTCAGTAAGTGAAGTTTTGGAAAATATTTTTGACTTTTGAACACATCTTAGGATTGGCACTTCACCCAGGAATCGTTAGTGGAACTTTCTGGTGAAAACAGTGATTAGTTACATTGAAGTGGAGTAGCATTTCGGTTTAATGTTTTTACAAGGCCAATAATACCTTTCCCGTACTTGTTTTGTTTTCATTTATAAGATGAATACCGTTTTCATAGTCATTACATTGGCTTTTATCATTGAACAACAAAAGGAGATAAGAAAGCATCCATATTTAATTTTAAATACCATAATGCGATGTTACTGATCAATTCTTGTAGTCTATGATACATTTTTTTTACTAACGGTGTCGTGGTTATCTGTTTAGTTTTAACATCATCCCCCTAGATATGGAGTTGTGTGTGTAGGGTTAGAACTTAGAAGCTAGGACTGTTTGGCTTGTGAAGTGAAATTATTAGCTCTTTCATTAACTATTGACATCAAAGTCTTCAAATTAAAAAAAGTTCTCATCTCTTGCAAGATTAAAGTTCTCACCCAACTATATAGATGTAATACCAATTATATTGGAGAAAATCTTGTTTTCTTTATAAGTGATCTCTCTGTCTTTTACTTCTCTAGCTTTCTAATTAATGGTACGCAGAGAATACATGGTTTTGATTCTTTTTTTCGGGGTTGGGGGTTGGTAAAGAGACAGTTTGTTGTTCGGGGCTTTTGTAAGTTATTGTTTACCCTCTTTAATATTTTTTTTCTCTCTTTTGCTAGATATGGAGTTGTGTGTGTGTAGGGTTAGAACTTAGAAGCTAGGACTGTTTGGCTTGTGAAGTGAAATTATTAGCTCTTTCATTAACTATTGACATCAAAGTCTTCAAATTAAAAAAAGTTCTCATCTCTTGCAAGATTAAAGTTCTCACCCAACTATATAGATGTAATACCAATTATATTGGAGAAAATCTTGTTTTCTTTATAAGTGATCTCTCTGTCTTTTACTTCTCTAGCTTTCTAATTAATGGTACGCAGAGAATACATGGTTTTGATTCTTTTTTTCGGGGTTGGGGGTTGGTAAAGAGACAGTTTGTTGTTCGGGGCTTTTGTAAGTTATTGTTTACCCTCTTTAATATTTTTTTTCTCTCTTTTGCTATTAATTTTTCATTCATAGTATTCATTAATTTGGTTCTTTCTTTTTGAAATGAAAAACTACTAATAGACCATGGTCACATTTTAGCATTTCGTTGTATAATACTTTAGTCATTAGTAAGTTTTGTGGACGAATTTAAGTTCCAATTTGCACTTTATTTTGTTAGATTCTAATTTATTGACATACACTTTGGCTTCTATAACATTTTAAATTCTCATGGCAGGTCCTTAGTTTAAGAATCGTAAAAGAAGTTGATGTGTACTTTGCATTGCAACCCCCCTCCTCTCCATCTTTCCTTCTGCCAGTTCTTGCCTTTCTCTCTTGTCGAGCATGTTTTTGTTTGATTTTCTTATCTTATTGCAGTTATAGAAGATAGTATAGTAGCATATCAATTTCTCTTGTCATTTATAAGTATTATCTACGACTATTTATGTCATGTTATTCCAATAGTAAGACACAATGCATCAACATTTTTATCCTCCAGTGATATCTATTGTCATATATAAGAAAATGAAAAACTTACGCTACCTAACCTATATTGGTGTCACACTGATCCTTTTTCCTTGCATAAGAGTCCTAGATCCTAGTCTTCCTTTTGATCTTGTAAAACCGATCCTAAGTAAATAGTCCGTTCTCCTTCTTTGATATGTCTTCATCATCATTGGAAAAGGGTGAGTGCACTAATTTTAAATTGTCCTGCACCTATTATACTAGTAATGTTCTAAGTTTATGTTATTTCTAGAATTCAACATCTTCTATCACGTAATAAGGCGTAGTCTTTCTACCATCAATTTGAAAATTCGTGTGTGTGGATTACTCATAAAAATTGGACGTGCAGACTTTTAATGAGTTCTTTGTGAGAGAACTAAAGCCTGGTGCAAGACCAATTGCGTGCGTGGATTGTGATGATGTTGCGGTTTGTGCTGCTGATTGTCGTCTTATGGCATTTCAATCTATTGACGAAAGCCTAAGATTTTGGATAAAGGTACTCGCCGCAGCTGAAAATGATAGTACTCTGGATGCTTTATTGCCTATTAAGTTCTAACTATTTCCATTACAAATATAGCCATGACTTGCAATTTTGTTAATCATGTTGCAGCAATATATACCTGTCCTAATCTTTTGAGAAATAGTGTGTTAGCATGTTTTTACCATGTTTGTTTCCCCTTTTTGGCTCACCTTCTTTTATGTATGAGGTGTACATTGTTAGCATGTTTTTACCATGTTTGTTTCCCCTTTTTGGCTCACCTTCTTTTACGTATGCTGTGTACATTAATATGTTGGAAACTGCGTGATATATATGAGGATGCCATTTTCAATATGCTGAGCTACTATACAAAAATGCTTAATATGTATGTTATCCCAAGTACCAAAGGCATCACCTGTATTATATGCTCTTAAAGGGATGATTTTCAAATGTCAAAAGCAGAAGCTAGTAGAGGTGACCCAGTGAAGCATAACCATGATTTGGTTATTAACTTTGTGATGGTTTCATGTGTTTGATCTATTATCTTGGATCATTTTTTGCTTCTTTTCAGGGTCGGAAGTTTTCTGTTCAAGGTCTCCTAGGTCAAGATATTTGTTCTGATGCTTTTGTTGATGGTACATTGGTGATATTTCGATTGGCACCACAGGTATATGTTATTCTTAATTCTGTATGGTGAAGTTATCTGATTACATATTAAACCGTCATTTACCATTTTCTTCCAGGATTATCATCGTTTTCATTTTCCTGTGTCTGGAACCATTGAACAAATCGTTGACATACCTGGATGCCTATATACTGTATGGGGTCACTACTAAATTTTGTGTTGAGTGCTGTTTGTTATGTTCAAATTTCCTATTTTAACATTGGTCTTATCTCTCTTTAACTAGGTTAATCCTATAGCTGTCAATAGCAAGTACTGTAATGTCTTCACCGATAACAAACGAGCAGTATCCATCATTTCAACTGCAGATTTTGGAAAGGTTTGTTGTTGATCTGCATCATTATGGTCATTAATGTAGAAACCTCATTCTGTTTAAGAATCCGAACTCCACCAAGACAAACTGCTTTGCATAGTAATCTATATATGCACTGATGGTTGATATTTCAACATGTAATATTGGTCTAGTTTAATTGTTTTTTAATTTTCTTGTATCCTTTTGGTTGTTAGAATTATGTGATGAACTGCCAAATAATCCCTTTCAACAGAATATTTATGTATACATTCCACCTCAATGGTAGGTGGCACTTGTTGCAATTGGAGCAACAATGGTTGGCAGCATAACCTTTTCAAAGAAGGAGGGAGACTGTGTCAAGAAGGGTGACGAGGTAAACTATTGTAAATCTCATTCCTTTAATTCCTTGTAATAAAAGGCTCGTTCTTTGATTGGCGTCACATCTTTTATACAGCTTGGCTATTTCTCATTTGGAGGAAGCACTGTGATTTGCGTCTTTGGAAAGGTTGGTATTCAAAATTCAATCTATACTTGGTACCAGTTTATAAACGTCTTGTTGTCTGTGTTTAATTAGTTAGTAGCTTCTTAGTGCTTTGTAATTACCTTTTCCACTAAGATGGATGCATAAATTAGAATTTAACTCTTCAACTTATGCACATGTAACGATGCTTTTGGCCTGAACTGGTTACACATTAGGTTGAAAGATAGCCTTGGCCTTGGAATTATTGTATTACTGGCTCTCTGATGATTTTTAACTTCCACTAGTTAGATGATTATAGTCTTCACCCTCCTAAGGCCCCTCTGTTAGTCTTGGTAGCTTTAGAGTGAAGTTCCTTGTTCAAGAAAAGAAGTTAATTTTCCTTATATTATTTCACTCATTAGGTTGACTTTTCATGTGGAGGTAGTTAGTCTGCCATCTGCCTGCCTCATTATCATGGGAAAAAGTTCCTTGTTCAAGCAAAGAAAATGTATACCTTTTCTGGGAAAGAATTTTCTTTATCTGGCTAGTTATGGTGAACCTAATAGAAATTCATTTACACCCACCAGCTTTTTCGCATTAGTCATTTAGACCCTCCATGTTTAGGGATTAGCCAAATTACATCCATGTTTAGGGATTAGCCAGTTTGTTCACTGTACCTACTGGAGAACATTAAAAAGGATTCTTTATCTAAAAAATGATTGTCGATGAAGATAATGTACCAACAATCATCTCTTTTTCGGTACTTTCTCCAGCACGCACAGTGACCAAAACCGTTATCTATTTGACGATGTTTTGTTTTTGAGGGTGTATTTGGCTAATTCCCAAAACGTGGAGGATGTAATTGACTAAAACAAAGGTGGTTGGTGTAAATGGCCAATGTGAAAAAGTTGGTGGATGTAAATAGCATTTTACCCAATTCTTTAAGCAAATAATGGACCTCTTATGATTTCGACTTCAAATTATCTGTAATGAATCCATCAAAGCTTTGATTGTTGGTTCACAGGACTCGATCCAGATAGACGAAGACCTCTTAGCAAATAGCGCAAGATCTCTGGAGACCTTGGTTCGTGTTGGGATGCAGCTAGGTATTTCCACAAAGAAAGCATCCCAAATTCAGTTGCCAGACTTGGGAACCTGTGGTTTGGGAGATTGACGGAGAGCTCGTTCACTGCTTCTGTATTTTTCACACCTTCATTTTCTGTATTCCTCTTATGTGCATGCTTGGTATTCGTTCTTTTATGTATAGAAACTAAAGTGAAGGCCTGAACTCCATGCCTTGAAGGAAACATGGTAAATGTGGTTATATTTCCTGGTTTCTTGTTTTCGTTTTGGAGAGTTAAAAATTAAACAGAAGGTTGTCGTCTGTGCATGGTTCAGTGGTAAGAGTGAGCTTAGGATATGTGGAAGATGCACGTCCTCGGTTCAAATCGTGCCATTAGAATCCCTGGACTACCGTGTGATGGTTCTAGAGGGTCCATTCACCCCAGATTTGGTACCTATGGGTGGGACAGAAATTTCCAGTCTGTCTACCTGACATAAATAATAAAAATGAAACTAATAAGAAGTTTATTACTGACACTGAAAGAGGTATATAAAGGGAAACGAAACCAGATTCTTGGTTTTTTGGGATGAGGCTTAAAATAAGGTTGAAAAAAATAGTAGTAATAGTGAAGGTGATATTTGATCTCCCTCGAATGTTACTCACATAGTGATCATCCTATGTAAATAAGGTCCAAGTCGTGTATATGTATATATAAGAAGAAAGTCTATTTAGCTTCATCACAATAGATTCATCCACCAATAGAAGAACTTAAGCCAGCCTCCTATACATATGTTGCTAAATCTATTAATTGGAGAAAGATAATGGCAGATGAATTCAATGCTTTATAGAATCGAGGCACTTGGTCTCTCACACCTCTGCCTCCTCATAAGAATCTAATGGGTTGCAAACGGGTATATACGTTGAAACATAATCCAGATGGAACCATAGTAAGGTACAAATCAAGGTTAATAGCAAAAGGGTTTCACCAACAAATACGATTGAAGTATGCAGAGATTTTTAGTCCTGTGGTTAAATCCAAAGCTATGATATTTGTTCTTTGCTTAGCAGCACATCATGGTATTTACATCAGCAAAGAATGTCTTTCTACATGGTTTTGTACAAGGAGTCTACATGTCACAATCTCAAGGTTTTGTTGACTCAACTCATAACTCATCCCATCTATGTATGTAAGCTTCATAAATCATTGTATGGCCATAAGGAAGCCCATAGGGTCTAGTTTGAGAGATTCACAACCTACTTACTTACTCTTGGCTTTAGTGCTTTTTATGCCGATTCTTTCTTATTTGTGTGCAAATCTTGTTCAACTATTGTATATCTACTTCTCTATGTACATTATATTATTACGATAGGTCCTGATGCATCTTAAAGACTCTTACAGATCAACTCAAAATTGAGATTGAAATGACAGATATGAGTCCTATAAAATACTTTCTTGGACTTCAAATTTAGCAATTTCCTTCTGGCATATCTTTGTTCATCAATAGAAATATGTGCTCGATTTACTTGATAGAGGTGATCTTACTAATGCAAAACCCTACAAGACACTCTTATATCCAAAGATTGATTTATGTGATACTAAAGCGTCAATTTTATCTGATGCTACTCTGTGTAGAATTTTGATTGAAGGTCTTCACTATTTAACATTTACAAGACTTGATATTACCTTTGTTGTAAACAAAGTGTGTCTGTTCATGCATTTTGCTATTTCCACCCATTTCTCAATTGTTGAAAGAATTTTGAGATGCCTTTAAGGTACCTCAGATTATGGTGTAAACTTCTAGAATGGTTCATTATCACTTACTACTATATTGATTGTATAGGCGATACAAAGGATAAAAGGACCACGTCTGGTTTTATTGTCTTTTCGGGATCAAATCCCATTTCTTTGTCAGTCAAAAAATAATCTATTGTTGCTAGATAAACGACATAACAAAATACGTGTCACTTGCAAATATAGTAGCTGAGTTGTCATGGATTAGACAACTACTACAAGATTTACATATTCCACCCACTATCCTCCACAAATCTGGTGTGTGATAGTGTCTTAGCAATTTCACTAGCTTCTAATCTTCTTTTTCGTGTCAGGACAAAGCACATTGACATAGATTTTGAGGGAGGGAGAAAGTTACTAAAAAGGAACTTATCACAGCTATATTTGTTTTCAAAACCAACTTGTTGATATATTCACTAAGGCATTATCTTTCTCTAATTTCTATTCCTTAAGATCCAAACTATTGCTTTCATTATCCAACATTAGTTTCATTCAGGAGGAATGTTAGATTATATTACCTAAACCTGTTAGATGATATAAAGGCCTTCAAGTGTTTAGTTTAGTTGTTGTAACAATAGCCAACTGATATTGTTATAAGATGATATTCCTAAAGGCCTTCAAGTGTTTAGTTTAGTTGTTGTAACAATAGCCAACTGATATTGTTATAAGATGATATTCCTAAAGGCCTTCAAGTGTTTAGTTTAGTTGTTGTAACAATAGCCAACTGATATTGTTATAAGATGATATTCCTAAAGGCCTTCAAGTGTTTAGTTTAGTTGTTGTAACAATAGCCAACTGATATTGTTATAACAATATCTCTTCTGCAACAATATCTCTTCTGCTTCTTCCGCTTTGTAAAATCTTCATATGTAAAGTTGTGTAGTTATTAAGTTAACGAAAGTTCAAGATTTCCTTTCGTTCTTTCTCAGTTTTCTTCTCTGCTTATAGAAAGTTTACACCGACAAACAAAATCCCTTTTCTTTTTGGCTCCTCTTTTTTCTGTCTTAGTTAAATCTAATAAATTATAATTTGGAGTCATGACTAGAAGAGAGTTACCAAGAAGATGAAAGTAATGACACTGCTAGTTTGTGTTGGGGGTGCTGTTTTCAGCTCGGGAATCATCAGGAGAAATAAGTCTTCTACGGTTCATCACAGTGGGCTTAGTAATAGTGAAGGTGGTATTGGATCTCCTTCGAATAAAAGCTCTTGTGGTGGTGGCTTTATTTTCAATTCATTGATACTTTATCAAGTTGTATTGGTGTAAGAAGCAGACAACTTTAGCTCATCAAGTTATTTGCATATCAAGTGTGATAACTAATAGAAAGTAAAAAAATCCAAATGGAAGGAAATAAAAAAGAAAAAAACATGAATAGAAAATGCTTTAGCAGCTGCGTGTGTAACCACCCATGTTATAAGGATTATGCTGTAGCTTTGTTATTCCAAGCTGTCCTTGCATCCCATCTCTTGCATATTGCTGCCACATGAGTTGCTCATCAACCAGTAGCTTCTGCTTCTTCTCCATCTCCGACATCTGCACGTATGGAGGTGGTGCCACAGCCAATGAAGCTGCAAATGGATCAGCGTTTGCCAGTGAGGAGCTCATACTGCCATTTAACATAATGGGTGGTGCTGGCAGTGCCAGCATTGCAGGCCTTCCTGCTGATCCAACCGCCACACTACTGGCACTCCCGCTGACTCCAAGACCTTGAGCGGCCATCACCCCCATTGAAGCTGCTTGCTTATACATTCCGTCTAGCAGGAGCAAGTCAAACCCACCGGCAAGGGTAGCTGTCTGTAACGTGTGTAACAGATCTTTAATGTAATCTACAGAAAGAATGATTAGGCAAATAATTTTACTCATTCTAAAAGTTTAATAAGTGAATTTACTTATTCTAAATCTAATTATTAAAAATTTATGAGTGTAAATTGAATTTTACCTAAATAAATAGCCGGTACATTGATTTGTGTGCTTTTTTGTATAAATTTAAATTAAACAAACTATAAGTTACATTTTTGAACTATCAAGTTAATGTCATTTATAACTCTGAACTATTAATTCTGTCATTTATAACCATGACGTTATTTCACGTTCAAAACTGACATTCCCTTCGTAGCATGAAATTGAGCTGTTCATATTGGTCAAAATGTCACTTTTTTGTCAAATTACATTACAACTTCTAAGGGAAATGAGAGAATATGACTCGAACTCACGACCTCTAGGGTATAGGTGTGAGGGCTTAACCGACTACGTTAACGCAACTTATAATAAAAAATGCGGTTGTTTTAATTTCATCAAATTATAAAGATAAATTGCCTCATTAAAACCTAAGAAGAAGGAGTGCCCCACACCCATGATCTTGTCAAACTCATCAAAACCTAAGAAGAAGGATGTCTTGGGGGAATTTTCGGGTTTAATGTGATTTAAAAAAAATCTAAAAATAAGGTAGTTTTTAAACTAATTCCAAAACTAAGGTAAATATTGACGACGTTGGAAGACGTCTTTTGTAAAGACGATTTCAAGTTGGCAAAAGTCGTTTTTATAAAAGACGCCTTTAGTGCAGCCTGAAAGTCTTTTGTAAAGACGCATACTTCTACTTTCTGGAAGCCGAATAGTCCTGAATAAGCCTATGAATTTTATCATTTTCATTCTCGGAATCTTTTATCTTACTAATGGAAGCAACCATTTTCTCTTCCTTGTTATTTTGAAGCACACGTTTTTTATCAAGATTCAGTCGTTTAGCTTTCTTTGTCATATTCCTGACTACATTATCCTTCGTACTCTTCTATGATTTTTCATCATCTTCGAAAACCTTCTTCCTTCCTTTTCTTCCTCTCCTCAGCAAACCATCTCTTTCTTTTACTTTAGAAGAGTCAGTTGCAGGGCGAAGCTTGTAGATATTTTCAAGTTTGGCAGCAACTTCATTGTAATCCAAATCCAAGGTACAATAAAGAGCTTCGTCAGTACAGATGACTTTTACTCGCTTTGAAGTTTTTTTTGGCTTTCCCTATTCTTTTTTATTTTTATTAATTGCTATGGGCAAAGGGATTTACTCTTGAGGTGAAATCAAAGCGGTCTTATTGGAATTGTCTGCTTTGAATGCTATAATTAAAGGGCTTTTCAATATAAATCAATAAATTGAAAATTTTGTGTTGAAGACGTCTTCTACTATTTAATGAAAGCGTTTTCTGTAAAGACGTCTTCCACTTTTATGAAGGCGTATTTACAAAAGACGCATTGTACGTGGTCTAATATTTGTGGTTACATCATCACGAATGCGTTTTTTGTAAAAACACATTTATCCTTTATTTTTAGAATTAATTTTAAAAGTACTGTATTTTAATTATTATTTTTAAATACCGTAGAATACCCAAAAGTATCGTATCTGCGACAGAATCTCTGTCCGAATTTGAAAGAGGACCATCTCTGTTAGATTGTTCATTTTGGGGAAAACAAAAACCAATCAATGGTCGACGGGATTTATGTGAATATTGAATGCCAAAACCACAGGAAAACAAGTAGATAATTAAAGCCCGAGCATGCCGCATCTGACGGCATGAACTCTATGCGGGGCGGCGATTGCGGAGACCCTAGCAATTGGTTTCCCGGTGAAGCTCTTGGCAACATATTCAAAGTTGAACCATGAATCCGGTTGAATCTCTCCCTCCTGCCTCTCACCTCCCGTCCTCAGTCGTTTCCTTTCTTGACCGTAAATTCGCTAACAAAGCATCTCTCGCACATGCCCCGAATCTCGTTTCCGAACTCCAAGCTCAGAGCTGTGAGTTGGATCAGTCATTATTTGACCTGAACCGTCGTCTAGAAGCAAGTATTGGAGCCCACTCTTCATTCTCTGCTCAAATTCACGGCCTTTTTCACAAAGCGAACGCCAAATTGGTCGATCTCGGATTGTTCAGTCCCTTTTGCAGCTGTGTATCAGGTTCGTTCGTCATGATATCGACACACGACGTTTATATGTTATGTATTGGTTTGTTGGTTATGATGATAGAAAGTATTGAAGTTCCTCATTTTTATTGGTTAATTTGTGTTAGATGGAGGAGAAGGGGCGGGGAAGGCCGATCAGATATTGGGGAAGGAGCTGCCAGCATTGGCGAAGGAAGTTGCAAGAATGGAAACGGTCCGTGCCTATGCAGGTGAGTTTGATACGACTTTTCTTCAATGGAAGAGAATTTGATCAGAAGAAGATTGTTATAAGGAAGTATGAAAATTGAAAGTCTATGAATAGGGGAATATTTTTGTGCTAGCCATGCTGCTGGATGCGATTAGGAGACAACTTCTAAATATCAAATAAAATTCTGAATTACATGTGTTTTAGGGTTCTTGGTTGGCTTGGTAATTGGTACTTCCCATAGTATGGAATTGTCGGGATGATGAATTTTCAAAGTTATATTAGTTTGACATTGAGTTGTGTCTCAAAAAATGTTCATAATACTTAGAAGTTTAAATCAAGTGATCGTAATAAAACAATACTCCTTATTTTCTAACAAAAATAAAATAAAACAATAATCCTTATTAAACAGTTTATTTGTTGCATCCTTGTAGTTTATGATGTGATTTGCATATTGCAATATTTTCAGACGCTACACACATACATATATGATTAAAAAAGAAATATGAACATTGTAATGCATATGATCTTTAGATAGCACTATTTCCTCTTTTCCTTTCCTTCATTATTTGTTATTTATGTTAGCATCATTGGATCATCATAACAAAATGGTGTGAGTAAGGATGAAGGATAAAGAATTATTGGTTTTGATATTTACTTACTTCTAATTGAATGGGAATTATCAATGGCCATTCCATGTTGTGGCAACTTGCAAGCATGCAAAATAATGCTAAATCGAGATCCTCTACCTCACTTAGGATATTTGGCTCTTCGATGAATTGCACGAACCATACCCACAAAGCAACATCATAGGTGGAAGGCACGAGGGAACTGCCTTTGCACATATGATACGAAAAGTACTAGATAGACAAGAATGTAGACTAGAAAAAAAGTATTTCAGGGTTTGAAAGAAGAAAAAGAACATACATATAGTTATGATTACAAGCAGACTGCCCTTTTCGAAAGAGAATCACAGGCCCTTTTAGAGTGATTCGTCGAAGCGACGAGTCACGAGACAAGCTTTTTCTAGCGACTAGTGTATTTCAGAGTGCGTTCTTAGCATCTACGGACAATCTTTTCTGGCGGCTAGTATCCCACGTTTCAATTTGACAGATTTGATTGACTTTAAGACAATTGTTAGAGACCCTTCTCGAACTTGTCAACTTGCCCAAATTTGAGGTAAAGCGCATGAAGCATAACGCGGAATATTTATTATCGCCCATTTATAGTCACATAGGCTCTAATCTCTATTGACTTTGGCTATAGTATCCAGTCAATTTAGCCACACCAGGATTGTGCCAGAGGGGTGACCTACATTTGTCCAGCTTGCAGCATAGACTCGGGCGAGAACCATATAACATCTCTAATTAAAGATGCTCTCTCCACACTTAAGTCACATCTTCTAGATAGCATCTTGTGAGATTAGTCAAGTAACTTTCATAGTCTATTTCACCAAAGGGGAGATAAAGCTGAAAGTTAAAATATATACTATTCTTCCCCTATACGAAGTCAAAAGTGGAGGAACAAATTTCCCTTGAAATTCTACTTGCCCTGTCTAGCCTTTTCTGGAGGGAGAAGACGTTGAACTCAGGCGTTTTGAATATTCGTTGAGGTATGCCTCACACTGACTTTAGCCATCTTTGGTGGCGGTGCTTTCTTCGTTGGTCTCTCATCCGAGGGAATTACATTCCATCCTTCGTTTGTCCTCTTGGAAGCTCCTCATTGTAGCTGCTACAGCAAGGGGAGCTAGTCTTATAACTGCGGGCAGCTTGAGTTCTAGCTCTTTAGAAGTGTGCCTTAAGTGGTGGCAGGACGTGTGCCAAGTTATTAGTAGCTAGGCGGCTAAGCCAGTAGTAGTTAAGTTTAGGGCATAAAGCTACATGATCTATTTGCAGTCGTGAGACAGAGGTCAAAGTGAGTTTGTTATATAGGTAGTCGTGCGTATTAATAGATCATGCTTGGATCTTGGTCCATGATGGCCTTTTTTTGATTTTGACGATTCGATTTCTCTATGAATGGAAAATGGGTCCTTCACTAACATTAGGGCAAAAATAGGTGGGAAGGACAGGAAAGAGCGATGCTTACATTAAATCAATTGATACATCATGGTAGAGAAGAAAAACGGCGCGCAGACCGTACTCGAGCTTTGGATCAATGGCCCCAGAAGCGAGGAGTACATGCATGTGTTTCAACGGGAACATTGAAAAAACCTAATTCAGCTCCACATAAGATAGCCAAAGTACGGTTGAGCAATCAACATGATATCTTTGCTCACATTCCAGGCGAAGGTCATAATTCGCAGGGTTACCCAATGGTGTCAATGAATTCCTAGGCATGTCGGGATGGGATTAGTTCACCTTCGCATGTCGATTTTGATTACTCCATAGAGAAGAAGCTCTACCCCAGTGTTAAGGGCACCTTTCCGTACAGGCTATATTGCTTTATATCTCTGTCCTTTGCGCCCTCCCGACTAGGTGAATAAATCTATCCTTCTTTCCAAGAAAAGAAAAAAATAGAAGAAAATGTTGAATTGAGTTAACACAAATCTAGATATAATGGGGTATTTATACCCAAAGAAGAAAAGCAATAAGAGCAATTACTAAACTATCCTTAAATTAAAATAAATAAATAAAGTAGAAAACATCATTATATTCAACACTCCCTCTCAAGTTGGCGCATAGATGCCCATCATGCCCAACTTGCGAAGAGTGGACTTAGGTATAGGTGGACCGACTGGCTTCATAAGAGCATCAACAGCTTGTTCAGATGAAAGAACAAACATTGTAGAAATAATTCCAGATCGAACTTTCTCCCGGATAAAGTGGATGTCAACCTCAATATATTTGGTCCTCTCATGCAGGACGGAATCTGAAGCTAACATGATAGCTGACTTATTATCGCAATACAGAGTCGACGGCAAACGCGCAAGGAAACCAAGTTCTCCAAGAATAGAGTGGAGCCAAAGAACCTCACATGCCCCCTGAGCTATAGCCTTGTTCTCAACCTCTGCAGAAGATCGAGAAATCACAAACTCCTTCTTACTTTTCCAAGAGATGAGATGATTCCCATAAAAAGAACAAAAATCAGATGTAGATCTTCCATCTGTCTTAGATCCAGTATAGTCAGCATCAGTAAAGCAAGATATATCAAACGTGTTCTTGGAGTTAGAAAAGACCAAGACCTGGGCAAGATTTCTAATACCTCAAGATATGAAAAACAACATCTAAATGGGAAGTTCGGGGAGCATGCATAAACTGACTCACAACAAATGCTAGGTCAGGACGAGTGTTTGTCAGATAAATAAGTCTCCCGACCAACCTCTGATACGTACTTAATCTGTCAATGATTCAGCAGAAAGTTTTATGTTCGGATCCATAGGAGTGAATGCAGGTCTACATCCTGTCATCCTAGTGTCACTAAGAAGATCAAGTACATACTTCCGCTGAGAGAGAGAAATACCACTCTTGGAACGAGCTATCTCAATCCCCAAAAAATATTTCAGACCACCCAGATCCTTGATGTCAAATGTTGAACTGAGATCTTTCTTGACCCCAGCAATGCCTAAAGTGTCATCATCTGTTAAGATATTGTCGTCCGCATAAACTGATAGAATAACAGTTTGTCCCGTCGGATTCCGTTTGATAAAGCACGTGTGATCAAAATGGCATCTCAAAAACCCCAATGGAAGGACAACCTCACTAAATCAATCAAACCAAGCTCTTGGAGATTGTTTCAACTCATACAACGATTTTCTCAAACGACAAACTTTCCTAAAATACTCCCCCTCAGCCCGAAACCCCAGTGGAGGTTCCATATAAATCACCTCATCCAAATTGCCATTCAAAAAAGCATTCTTGACATCCATCTGATGTAAGGGCCAAGAGTGGGAAGCAACAATAGAGATAATGAGTTGAACAGTAATGTTGGAATGTTGTCCCATATCGCCTACACTTGCCAATTCTGTGCTAATTATAAAACTCTAGTACCCCTCTCCTTAATACCTAGGTTTTAAGGAGTGATCTGGCTGGGTTTTTCAACTTGGTATCAGAACTTAGTTGAGCCTTTGTTTGTGCCGCTTTAGTTCAATTATTTGTTCGCTTAGTTCGGATTGTTTGGTATGCTGCTTAGTTCGGCTACCGTGTTGTGGTCCAGGAGGGTGTATTGGAATGTTGTCCCACATCGTCTAGACTTGCCCATTATGTGCTAGTTATAAAGTTCTAGTACCCCACTTCTTAACACCTAAGTTTGAAGGAGTGATCGGGCTGGGTTTTTCAACTAGTAATAAGTTTAGCGACCGGGGCAATTGTGTCAGTAAAATCTTTGCCAGGAATTTGAGTAAAGCCTTTGGCTACCAGATGAGTTTTGTATCAATTAACCGTACCATATGTATTATATTTCAAGTTGAACACCCAATGACAACCAACTGTCTTCTCTTCCTCAGGGAGAGCAGCCAAGTCCCAAGTATGATTATTCTATAAGGCAGTCATCTCATCATGCATAGCAGTCACCCATCAGGGGTCTAATTTTGCCTACCCCTCAGATCTAGGAATCACTGTAGAATCAACCTGACTAACAAACCCCTGAAAAGAACTAGACAAAGCATCGTATGAAATATGGTTTTCAATAGGGTGATTGGTAGAGCAAGATAAGGTAAGACGATCTGGGGGACGACGATCCCTTAAAGGATATCGCCGAGGGGGAGGAGAGAAAGAGGGCTCCGTACCTTCATTCAATGAGGAATCCTGCGTAGGAGTATGAGAGCGACGACTATACACATGATTAGGAGAACCTGCAACAGGAGGTAAAACAGAGGAAGAGACAACAGGAACATCCATATAAGTAGGGTTAGTAATAGAAACATCCATAGAAGTAGGATCAGTAATAGGAACAGGACGAAGACAATCCTCAACAGGTGAAATATGAGACCTACGAATGTCAAGCGTGCTAAAGAAGAGGGGGTATCCTCCTAGAAGGTCACGTTCAAGGAGTTGCGAAAACGCTAAGTGGAAGGATCATAAAACCAATACCCCTTTGAAGAATTACCCATAAAAGCACACCGAATTGACTTGTCATCCAACTTTGTTCGAGAAGGGCCTTTGTCCTGAACAGAGCAAACGCAACCAAAAACTCTAGGAAGAATGGAAAAAAGAGGTTTTCAGGATGAAGAACACCTAATGGAGTCTTTCCCCCCAAGATCCTACTAGGGACCCTATTAATCAAATACGT
Organism: Datisca glomerata; assembly: GCA_003255025.1. Taxonomy (NCBI): domain Eukaryota; kingdom Viridiplantae; phylum Streptophyta; class Magnoliopsida; order Cucurbitales; family Datiscaceae; genus Datisca; species Datisca glomerata. Next base: position 91,148 of record QANY01005361.1, on the reverse strand, counting down.
GGCTGTTAGAACAGCCATGTCCCAAAAAGATTGAGGAACAGTCATACCCTTTAGAAGACATCGGGCAACACCCATAAGATGACGATTCTTTCACTCAGCTACCCCATTTCGTTCAGGGGTATACGGGCAAGTAAGCTGCTGGAGAATACCAAGGTTGGATAAATGAGTGACAAGATCACTAGTAATGTACTCCC
>QANY01005361.1:29200-90934 GCA_003255025.1 Datisca glomerata | reverse complement strand
CCCCCCCCCCCCCCCCCCCCCCAATTATCACGACCGAATACCACGCACTACAATATTATATTGAGTTTTTATCATGGCAAGAAACTGTTTAAGCACATTCGAGATCTCAGACTTTTTCTTAAGTAAATAAACCCAAGTACGCTTAGAGAAGTCATCGATAAAAGTAACTTAATAACGATGTAGACATAGAAATAAGAGGGGAGGGCCCCCACACATCAGAATGAATCAAGTCAAACATAGCAGGTGACCTATGCATTTGAGAAATATAAGGTTTTCGACAATGTTTTGAGAGTTCGCAAATCTGACATTTAAAGTGAAAATGTTTGCAGGCATCAACTAAAGTGAGAAATAACAAACAAAGGTACTGAAAGTTTACATGTCCCAAACGGGCATGCCAAAGGTGTATGTCTTTAGCAAAAGAAAGAAACAGGGTAATAAAAAACAGTAGAGGAAGCAGCCTGTAATACTGAATCTGGTGGATGGAGAGGTGGTGGGTCCCCAAAGGAGTATGGTCCCTCTCGCTCAAATCCCCTGGCAAAAATCCTCCCTGAACTTAGGTCCTGTAGGAAACAACTATCAGCTAAGAAAATGACAGCACAGTTAAGAGTTTTGGCAAGACGGCTAACAGATAAAATGTTCATTGCAAATTTAGGAACATGAAAAACTGAGGAAAGGGTAAGATCAGGTGAAAGTTGTACACTCCCCATACCACTCATACTAATCATAGAACCGTCTGCCAGACACATAGAGCTATGAACATGATCTAAGGGCGTGGAGAATAGAGACAACTCACCAGTCATATGATCATTAGCACCAGAATCCAAAACCCATTTGGGTTTCTCAGAGCGGACATGAAAAGCAGTAGGAATACTTGAGGTCAAAGAGGCAGGATGTGCAGCAAAGTTGTGTCCCTTCAGCAGGACGCTAGTAACTCTCCCATCAGACACGGGATAATCTAGATCTGGCTTAGTAGCAACAACAAGACCTGAAGATTCAGACATCTCGAATCCAAGAAAGGAACACAAAATGCCAAAAATCCAACGGAGAGACAGAAAGATTGTTCACAACCTTCTATATCATGAAAAAGTTAAAAAAAAAAGGTGGCCAAACTGTGGTTGACAACCACAGCAACTCGAAAATCACGAGAAACCCTAGGTTTGATCAGCACACTAGCTAGGGCAACCAACCACTTCAAAAAAATGAAGTTGAAATGGAAAAAAAAAAGTCGCCGGAAAAGATGCCAGAGGTGGTCGCCGGTGGGCGGAATCTAGATACAATGGGTATTTTTATATGCAAAGAAGAAAAGTAATAAAAGTAATAAGAGCAATTACTAAACTATCTCTAAATTAAAATAAATAAATAAAGTAAAATACATCCTTATATTCAACACCAAGCAGGCGGGGGTGTCTTTAGCCTCAAAGTCCATGTTGGCTTATTGAATACCAACTCAAGAACCTCATGTCATCGTAAGAGTCCTAAGATGTACTCCACAATGGGAGGCTTTACTTCGATCACGTTATGAGTGAAAGAAAGGATATGATCCTTATGAAAAACGGGTACCCTTCTCTCTGGAACTTGTGTTGTCCCTATTGAAATTCAGAACTACAAGTTGTGAAGCAAAATAATGCAACATTCTCTTGACTTGATATAATATCATTCTCTATTATTATTACATCTTCAATAAAGGGCTAAAGTCATACCCTTAAGAGAAATTATCTTCCTATTATGAATTTTTAGAAAACTATACGAAAGAATCAAACAATCACTTCTACATCTTACCCTTCAAATTAGAGAATGGGTATCAATTATTCCCTCTTCGGGTATGTGAAGAAAAAGGAGGGCCTTTACCAATCCTTTTGTGAAAAGATTGGCAATTGATCTTCACCTCTAAGGTTGGTGTTCTGATAATTTTGGAAAGCACCTTTACCCTGAGAAAATGCCCTAAGTAAGGCGACTTCTACATGCTTTGTTCTCTCATAGAAGACCTATTGCACTCAATCTCTTGATTCTTGCTCCAACTCAGGATTAGGGGCTTTAGAGCATTTTTCGGAGGAAGCTATGCTAGTTGCATGGCCCTAGCGCTTTACTAAGAACATAGATAATCAAGGCTATTTTCCTTTTCTATGAATCAACAACTCTCTTTACTGAGCGAGACTCTAACCAGATCTAAAAAATTTCAACCTATACAAGAGGGTTTGGCCTAGCTTACTAAGCGTTGTTTTATCCCGACCAAGCAACCAAAGTCAGGGACGTAGGTAGGAATAATGAAAGAAAGATAACGGCACATACAATAATTATCAACCAAAAAGGAATCCTTCATTCAATTACTCTGTCATAAAGAAAGGGAAGGAAAGATTTGTTTGATCAATCCCCTAAATTGCCTTTCATTCTTTGCCATGAGGGGTGGCCCATCACTAATAGATCTCTCAAACAAAACCTCATTCTATCCAGAGGAAATCGCTTCGGTGGATCCAATTGGTTAAGTCGTTATGCCCCTTGATACCCATCTGCTTGTGGTGTAGGGGGGAAGGGCTCCTTTATTTAGAAAGCATAGCAATACTTTACTTTACCTGTACCATTGGTAGTCAATCCATTCACAAGTTCCTTTATTAGTTTATTTTATTATATCTCCTGCTTTGTTCGTGGCTTTGAATTAGTGATAGATCGTAGCCTCTTCTACACCGACAATTTAAAGCCTTTTGCCTATATTGGCATTCACTCCAAACGATTGATTCGAGTATGTTGCCGCAGTTGCCAATTAATTGGATAAGCTGTGGTCGTTCGTAGGTCACTCACCTCTAGTTCTTCTTCTTTGGGATGAAACCCTAGTCCTTGAAATACCCATTCGGGGATTTGCATATCCTCCATCGCGCTTAGGATAGAGGATATGATGCATCCCTATGGCTTCTGTGTTTTGGTGGAAGCCAAGGCAAAAGTGTCGTCTTCACCGGTGACCCCGCCCCCCAAATTGTAGACACTGGTACGATCTATTTCTTTATCATTTCGTTATGGCAATCTTATTCATCTCAATGATGCGATGTTGGTTCCTAAAGTCAATCTCTCAAAAAATGGGATCGTGACAAATTGTGTTTTTGCTAGAGAGATTTATTGAGAAAGATTCACTATTGGAAAAAAGAGAATCTTTGTGAGTAAAGCGCATACATGGGAAGGGGGCCCCTTACTCACCTCTCTACAAAGCCCCACCAGTCAAGCTTGAAAGCTGTTACGGCCTTCCAGCGCGCATCCATTTTTTGGTGGCTTCAAGGGGAAGCTACCTTGAAAGGAGTAGCCTAAACTGGTAAAAAGAGATCTTTGGAGGAAGTTTCTTCGTAAAGACTCCTTACCCAGAACGTCAGAATCATCCGATTTTACTGAAGGGAAAGAGAAAATCTATTCTTATTCCTATGCAGCCGACCTATAACTCCTTAAAAAGACCTTGCCCGTCCCCTATTCCAACTAGAAAGGGTAGGATTGTGGAGAGTTCTCGTGAATTAAATCGTACAATCAAATCGTCGATCTTAAGATCCTATTTTGTACTAGTAATATTGTTGAAAAAACACCGTTTATGAAACTTCCAATTAAAATTCTTGAATGTGGTTAAAGAATAAATAGTAAATTTCACTATTTTACTTGGTGTAATTTAGGTAGATAAATAACAATTAAAAATGAACCGACTAAATGGATATTATATTATTTTCATATGAATATCTTACAAAATTATGGTTATTGGGATCGTAGAATTGTAGTATGATCATAAGATCCTACGAATCATACAATCCGGACCGGGAGTTTAAGCATGAGTTCTTACCACTGCGTTTGTAGATAACACTGGAACACAAATTAAGTTGTTGCTTATAACAACACAATCAACCCACATTTAAGCATTGTTTTAATTAGACGTCAATAGCAAAAAAAATTATTAGGAGCTTCTAAGTAGAACGATTATAAGAAATGTTGATCTTTCCTTTTCTCTCTAAACTTTCAGAAACAGCAATGAAGCTTGATATTATGGTGGGAGATATTGAAGATGCTGTATCGTCTGCCATTAACAAAAACTTAAGAAAGCATTCTTGCTCCCAGAATTCAGAAGTGAGTACTTCTTTCACTTATTAAATAAAAGCACTCTTTATTCTAGAAGAGAGTGCTTTTGAAATTAATATGATGCTCTAACTATATTTCATGTACAATTCTTTTTGGACTCATGAAATTTTCAATAATTGCAGGATTCATGGTTGCTTGCTATTAAAGCCCTTAAACTAACAGAAGACGTGTTAACATCAGTCACAAGAGCACATCCTCAGTGGACACATCTTGTGTCTGCAGTAGATCATAGAGTGGATCGTGCCCTAGCTATTTTAAGACCTCAGGCAATTGCAAATCACCGTGCCCTACTTGTTTCTCTTGGATGGCCACCACCTCTTTCTACTTTGACTTCTGCTAATGATTCGAAAAAATCACCTGAAGTTCAAAATCCTCTGTTTTCGATGCAAGGAGACCTCAAACAGCAGTACTGTGAAAATTTTCTTGCCTTGTGCAGGCTACAAGAATTGCAGAGGCGAAGGAAATCCCGGAAACTTGTGGGATATAATAGGGAAGTTGCTCTGCATCAGCCCCTCTGGGCTATTGAAGAGCTTGTAAATCCTATATCAGTAGTATCTCAACGCCATTTCTCAAAGTGGGTGGACAAACCAGAATTCATTTTTGCTCTCGTATACAAGGTCACCAGGGATTATGTTGAGTCTATGGATGAATTACTGCAACCTCTGGTTGATGAAGCAATGCTAATCGGTTATAGTTGTAGAGAAGAATGGATTTCATCAATGGTGTCCTCATTATCAACATACTTGGCAAAAGAGGTATTCCCTACTTATGTTAGTCAGTTGGATGAGCAGAATGCCGCTGATAGTCAGTCACGGGCTAGAATAACATGGCTCCATCTTGTTGATCTGATGATATCTTTTGATAAAAGAATCAAGTCTCTGGTAGAGCAATCTGGAATTTTTCTTTCTTATGAGGAAGATGGGAACCGGCAGAAATTTTCTTGTCTATTAGTTTTTGGTGATCGACCTGATTGGCTTGATTTGTGGGCTGAAATTGAACTTAGTGATGCCTTGGATAAGTTGAAGCTTGAGGCTGGTGATGAGAGGAATTGGACTTCTAAAGTTCAAGTTGCAGCTCTATCATCAACTCCTGAGAATTACAAGTCTCCTGCAGTTTGTAGTGCCTTTCTTCATCACCTATCATCTTTTGTTGATCGTGGCAGAACTTTACCTGATATTTCCTTGAGGTCAAGGTTTCTCAGGTTAGCCGGAGCACCTATAATTATAAAATTTTTGGACTGTGTGCTCCTAAGGTGCCAAGAAGCTGAAGGACTAACTGCCTTAACAGATGATGATGCCATGGGAAAAGTTGCAAACTCCATCAATGCTGCTCGGTATTTTGAATCTGTGTTGAAGGAATGGTGTGAAGATGTATTTTTTCTTGAGATGGGATTTGGTCAGGGTACTCAATCAGGGGTACCCGTGGGTAAGCTTGATGCTAACGAAGGAGTGTTAGAAGGTCGTGAGATTGGTATTTTAGATATGGAGATAGGAATGTTGGAGGAGTTTAGAATTGAGTGGGTTGAGAAAATAGCAACGGTTATTTTGAGGGGATTTGATGCTCAATCTCGAGATTACATAAAAAACAAGAGGCAGTGGCAGGAAAAGGGTGAAGAAGGTTGGATAGTCTCCAAAGCTTTCATTGGCGCCTTGGATTACTTGCAAGGAAAAATGTCAATTTTAGAAAGAAATTTGAATGGAACAGACTTTGTTTTGGTGTGGAGAAGTTTGGCATCCGGAGTGGATCGGGCGATTTTCAATGGCATACTGATGGGAAATGTGAAGTTCTATGATGGTGGTGTCGAGAGATTTGGTGGTGATCTTGAAGTATTGTTTGGGGTCTTTGGAAGTTGGTGTTTGAGGCCTGAGGGCTTCCTCCCAAAAACAAATGAGGGCTTGAAGTTGTTGAAGACGGGGAAGGAGCAACTTGAAAATAGTTTGTTAGGAGGGGAGAATTGGATGAAGGAGAACGGGGTAACACATTTAAGTGTGGCTGAAGCAGAGAAGATTGTCAAGAGCAGGGTATTCAGTAGTTGAGTTGAGTTTGAGTTAAGAGGCTTCCATATCCGAGGATGATACCCATTGTTTTCTGTGTTTAATTAGTTAGTAGCTTCTTAGTGCTTTGTAATTACCTTTTCCACTAAGATGGATGCATAAATTCGAATTTAACTCTTCAACTTATGCACATGTAACGATGCTTTTGGCCTGAACTGGTTACACATACGGTTGAAAGATAGCGTTGGCCTTGGAATTATTGTATTACTGGCTCTCTGATGATTTTTAACTTCCACTAGTGAGATGATTATAGTCTTCACCCTCCTAAGGCCCCTCTGTTAGTCTTGGTAGCTTTAGAGTGAAGTTCCTTGTTCAAGAAAAGGAGTTAATTTTCCTTATATTATTTCACTCATTAGGTTGACTTTTCATGTGGAGGTAGTTAGTCTGCCATCTGCCTGCCTCATTATCATGGGAAAAAGTTCCTTGTTCAAGCAAAGAGAATGTATACATTTTCTGAGAATGAATTTTCTTTATCTGGCTAGTTCTGGTGAACCTAATAGAAATTCATTTACACCCACCAGCTTTTTCGCATTAGTCATTTAGACCCTCCATGTTTAGGGATTAGCCAAATTACATCCATGTTTAGGGATTAGCCAGTTTGTTCACTGTACCTACTGGAGAACATTAAAAAGGATTCTTTATCTAAAAAATGATTGTCGATGAAGATAATGTACCAACAATCATCTCTTTTTCGGTACTTTCTCCAGCACGCACAGTGACCAAAACCGTTATCTATTTGACGATGTTTTGTTTTTGAGGGTGTATTTGGCTAATTCCCAAAACGTGGAGGATGTAATTGACTAAAACAAAGGTGGTTGGTGTAAATGGCCAATGTGAAAAAGTTGGTGGATGTAAATAGCATTTTACCCAATTCTTTAAGCAAATAATGGACCTCTTATGATTTCGACTTCAAATTATCTGTAATGAATCCATCAAAGCTTTGATTGTTGGTTCACAGGACTCGATCCAGATAGACGAAGACCTCTTAGCAAATAGCGCAAGATCTCTGGAGACCTTGGTTCGTGTTGGGATGCAGCTAGGTATTTCCACAAAGAAAGCATCCCAAATTCAGTTGCCAGACTTGGGAACCTGTGGTTTGGGAGATTGACGGAGAGCTCGTTCACTGCTTCTGTATTTTTCACACCTTCATTTTCTGTATTCCTCTTATGTGCATGCTTGGTATTCGTTCTTTTATGTATAGAAACTAAAGTGAAGGCCTGAACTCCATGCCTTGAAGGAAACATGGTAAATGTGGTTATATTTCCTGGTTTCTTGTTTTCGTTTTGGAGAGTTAAAAATTAAACAGAAGGTTGTCGTCTGTGCATGGTTCAGTGGTAAGAGTGAGCTTAGGATATGTGGAAGATGCACGTCCTCGGTTCAAATCGTGCCATTAGAATCCCTGGACTACCGTGTGATGGTTCTAGAGGGTCCATTCACCCCAGATTTGGTACCTATGGGTGGGACAGAAATTTCCAGTCTGTCTACCTGACATAAATAATAAAAATGAAACTAATAAGAAGTTTATTACTGACACTGAAAGAGGTATATAAAGGGAAACGAAACCAGATTCTTGGTTTTTTGGGATGAGGCTTAAAATAAGGTTGAAAAAAATAGTAGTAATAGTGAAGGTGATATTTGATCTCCCTCGAATGTTACTCACATAGTGATCATCCTATGTAAATAAGGTCCAAGTCGTGTATATGTATATATAAGAAGAAAGTCTATTTAGCTTCATCACAATAGATTCATCCACCAATAGAAGAACTTAAGCCAGCCTCCTATACATATGTTGCTAAATCTATTAATTGGAGAAAGATAATGGCAGATGAATTCAATGCTTTATAGAATCGAGGCACTTGGTCTCTCACACCTCTGCCTCCTCATAAGAATCTAATGGGTTGCAAACGGGTATATACGTTGAAACATAATCCAGATGGAACCATAGTAAGGTACAAATCAAGGTTAATAGCAAAAGGGTTTCACCAACAAATACGATTGAAGTATGCAGAGATTTTTAGTCCTGTGGTTAAATCCAAAGCTATGATATTTGTTCTTTGCTTAGCAGCACATCATGGTATTTACATCAGCAAAGAATGTCTTTCTACATGGTTTTGTACAAGGAGTCTACATGTCACAATCTCAAGGTTTTGTTGACTCAACTCATAACTCATCCCATCTATGTATGTAAGCTTCATAAATCATTGTATGGCCATAAGGAAGCCCATAGGGTCTAGTTTGAGAGATTCACAACCTACTTACTTACTCTTGGCTTTAGTGCTTTTTATGCCGATTCTTTCTTATTTGTGTGCAAATCTTGTTCAACTATTGTATATCTACTTCTCTATGTACATTATATTATTACGATAGGTCCTGATGCATCTTAAAGACTCTTACAGATCAACTCAAAATTGAGATTGAAATGACAGATATGAGTCCTATAAAATACTTTCTTGGACTTCAAATTTAGCAATTTCCTTCTGGCATATCTTTGTTCATCAATAGAAATATGTGCTCGATTTACTTGATAGAGGTGATCTTACTAATGCAAAACCCTACAAGACACTCTTATATCCAAAGATTGATTTATGTGATACTAAAGCGTCAATTTTATCTGATGCTACTCTGTGTAGAATTTTGATTGAAGGTCTTCACTATTTAACATTTACAAGACTTGATATTACCTTTGTTGTAAACAAAGTGTGTCTGTTCATGCATTTTGCTATTTCCACCCATTTCTCAATTGTTGAAAGAATTTTGAGATGCCTTTAAGGTACCTCAGATTATGGTGTAAACTTCTAGAATGGTTCATTATCACTTACTACTATATTGATTGTATAGGCGATACAAAGGATAAAAGGACCACGTCTGGTTTTATTGTCTTTTCGGGATCAAATCCCATTTCTTTGTCAGTCAAAAAATAATCTATTGTTGCTAGATAAACGACATAACAAAATACGTGTCACTTGCAAATATAGTAGCTGAGTTGTCATGGATTAGACAACTACTACAAGATTTACATATTCCACCCACTATCCTCCACAAATCTGGTGTGTGATAGTGTCTTAGCAATTTCACTAGCTTCTAATCTTCTTTTTCGTGTCAGGACAAAGCACATTGACATAGATTTTGAGGGAGGGAGAAAGTTACTAAAAAGGAACTTATCACAGCTATATTTGTTTTCAAAACCAACTTGTTGATATATTCACTAAGGCATTATCTTTCTCTAATTTCTATTCCTTAAGATCCAAACTATTGCTTTCATTATCCAACATTAGTTTCATTCAGGAGGAATGTTAGATTATATTACCTAAACCTGTTAGATGATATAAAGGCCTTCAAGTGTTTAGTTTAGTTGTTGTAACAATAGCCAACTGATATTGTTATAAGATGATATTCCTAAAGGCCTTCAAGTGTTTAGTTTAGTTGTTGTAACAATAGCCAACTGATATTGTTATAAGATGATATTCCTAAAGGCCTTCAAGTGTTTAGTTTAGTTGTTGTAACAATAGCCAACTGATATTGTTATAAGATGATATTCCTAAAGGCCTTCAAGTGTTTAGTTTAGTTGTTGTAACAATAGCCAACTGATATTGTTATAACAATATCTCTTCTGCAACAATATCTCTTCTGCTTCTTCCGCTTTGTAAAATCTTCATATGTAAAGTTGTGTAGTTATTAAGTTAACGAAAGTTCAAGATTTCCTTTCGTTCTTTCTCAGTTTTCTTCTCTGCTTATAGAAAGTTTACACCGACAAACAAAATCCCTTTTCTTTTTGGCTCCTCTTTTTTCTGTCTTAGTTAAATCTAATAAATTATAATTTGGAGTCATGACTAGAAGAGAGTTACCAAGAAGATGAAAGTAATGACACTGCTAGTTTGTGTTGGGGGTGCTGTTTTCAGCTCGGGAATCATCAGGAGAAATAAGTCTTCTACGGTTCATCACAGTGGGCTTAGTAATAGTGAAGGTGGTATTGGATCTCCTTCGAATAAAAGCTCTTGTGGTGGTGGCTTTATTTTCAATTCATTGATACTTTATCAAGTTGTATTGGTGTAAGAAGCAGACAACTTTAGCTCATCAAGTTATTTGCATATCAAGTGTGATAACTAATAGAAAGTAAAAAAATCCAAATGGAAGGAAATAAAAAAGAAAAAAACATGAATAGAAAATGCTTTAGCAGCTGCGTGTGTAACCACCCATGTTATAAGGATTATGCTGTAGCTTTGTTATTCCAAGCTGTCCTTGCATCCCATCTCTTGCATATTGCTGCCACATGAGTTGCTCATCAACCAGTAGCTTCTGCTTCTTCTCCATCTCCGACATCTGCACGTATGGAGGTGGTGCCACAGCCAATGAAGCTGCAAATGGATCAGCGTTTGCCAGTGAGGAGCTCATACTGCCATTTAACATAATGGGTGGTGCTGGCAGTGCCAGCATTGCAGGCCTTCCTGCTGATCCAACCGCCACACTACTGGCACTCCCGCTGACTCCAAGACCTTGAGCGGCCATCACCCCCATTGAAGCTGCTTGCTTATACATTCCGTCTAGCAGGAGCAAGTCAAACCCACCAGCAAGGGTAGCTGTCTGATTAGACAAATTGCTTGCAGATTGAACCAATGTGGTCTCCCAATCGGTGGTATCTTCGGAGAAGGCTTGCCATGCAGGTGCTGATGAACCACCGTCAAACAAAGCTAAAGCCAGTTTGTTCCCTTGTTCTTCACTTGACACTGCAATATCTTCTCCTAAATCCAACAAGTCACCTTGCTGTGGTTTCTGATCCTTTAAATCCTCATTGTTCTTTGCCTTTTGATCATCACTTTTCTCTCCCTCACCAACCGATGTGGTTTCATTGAAGCCTTCTGGTGGTGGAAGTGCTTTAATTGAATTCATGTCTTCCTCTTGTTGGTGTACTTCTTGGGGCTCTCTCGTGGATGCATTTCTGAGCTCCAAAGCCTGAGCTTTGGCTCTCTGGCACTGTGCCAATGCTGACTTGTCGCGTATGAATTCGTCCATGATGTCAAGCTTCTTCTGGGTGATCTTCTCGATTTCAGGATACTCAGAAGATCGTGCAATGCCAATGCTCTTGCACCAATTGTAGAACACATCGAGATCATCGAATTGCTTGCTGACCCGACAGAAGAACTCATAGACCTTGACACAATCTGGGACTTCTAACTCCATGAAATGATCAATTAAGATGCCCATTATTTCGGTTATGTCAAAATAAATTTGAAAACTCTCTTTCACTATGGGGTAGAGTGCAACTATCACTACCCTGTTGTTCTTTGCTGCACCTGTTCATGAACACCCCAAAACACAACAGAAAATTAACAACTTTTTCTTCAACAATTGATGCATTAAATTAAATACTAAAGATGTGTACCTAAAGAAAAGATTATCGATCAAATATAAACGTAATGTAATGTTTTTAAAATTTGAGAATGACCTAAAACAAATTTACAGATGATATATTTAAACTTTAAAACTGTTTTTGAAACATGTTTTTGAATATTACCAAACATGTTTTTGAATGTTAAAAGTTTTCAAAAAGATAGATAAAGGCCTATATATATATATATATNATATATATATATATATACCTGTAGGACGACATGCCAAAAAGCGCTCAAGAAGCTGTTGCAAATGCTGACTCCTAGAAAAAATCTGCTCAGTCTTCATTTCCCTAACCGGTGTAGCTCTTACAACAATAGCCTGATTGTTATTGTTATCTTCTTCTTCTTCATCTACTCCAAACGCACTTCTCTTCCCTCTCCTACTCTGCATCCTAAATTCAAGCCTCTCATCAAGATACAATGCGTAAGTACGCACAAATGCCGAATAATCCCACGAATCCGACTGCGAACCGTCCCTAAAATCCGACATGTTTAGAAACCTCGTCCCCCGACGCGTTGAAAAGAATATCTCTTGCTCGTATGCCGGATCGCCTTCCGACAATAAACGTTGTATGAGCATGAGCGTCTTTAGAGCCACCGTCCAATTCCGTGTTTTGTTTAGGCGTTTTGAGAGGGTGTTAACGCATGCGCTTATGTATGCGCGGGAGTAACACGTCAAGCTTAAGATTTCTCGGATGTGTCGTTCCTCGGCTGGGTATTCTTCATGCCTCGTTGCCTTCACGATGGCTACGTCGAGGTCCGACAATGAGTTGCTGCTACCGACTTTGGCTAATCCTATGCTGGTACTGTCCTTGACTGCTCCTAAAGCTCTTCTAATCTTACTTGGAGCCATTTTCGATTAACAAAAATGTTTGTGTTGTTTTGATTTTCTCTTCTTTTGTGTCTTTTGTTTTGCCGTTGTCTAAGAGAGAGATGCATTGGCTTGTTAGTTGTATTGACTATAAATTGGCCGTTATTTTAGCATGAAAAAGTGGAAGGTCTATGGGATGTATTAAGATTTACGTGTTTGGTTTTTGAGAAAATAGTAAGTTTTTCTTCTCTCTTTCTTTTTTTAGTGATCTTAGTCGTTTCTTCGTTTATCATTGAGTTTTTGACGTTTTCAAATACATTCATGAAAATTCGATTACCAATTTTTACATATCAAAATGAACACTTCTCATGGGGTTTTTTTTATTTAATATTATTTTAATAAAAAATTGCTTTTGAAGCTAATTACAAAACTAATATAGGTTAGTACATGTAGGCAAAATCACCTGTTCAAGATACGCGTTAGAGTGGTGTGTATGTTCTTACCTCTTCAGAGGCGATTACTCCAAGAAAAGAAACCCATTATTTTTTCACTTTTTACTCTCTCTCTCACTCGCTTACTCTCTCTTTCCTTGCTCTCCGCCATTTCCCTCTCTCGGATTTCAGATCCCCAACACAAGTTATCTCCCTGCTCTTATTTCCTCTTCCCAGCCCTAGTATCGTAGAAGCTTCTCTCTCTCTCTCTCTCTCTCTCTCTCTCTCTCTCTCTCTCTCTTCGCAAGCCTCACCGCTTTGTCCAGCTACATACCTGAACTGCGATTTAGGATTTTGAATATGGAGCGCGATTTAGGGTTTTAATGTTCTGGTTGCCTCTCGACGTTCTCGTTGTTGGCGTTGGAGCTACCAGATGTGGCGTCATCCTAGACGCCGTCACTCGAGGACTCTGCTTCGGGCTCGTTGAACGCGAATATTTTTCTTGTATTTTGGGTATTCTTTAGGACTGATATTCGGCGATTTCTTCATTTTTTTTGCATTTATTGTGTATTTCGTTGGCTTATTGTTAAGTTTCTCGAGTTTGCTCGTTCTGGGACTTGCTTCCTGGTAAGATATTTTTAAAAAATTCGGTTAAATTATGTTTTGTTGATTGAGATGTTGAGTTTTTTTTGTTGAATTTGCAGATTCTTGGCCAATGCGAAATGAGGTTTGTCTCATGGACTGCGCTGCCAACTTCAAAAACTCAGGCCGCTCTGACACAAATCCTGATGTCGTGCTTGAGGTTAGTCTAACAAACTTATAGATCTATATAATGTCATTACAGATGTTACATCTTGAATTTTACGCAGACTCAATACAGCTTTTACATCTTGAATTTTACTGCTTGAAATTTTATCCTTTGCCTAATAAATGGTATGCTTAGATAATGAAGTGCTAGAACTCGAAGTTCTAAGAGCTAATGCTACATGATGTAGACTTACTAATCTTTGTGTAGAAAAAGTTTCAGAGTTTTCTTCATTTGACTTGGAATCCATCATATGTTTTGGTGTAACTTGACTTCATTTAGCTTTTTCTTATTTAGAAATGTAAATGATTTCCTGAAGATATTTTTATCAGTAAGAACATTTTTAATATTTTGTTTGTGCACGTATTAGAAGTTTTATCAGAGAGTTGATTTAGTATTTGACTGATTCAGTTTTTATGTTTTGTTCCAGGTTTGACTATTCAAGCAATCGGCTTCAAGAACTGCCAAGCTCAATTGGAAGATGTTTATATTTGTCAGATTTAAAGGTAATGCTTTCCGAAGGCATATGAAAATGTGGAGTGTGAAAGTTGTTATTGATTGTTAGATCCTTTATAGCGCTTTTATTGACATTTTTTAAAAGGAAAGATGGCTTTGGATTGGATTTTATGCCTAAGAGAGATGTAGTGTGTTGGACTACTATGGTTGGTGGCTCGTCTGGATTTTGTGAAGAGGCGGTGAGAGTATTTTTTTCCTCACTTGTGAGATACTCGGCTACTCAAGAGCAGAGTATCTTAAATAGGCGAGTTCCCTCATATGCATTTGTGAAGTCTCCGCCTCTCCGCGAGTACCCTTATATGCACACTCATGAGGAACTCGCCTCTTGTCAGGTGAGTTCTGCTTACGTGGCAATCAGTCTTATTCAAGAGCGATTTCTACGTGGTCAAAATTGTATCATTTTTCTAATTTGTTTCAAAACTGGTTCATTTTAATAATAACTTTTTAAAAACACATCAAATGCATAAAAACCCCATTTCCATTGTGTTACGTTGGTAGATATTGTTGAACCGCACTAGAGAGAACAACTGGAAAGAAACATTTGTAATTCAAATGAGAAATTACATACTCGATAATAAACAATACAGGGAAAGATTACATGTTGTAAATGAAAATTAGAACACGTAAATGAAAATTAAACAAAATTAAACATGTAGAGGCTTGCGACGTCAATGACCAAAAGATAAATTTCACCCTTTCTCTGGTTTGTTTGGATACTACGGTGATTGTCTCTGTAGGATATAACTACCTAGATTGAAGCAACAAATGAAAACTTCCATCTCTATGGAACTTGAAAATATTTTATTTCTTCATAGACTAACCACGTGAACACAGTAAAAGGCTCTTTGAAAAATTCAACCAACAAGCCATTAATAGACATTTAAAAAAAGCTAGAACACATCTACTGAATTGAATCGAGTTAGGTCGGGTCGAGCCGGTCTGATGGTGACAATGACACGTGTGTTTACTTGTGTGTTATCTAAATCCTCATTCCCCATAAAATGTAGGGTGGCAATGACACGTGTGTTTACTTGTGTGCTATCTAAATCCTCATTCCCCATAAAATGTAGGGTGTACCCCTTGGGACTGTGCCCCAAGGCCCAACATTGACACTTATAAATCACTCCCAAAGTTTGTCTGATCAATGTGGGATTTTAGTTTTTTAGCTACACATCACATTTTTCTTCATTTTTCATTCACACTTAGCTCACTTAGCTTTAGTGTTAAAGCTCCAAAAATCCGCTACATGAACGAAAGATGCCCTACGACGACAACGACATCAGGAGAAAAAAGTAAATGAGTTTTACATCAGGAGAGGTATCTTTTGTACTTGAACCTACCTTAGTGAAGATTTATCAAGTCTACTTTATAAAACAGTGAAATAACATTCTTGAACTATCTTTCCTTTGAAGAAAATCAAGACAATAAATCTCGCTCACAACTCATCATAATATATTCGATTTCATACTTTGTCGTTCATTTTCGTCCAGATAATATCTTGTTTCCATGAAAGTGTTAGAAATTAAGCCTTGAAATCTCTTACAGAAGCGACCCCATTTCTACTCTCATATAATGACTAAGAGTATTATGTCTATACTCTTGCAAACAAGACATCAATGTTATTAAATATTAAGTATACCCTTCACCGTCAACAAACAAAACACTACATTTCATTGTAGAAATGGGAAAAACAAGGTTTCTTTGTGTTATTGTGAATCATTCCTGCTAGTTCGTTTGTTGAAACTATATATTGAGATCTTCAATTAATTAGATTAAGTTATCACATGAATGATTCATTGAATAGGCTTTAATCACATTCCCCTTGATGTCAACTTGAATAGATAAAAGGACATGTCGGATTTTTCTTTGATCTAATGAAGTTAATGAAAATCATAAAAGTAGTTGTTTAATGATGTTATGTTTACGTGTGTTGTCTTTGGTCTTACTATAGACAAATTATTCTTTTCTCTAAATGTAGTAGCAATGAATGCATATGGTTGACACAGGCTTTGGCCACACTAAAACGTCTTCTAGAGAATTTTTAAGTCATTTGGCTTCTTCACTAGCCTTATCTAAAGCTATAAATTATGTTTCCATTGTCAACGAGCTATATAAGTCTGATTTATAGACTTCTAAAATATAGCTCCACAATCTAGTATGAAAACAGATCTACTAATTGTTTTGTTTCTAAACTATCAGATATCTAGTTAGCATCACTAAATCCCCCCAACACATGTGGGTACATCGTATAGTGCAATCCATAGTCAAATGGTGTACTTTAAGTACCTTAGTACCTTGATTAATGCATCCAAGTGATCACATCCAGGATTACTCGTACAACTGTAGAGGCTACATCAGGCCTTCTGCAATTTATGACATCAAGCTACCAATTATTTGTGAGTACTCCAACTGAGATATTCCAACACCAACATTCTTTCTCAACTAATAGTTCGAGTCTAATGGAGTTACATCTGGTTTGTTTCAAATTGGCCGAACTTATTGGAGATCTTTTCTACATATGAGATTATGTAAGAATATATTCATCAGAGCTTGACTTCTCTTGAATTCCAAAAATGGCTTATACTATACCTAATTCTTTCATGTCAAAGTTAGAACTCAACATCTTCTTGATATGAGCATATCATCTATATACAAACATACTATGATAGTTAAATCACTAGTATCTTTAAGGTGGACACATTTATCTCTCATTTATCTTAAAATCATTGAACTACTTATTATAAATAAATTTTTCATGCCACTGCTTGGGTGATTGTTTCAACCCATCAAGAGATTTAACAAGCTTACAAACATTCCGTTCTTGGCCCTTAACCACGAACCATTTAGGTTACTCCATGTAGATTTCTTCGTCCAATTCTCCATTTAAGAAAATAGCCTCTACATCCATTTGGTATATCACCAAATTATGTATAGTTGCAATTGTAATCGTCATTCAAATAAAAGTAATTCTCATCTCTAGAAATATGTATCAAAGAAGTCTATACCTTATGTGGATGACTCATAGCTACCAACAGAGCTTTGTACTTATCAACGATATCATTAGCTTTAAATTTTCTTTTGAATATCTATTTTCAACCTTTTGGTTTATTCTCAAGTGAGAGATCAACTTACATCCTATATTATTTTACAAAATGGATTTAATCTCATTATCAAGAGCCTCCTTCTAAAAAGGAGCTTCCAATTGGACGTTGCCTCTTTGTAATTTTGAGGTTTCGTTTCTGTCAAGTATGTTAGAAACTCTGATCTAAATTAAGTATTTGTTCGAGCTCTTTTATTTTTTCTAGATTCATATTCTTCATTTTAAGCACTAGATGAACTTTTTCCTATGCCTCTTCTAGCTTTGATTGCGTCTTCCTTCTTTAAATGAAAACATATTCTCAAATAATTCAGCATTAACAGACTTCATTATGTGTTGGTACTTATGTTAGAAATTTATAACTTTATCATTAAAAATCTATATGCAGCGTTGTTTAATGCATATCCAATGAAAACATAATCTATAGTCTTGGGTCTAAGCTTGATTATCTTAGGTAAAAGTACTTGTACCTTAGTGAGTCACCCCCACACTTTTAAAATTTTATAGAAAGACAACTTGCTTTTAACACTTCATAATGTGACATGTTGGTCCTTCGTATGTGAAAATCTATTAAGCAAGGTGTTAGTTGTAAGCAAAGCTTCCCCCCGCATTTTGTTGAGACGTGTAAGGTGCAGTAGTCCGATGTACTATGTCCTGATGAGCACAAAATTCAAAGAGTGTGGTGGAATAATATTTCACACCTCGATAAGATCTAAGAACCTTAATTTTTCTTTCAAGTTGATTTTTAATTTCAGACTTGTATGTCAAAGTCTCATCTTTTGAACGTAACAAATAGATAAAACAAAACTTACTATGATCATCAATAAACATTAGAAACTATTTTATGCCTCCTCTACTTGGTGTAAATTTTATATCACATAAATTACTATGTAGTAATTCAATAGACGTTCTTTCTACTGGTTTAAACGATTTTCTAATAAATTTATATTCAACACATGTTTCACATTTATGTTCATTTTCTATGTCGATTTGATAATAAACCTAAGTTAATCATTATATGCATAGATTTGATATTTGCATGACCTAATCTAGCATGCCACATATCACATAACTCAACAAGATATAAAAAGATGAAAACTTTTCATTAACATAAACAGATGTTACATCGATTATGATTGTTTGAGGTTATGCCCTCAAAACATGTGTATTGACATTTTGATATGAAATGTAATGAGGATTACATTTTTCTTATGATTGTTCTTTTAAATTATTGTTTAATAATTTATATAAATATTTGAAAATTTCATATTCATTAATGAGACTATGATATTGTATTAGTACAAGAGGATTAAGTTAATAGATAATGAATAAAATTGTCAGTAACATATTAAAGTATGAAATCTTTAATGAATGGTTGCTAGTATGATTCACTAAATATTATGAATGCGTATGATCTAGATCTGAATCATTTATGTATATAGACATTTTAGTAAATGTATTTTATATAATGAGATTATATATGACTTTATGTATATAGACATTTTAGTAAATGTACTTTATATAATGAGATTATATATGACTGGACCGATGTGAATTAATTTCTTTATTAACGTGTGGTTTATCATAAATATTTAATACACATCAATTTGATGAACATATATAGATAAGTCTGAATTCTGAGTAGTCATGAACTTCTATGCATGTTTACTGGATCTTTTGATTCACTAGTTAAACTTTATTTGTAAAATAAATTAGTGACTTTTGTTTTGGAGATTTAATGATGTGGATGGATGAGAACATGATCTTGCAAGATTAAGAATTTAAATTTTTCTAACGGATCGTATATTAGTTCACTTAAGTGTTAATTCATGAACTAAATGCTTATAGAGCTTAAATTTATAATAAGAGTATAAATTAGTCATTCACTAGTAGATTAACGGTACTTAAGGATCAAGATATATTTACGAACTCATAATTGAAGGACAGAACTACATGAAATGGTTATATTAGAGGACTACATGAGAATACTCTGTAAGTACATTTTATAATCACTAAGAGTTCAATTTCATATTATATTGGAGTAATAATAAAATTCATGAATAAGATTATTTAATTAAAGAGTTTAATTAATAACATGATTTATTGAAGTTTAGGATTATATGTCCATGGTCCCCAAGTTACATTTGTACTACGTAGTCTAAGATGTGAATATTTCAGGACATAAGAAAATGACTAATTTGTAAAATAAATTTTTAATCTAGGGCAAGTATATAATTACGAGATAATTATGTCTTTTAATTAATTACATTATATATAAATAATTATCGATTATTTTTCTAATTTTTGATAAGTGAGATAGAATATCTAATTTATGAAATTAGATGATTAAATTATTATTTGACAATAATTTGAATCAATTAAATTTGTTATTTGTGAAATAAAAGATAAGTTAGTTGATAGGGATAATTAGATATATTAATTTTGAATTAACTGATATTTATATATTTATCTAATTAAAATAAATATTTAATTTATAGTAATTGTCACGTGTCAATCACTGAATGAGTATCGGAGATTGACATGACTAATGTAGTGGGGTGCAAGAATATAGTGCCGTGTGGCACTGTAGTTGTGCACAGTTGTCATGGGTCCACTGTAATTGATAATTTTATAATTAAATATTATTTCAGCTTATCTCTAAAAAACCTTATACTCCACTATCTAGTAAATATATAGATATTATTTTAATGGTCTTAGTTGATGAATTAACTCATTAGTTCATAAAAAAAGTTCAATTGATAACATAGTTGGTGTCAGAGTGATTTTTCTCTATAATTAGTAGTTGATCAAAACTCTGAAAGAATAATAATTGCGTTGTTTTATAGATATGTCTCATAAAAGTCATTCTCAGTAAATCTCTAAATCTTATGTGTCGAGTACTTCTAGAGACAGAAAAATGTCTTGTAACTACGTGCTCACAAATACCTTAGTGCGTTAAGGATTGACTTGGAAGATCTTAGTGTGCATCTCAGAGTTTACTGATCGTTGGAACGTTTCGTGGGACGGAGGATCGATCGGTTCTGTAAGGACGCTTGATATAGATTATAAGAGGTATATAATTCCTTACCTTGCATGTTGTAGATTTAATGTATAAATATATAATGGATTTCGCCTGATTGAATAATAGTTTTCGATAAAAAGTTTTTTTATTTGATTATCGTGGCGTTTTACAAGATTTTTTTTATTAAAAGACTTGATCTTTATTTAAAAGTTTAATTTTTAAATGGCCTTGTGCCACACGCATCCGCCGTGCGAGCGCTGCATTTTTCAATAATTGATATCAGAGCGGTCTTTATATATTTATATGTTAAACGTTGTGTCGATTTTCTTATATTATTCATATAATATGAGATATGTATAAATGGATAAATGATTATATTTTATGAATATATGAAAAATAATAGATCGTTAAATATATAGTGATTATTGGATTAAACTTTGTTCTTTTAATTTTCCCTTCAATCTTGGGTAAGCCGTTTTGGGGCGTTGAAACTTTTGTAATTTTATTTTAAATATTTATTGTAATTATTTCGATCGCGAGAAGATGAAGAACGCACGAGACGAACGATGGAGGAATAAGAAAAGAAATAGTTATTCTTTTAGAATTCTGGCGTTGGCATGGAAAATTATATTTTCGGCGTTGGCGCCGCACGATTAAAGCTAACCGACAATGTTACTAGAATTTACTGTTCCGGCCACATCGCCTAAAAATTGGCGCCGATGGGGCCGACCGGCAGCAGATCCGACGGTGATGGTGGTCGGTGGCAACTATTGTCACATTTAGGGAAGTTTCGCACAGACAGTGATACCAACCAACCCTATCACTATATTGTTTTATGATAATTCTAAATTTATCAATTATCCTTTTAAATTTTAAAATTAATGTAATTTTAAAATTATTTATAAATGTTTAACTTTATGAAAATTAGAAATTAATAAGTTGATTGGGTTTAACCTAGTCTTAACCAAATCAAATACAATATTTATTTTGACTAAGTTAAAGTAAACTCTTTTAAAAGAGATAATTAGAGAAATTAATTTTAATTAAAAAAATAGTTTTGCTAATTTAATAGGATTTTGTTCAAAGTTTGAAGATTATGAAGTTGGACATTAGGACGAGAAGGTAATATTTGATAAATATGTATTCTTGAAATTCACTTTGTAATATTATTTCTTTATTTCAAGGTTTGTAATTTAAAAATATTCAATAGTCATTCGGTTCATTATTATTTTGTTTAATTATTAAATAATTATTTAATTATTAAATAATTGTTTAATTATTAAATAATTGTTTAATTATTATGTTTGATAATATGTCCATGCATTAGTCGATCACATGTCATACATGAAAATCTCACAATTTTATTTGATTATGCATCTCATCTATGGAAACATGATTTATTAGGATTGTCCTAATATATTTATATGTATTGTTTTACGAAATCAATTGCATGTAAACTGATATATTTTAATTAGTTAAAACTTGGTAATCTCATCATACTAAGGGCTATAGTAACATTAAGGATAACTGAATTTAGTAAAAGAGTTTTATTAAAGTTTGATGAATATAGTTAATTAGTTAATCTAAGTTCATATAATTATGACTTAGGCGTTTTAGAAAGTTAAAATGAACTTAGACCAATGAGATTGACATAACTGATTATTAAATATTAATAGGGTTATTATTTTAACCAGTGATTACTTTGGAATTAGTTGATTAGTTAAAATAGAAACACATAATCTTAAAATAGTGAGTGAGAGAATATTGACATGCCAATGTAACTTATGGTCTCCATCATTAGTATAACACCGTGAGGTGCAGTAAGGGCCTCAAGATGGTTTTATTTTCATCCCCTAAGGAAGGTTTCGAGCTGTACCAATACCAAGATTGCACTTCTTAAGAAGATAGGAGGAAGTGGAGTAGTTTAATTTTGACCGACCTTAAGACGATATCTTCTAAATGAAGTCATGAAATCTGAAACGATGGGTTACACTCACAATGTCACAATTAAGTCTTCATGTGAATAGTTACGACTTGACCGAACAAACGATATATTATTGTGAGATATTTTAAGTTTTAATTTATAAAGATGAGAATGTCTCATAAACAACCCGAGGTTAATCTGACTGACCTTAAGGTAGCACATTAATCGTTGGGTTGTTTTATTGTGATTAGTAATTGTTAAATTTGTGTATTTATTATGTTACATTCATGCATCACGTTTACTTTTCAAATTCTAGATATTTATCAATTATATTGAATCTTATATGTTTTAAATTCCAGTTATCATTATTATGTCTACCATGGGAAACCATGTTACTGCTTTACTCGCTCTTGAGAAATTGAATGGTGATAACTTCATAAGATGGAAATCCAACTCGAACATGTTAGTTTATGAACATAATGAATTTATTCTTGCTGAAGAAAGTCCTGAAAGGCTTGCAGTCAATACTTTGATTATTGTCACAGGGGCTACCATTGGGAGCGAGGTAAATGTTATCGAGTAAAACTCTTCTCCCTCTTTTATTAGTAGTAACAAAAGGAAGAAGAAGAATGGTAGGGACAAACGCAAGAATAATAATGAAAAGAAGGCCAGAAGGTCAGCCGAGGGCAAGAAGAACAATATCGACAATGAACTCGCAGGAAATGTTTTCATTGTGGCGTTGAAGGTCAGTGTAAGAGAAACTGTAACAAGTATCTTTATTAGCTGAAAAAGAAAGGTAAATATGATTTACTTGTACTTGAAGCTTGTTTAGTGGAATATGATTTCTCATCCTGGATATTGGATTCAGAAGCCACTAAACATGTATGTTTTTTTTTGCAGATGCTTAATTTATCAAGAGAGTTGGCTGATGGTGAGGTCATTATGAGAGTTGGCAGTGGTTCGCTTGTGTCAGCGAAAGCATTAAGGACAGTCCGCCTTAATTTTGAAAATAATTATTTAGTTTTGAACGATGCTTATTATATTCATGGATTTTTAAGAAATTTGATTTTTCTTTCGTCACTGCATGAACAATTTTTTGAAATTTCTTTAATTAATAATAAGTTAATTATTTCTAAGAATGATTCAATATTTGTCATGAAAAAGTGTTAAACGGACTGTATATGTTTAAATCGACTAAACGTGCGTTGAATGATTCTGAATTATTTAAAGTAAGAAAAGCCTAAAAGTAACAAACGATAAAGAGTTTCTAATGATGATGAGACACCTATTCTTTGGTATCTTAGATTGGGACATATTAATCTAAATAGGTTAAACAGGTTAACAAAACATGATGTTTTAAGAGAACTAAAAATTAGAACTCTTCATGTTTGTGAATCTTGTCTAGAGAGTAAAATGATCAAGAGACTTTTCACAGGAAAGGGCCAAAGAGTCAAGGAACCACTTGAGTTGGTGCATAGTGATGTTTGTGGACCGATCAATATACAAGCTAAAGGTGGGTATGAGTATTTCATTACTTATATTGACAATTACTCAAGTTATGGTTATACTTACCTAATGCAAAGAAAGTATGAAACTTTTGAAAAGTTTAAAGACTTCAAAGATGAAGCTGAAAAACAATTAGGTAAATCATTGAAAAACCTTCGATCATATCAAGATGGTGAATATTTAGATTTAAAATTCAAGGATTACTTGCTGGAGTATTGAATCATATCCCAACTCACAACACCTAGAACGCTAGAGAAAAGGGGGTTTCAGAAAGGAGAAATTGTACCTTATTGGATATGATTAGGGCGATGTTAAGCTACTCATCACTACCACTTATATTTTAGGGATATACATTACACACGGCTACATACATTTTGAATGTAGTGCCTTCTAAGTATGTAAGCAAGACACCTTTAGAGTTATGAAATGGCTCCAAACCCAGTTCACATTCTTAGATCCAAGACTGAAAAGTTAGGCTTAATGTCTGAAGTATGCATATTCGTTGGCTATGCTCCAAAGACTAGAAGTGAGTACTTTTATAGTCACAAGGATAAAAATGTGTTTGTATCGACAAAGCCACCTTTTTTGAACACGACTATATGAAAAACTACAAACCTGGAATCAAAGTAGTTCTTGAGGAATTAGCGACTGATGAGATCATACTCCCTTCAATTTCTATTGATAAATGACAAACCAGAGAAACCACTGTTCTTGCAAAAAAAAACCCTAGTGCAACATCGTAGTGAGAGGGTTGTGAGACAACCAGTTCGCTACGAACTAGAGGTACATATCCTAGTATCAGACACTGATAAGGACGATCCAATATCTTATGAAGAAGTAATAGATGATCCTGAAAAAGAGAAATTGTAAGATGCCATGAACTAGAAAATGGAATCTATGTATCTCAATTCCGTCTGAAAACTTGTAGATCCACTTGAAGATTCCAGGCGCATTAAATGTAAATGGATCAATAAGAATAGAGGTATGGAAAAGTAGAGACTTTCAAGTCACGGTTAGTAGCCAAGAGCTATACACAAAAGGAAGGAGACGATTATGAAGAGACATTCTCCCATGTGACCATGCTAAAATCCATTCGCACCCTTTTTGTCCATATCCGCTAATTTTGACAATGGAAATCAAGATTACTTTTCTGAATGGCTTTCTCGAAGAAAGCATTTATATGATGCAGAGGGGTTCGTACAAAAGGGGCAAGATTAGAAAGTATGCAAGTTGCTTAAATCTATTTATAGATTAAAGCAAGCATCTAGATCTTGAAATCCTACCTTTGATGAGATTATAAAATCTTATGGCTTGAAGAAAAATGTTGATGAAGCCTATGGTTATAAATATATCAAAGATAATATAGTGATTTTTCTAGTTCTTTATGTTGATGATATTCTACTCATTAGGAATGATGTAGAAACTCTGTCAAATGTAAAAAAAATGGTTAGCTAAGAAATTACAAATAAAAGATTTTGGAAAAGTGAGTTATGTTCTAGGCATCCAAATCCTAAGAGATAGAAAGAACAAGTTATTGGCCATTTCTCAGGCATCTTATTTTAATAAGGTGCTTGAGAGATTCTCTATGAAGGATTTCAAAAAATGTCAACCACCGATCATACATAGAAACGTCATCTCCAAAGAATAATGTCCTAAGACATCTCAAGAGGAATAGGATATGAGAAAAGTTCCCTATGCTTCAGCAGTTGGAAGTCTCATGTATGTCATGTTGTGTACGAGACCTGACATCTGTTATGCAGTGAAAATTATCCGTCGTTATCAAGGTTTAGAACACTGGATTATAGTAAAGCATATTCTCAAGTATCTTAGGAGAATGAGAAACTATATGCTTGTTTATTCGGGAGGAGACATGAATCGCACTGGATATACTTATTAGAAATCTGATAAGGATAGTCGAAAGTCGACATCTGGGTCATTGACCGAGGTGATCTAACTATTATGCAGATAACGTTGGATCAAAATCTGGCTCTGATTGTTATAGAGATAAAGTTGGAACATGACTAACTCATTTACCAAGACACTTCCTATAAAGTTGTTTAAGGGTCATGTGTGAAACATGAGATTAAGAGAGATATCATATTTATTTTAGGGCAAGTGGAAGATAGTTGGGGGTTATGCCATCAAAGCATGTGTATTGACATTTTGATATAAAATTTAATGAGGATTACATTTTTCTTATAATTATTTTTTTAAATTATTGTTGAATGATTTATATTAGTATCTAAAAATTTCATATTCATTAATGAGAACATGATCTTGTATTAGTACGAGAGGATTAAGATTATATATAATGAATACAATTGTCATCAACATATTAAAATATGAAATCTTTAATGAATGGTTGCTAGTACGATTCACTAAGCATTATGAATGTGTGTGATCTAGATCCAGATCATTGATGTGTATAGACATCTTAGTGAACGTACTTTATATAATGAGATTATACATGAGTTGATCGATGTGAATTAATATATTTATTAACGTGTAATTAATCATAAAGATTTAATACACATCAATTCAATGATCATATGTAGATCATTCTGAATCACGAGTAGTCATGAACTTCTATACATGTCTACTGGATCTTTTGATTCACTCGTTAAGCTTTGTTTGTAAAATTTAGAATCTAAAATTTGGACATTCAGTGATGTAGATGGCTGGGAACATGATCTTGCAAGATTTGGAATTTAAACTTTTCTAACAGATCATATATTGGTCTTCATAAGTGTTAGTTTTAAAACTGAATTTTATTCAGCTGGAATTTATAATAAGATTATAAATTAGCAATTCACTAGTGGATTAATGGTACTTAAAGATCAATATGTATTTAGAGGGGTAAAATGATAACTTTGACCAACTCTAATTTATGAACCAATAATTGGAGAATAGAAGTACATTAAATGATTATATTATTGGACTACATAAGAATACTCTGTAAATATATTCTATAATAACTAAGAGTTCAATTTCATATTTATAGTGGAGTAATAATGAAATTAATAAATAAGATTATTTAATTAAAGAGTTTAGTTAATCTGGTTTATTGGAGCTTAGGATTATAGGTCAATAGTCTTCAAGTCATCTCTATACTACACAGTATAGAGTGTGAATATTTCAGGACATGAGAAAATGACTAACTTGCAAAAAAAAAAATTTAGCTCTGGGGCAAGTACATAATTATGAGATAATTATGTGTGATTAATTAATTAAGAATTAATTGATTGAATTATTTATATTTATATATAAATTTCAGAAATTATTTATATAAATAATTATCGAATATTTTTTTAATTATCGATAATTGAGACAGAATATCTAAGTGATATCAACTAAATTATTATTAGATAATAATTTGAATCAACTAAAACTGTTATTTGTGAAATAACAAATAAATTAGATGATAGGGATAATCAGATATGTTAATTTTGAATTAACTGATATCCAGATATTTATCTGATTAAAATAAATATTTAATTCATAGTAATTGCCACGTGTCAATCACTGATTGGGTATCAGAAATTGACATGGATTACTGTACTGTCACGTAACACTACAGTAGTGGGGCACTGTGCTACCTCACGGTATACTACAGTGCCATGTGATACTGTAGTTGTGCACAATTGTAGTGGACCCACTATAATTGGTAGTTTTACAATTAAATATTATTTCAGTTTATCCAAAAAAAATCTGATATGTCATTATCTAGAAAATATATAGATATTATTCTAATAACCTTAGTTGATGAATTAATTCATCAGTTCATACGAAAAACGAATTTGGAACACAATTGGTGTCAAAATGATTTTTCTCTGTGATTAATAGTTGATCAAAACTCTAAAAGAATAATAATCACGTTCTTTTAGAGAATCGTCTCACAAAAGTTTTTATCAGTAAATCTCTAGATCTCATGTGTTGAGTATATCTAGAGACAAAAAAATGTCTTGTAATATTTTACGTGTCCACACACGTCCTAGTACGTTGTGAATTGACTTGGAAGATCTTGGTATGAATTTCAGTGGAACAGTTTCATGGGACGGAGGATCGATCGGTTTTGTAAGGACGCTTGATATAGACTACAAGAGATATATGATTCATAACCTTGTATGTTCTTGATTTAATGTATAAATATGTAATGAATCCCAACTAATTGAAAAAGAATTTTCAATAAATATTTTTTTATTTGGCTAACGTAGCGTTGCGCATGTTTTATTTTATTAAAATATTTGATCTTCATTTAAAAGTAATTTTTAAATTACCTCGAGTCACATGCCTCTGCCGTTCGAGCGTCGCGTTTTCCAACAATGCTGAGTTTAAAAACCACCACACACATACCGCTTACCCATTGAGTTTAAAAAGACCATCACACGCATATCTCTTACCCACAAAACATTCCCCCTAGTCAATACAAACATGTCAGAATCAAGTACAAGTTTAAATTGACTATTGCAAAGGAGAGATCCAGAAACCAAATTCGTACAAACTTCAGGCAAATGGAGCGCATCAATGAGAAATAGTTGCTTTCCCAAGGTCAACTACAAGTAACTTTCCATTTCCCCTTCACAACAACTTTAGAGGCACTTCTCATGTACAATTTCCACTGTTTCAACCTTTTGATAAGTTGAAAACAAAGTCTTGTCAGCACACATGTGCCCAATAGCACTGGTATCAACCCACCAACTATTGGTGTTAGTGACAATGCACAATTAAGAAATTATGTAAGTAGGTCATTAGTTTCCGTCACATTAACCAGAAATTGTTAATTCAGAAATTTCGGTCACAATTTTGAAATTGTTGCACATGCGCCTAGTAGCATTGGGATCAACCCACTAACTATCGGTGTCAATTACAAGGGTTATTGCCCATAATGTGATCCTTTTTGTGTTGACAGTCTTTTGATCTACGTTCGACTTTACTACATACCTAGCAACTACCATTATCCTCTTATTACCCATAGTTTTATGGTTGCGGCTCATGGTTTTCCTCTTGTTGTTCTTTGGCTTTGGTTTCCCTCATTCCACTATACTTGCTTTCATCTCCATGGAAGAGAACAACAACATATTATGACTTGACTTTTCCAGTTGTCTTCCTCGATGCAAAGTCTCACAACAAGATCCTCTATTGTCATGTCCTTTCTCTTATGCTTCAAGTAACTTTTGAATTCCTTCTAAGATGGTGGTAGTTTCTCCATCGTGGCAACAACTTGAAAAGATGGCTCATTGCTTGCCATACCCTCGTCGATCAACTCGTTAAAGAGGATTCAAAGTTCCTCAACCTGACTAACCATCGTGCTCTTATCATCCATCAAGCATTCCAAAAATCTACCACTAATGAACTTCTTTGTTCGAACATCCTCGATCTTGTACTTCTTTTCCAAAGCTTCCCATGATTACTTTGGCATCTTCAGCGGTGAGTACACGTTATAAAGTGTTTCCACCAGACCGTTCAAGATATGGTTATGAGAGAGAATGTCCGAAAGCATCCATTTTCCTTTGTTGATTTCGTCTCCTTAGTTTGCCTATGCTTTGGAGTAACAGACATTCCTCGAGTAAAAGTCAAAGTTGTCAGATAAAGGACCATCTTCTTTTACCACCTCTTGAATTCATATGCTTTAAACTTCTTTTGTTTCTCAACATAAAGCACATCTTGACAATAGTAGTAGGTTTTTCCATTGTGTGAAAATTACAGACTTGATAATAAATAATAAAAGGAAAGATCATAGACTGTAAATGAAAATTAAACTGGTAGAGGCTTGTGAAACCAATAACCTAAAGACAAATTTCACCCTTCATGGTTTGTTTGGAGACTACGTAAAGAATACAACTACCTAGATTGAAGAAGCAGCAAATGAAAACTTCAATCTCTATAGAACTTGAAAATATTTTCTCTCCCCACATTGGCCACACGAACACACTAAATGCTCTCTGAAAATTAACCAACAAACTTTATATTCATTCTCTAAAGTAGTATAAATAGAAGGGTTGTCAGTTTTCTTTTCCAAAAAACTTCCCACTCATGAGAAGGTGATTCACATTCAGGGGAACTCTCCACATCTCATTCCAATGAACTACCCAGTCTTCTACAAGGACAGTTGAGAGATAAATAGTTTTTGTATCTTAACTGGCTATTAATAGATATTTAAAACATGTGGTAATAATTTAGAGCACATCCGGAAATGACCAAAACAAGTCGGGTCATGCCGAGTCGGCTTGACAAATGATCGCGGCATGCACATATATAAGTTATTTGTGTGTTCCAATGGACTTATAAACCATACTCCCAAAGTTGGCCTAAGCAATGTGGGATTTTAGCTTTTTAGCTACCCACCACTTTTTCCTTCATTTTTTTCATTCACACACTTAACTCGCTTAACTTTAATCTTAAAACTCCAACATATATTATTATGATGGTTTGTATTTTATCTACTCAACCCCCATCCATTATTTACTCATTGTCCTTTTATTTGGATTGTAAAGTTTTTCTTGTTGGATTGGTTGTTCCCCTCCCATCATAGATGATCTTTGTTCCTTGGATACTCATTAGTGAATGAAGTTTCTTTTTTAAAAAATTGTCCCTAGTTTTCTCCTGCAAATTGGCATCATAATTTTTATCCTCACTATATGAGTTGACATTTGCTATTGCCCAAAAATTTAAAGGATACAGAGGCCAACCCAATCAAGAAAACTGATGAGTCGTGCTTAATAACTCCACCAAGCCCACAACTTGAATCTTGCAAACACAAAACACAAGCTAATGGTTCAATTCGGCCCACAAATTATGTGATACACAACCTAAATTCAATAGAAAAGAATTCACCGTACCATTATTTGGGGAGAAGCTTAAAAATCTCATGCCCGAAGGCCCGTCCAGAGTAAAGTCAAAGATCTTTGAGAGTATTGTTGCAAAAGGAAGCTATGCTATTGGATAAAAGAAGAATGAGATAACACGGTTAAAAATCACGGACGACAACTCGCCCAGAAGGTAAATGAGATTTTCGACAACTCGACAACGACGGGCAGCACGTGTAAGGAATTCTTGATGCCCAAGTTTGATCTAAAAATATTACATCAAGAATTCGTGGAGGCACGTGAAACCTTGATACTCCTGATGAATTTCTATTAAAAAAAAGCTTACATGCACGGAGGGACACTAGCTTACTTTAATCACTGACCAAGCATCACCTATGGACGGAGGAATTGAAGGATGGGGAGCCATGGTCCCCAATAACTTAAAGAAAAGAAAAAAAAATTACTAATTTGACTATCGTAGTTTACACTTGTTTTCAATTTGATTATCGTAATTTAAAAAATCTTAATTTAGTCATCATAAATTACTTAACGTTTTAATATTGTCCTTCTGTCACTCTCCATTAACGGACACATTGACGTAACACGTTAAATGATGACATGAGACGTTAAATGATGATGTGATATTAAAATATAATTTTATATTTTCCATTTCATATATTATATTTCTTTTATTATTTTTTTTCACTTTTTACCTCTCTCCTCATTAAAAAATCAAAAAAATATATTGTTTACTATGTTTTTTTTATTTTATATTTTTTACCTCTCTCCCCTCCCCTTCACCTCTCTCGAAGCTTTGCTTCTGGCGTGTATGTTCAACGCGTTGCTTCGGGTCTTCAATTTTCTTAGCTTCCATCGGTTCTGCAAGCAGGTAATCTTCGATTCTTCATGAATCCTTCTTATACTTGTATTTTTTTGTAAGTTTTGTTCGTCTTTGAAGTTTTTCTCAGATTTTTTGGGTATTTCTCCTTGAAGTTATTCTCTTCGGGTTGTTCTCCTTGATAAAATCAGAGGGTGTAAAAGGCTTGCCTCTTTATTGGGTCGATAGAATATTAACTTCTTTGTTGATTAATTAGGAATTGGTTTAATTTATGATTTTTTATATTATCCCTTAGGATTTTGAAATAGGGGTTTTAGTTTAAGTTGTTTCTTTATTGAATTTCTTAAGGTTTTTAAATGGGGGTTTTAGTTTAAGTTGTTTATTTACTAAAAATCTTAGTTTTATTTTTGTTACAGTTATTAGGAACCTCTATTATAGTTATTCTGAGGGCAAGATTTTGCAGGGAAATAGAACTCCAGGCATATTATTTGGCCATGTTTAACTGCTATGATATGTCATTGGCTAACGGCAAAGTTGGAGAAAATAATTACTTTTATTATGCTATGTTATGTCATTGTTTATAGTACTTATTGCAAGCATCGTTTCTTTAACATAATGAAATAAAACAAAATAGTTAAGCAACTGTATTAAACATTATTAGAGTATGAAGAATCTTTCCTCCTCTCCCCCACTAACACGGGTTTTAGTTATATAGTTTTGTTACTTAGATTCGATATTATTGTTGTACACATATGATAAGATTCCTTTTGTTATTATGCAGTCATGTCATGTGAATCAAATGACACTGAGTATGGTAGCAGTGATAGTAGCGATGAAAGTGTTAGGAGCATTGACTTAAAGAGTATTAGTTGAGAGTGATTTTGAAATGGATGATAACAAATAGTTCGATGCCAATGTTGATGACATTGATGATGCATTTAATTTTAATTCTGAACATGTTGATGATGTTGGTTCTGTTACGGTTCAGAGGAACATTTAAACTCTCTAAGGAATTCAGACGATGATACGGAGAGCTACCCTGAGTTTATGGTTGAGCATGGCTTGTCGAATGTAGTGTTTAAGTTGGGGTGGAGTTCAAAGACTCTATTGAGTTTAAGAAAGTTGTAAAAGCTCACTCGATACAAAGTGGCCATGGCTTGAAGTTTTATAAAAATGAGAACAAGGGAGTGTCTGTGATTTGTAGTAGAAAGGGTTGCAAATGAGGGTTATTTGCTTCTAAGATGCAGTTGGAGAACACTTTGCAAATCAAGGTATATATACCCGAACACACTAGTGCTAGGGAGTTTTGCCCTATCTAAATAGTGTTTAGAGGGAACATGTACAGAACAGTATGCCAGGCTGTGGGAGTATTGTGCGGAATTAAAAAGATCAAACATCAACATCACAATTAAGATGAAAATTGACAAGTCATGTCTTGAGGTGCAACTACTTTTTCAGAGGCTTTATGTATGTTTAGAGGCTTGAAAATGGGGTTTTTAAAGTGGTTGTAGGCCTATTAATGGTATATATGCATGCCACTTGAAAGGAATATGTGAGGGTCAATTAATGGCAGCGGTTGGAGTAAATGAGAATGAATGCATATATCACATTGTTGTCGCTGTAGTTGAGCAAGAGACTAAAGATGCTTGGAGATGGCTCTTAGATCTATTGATTGCAGACATTGATCATAGATAGCAATTAGTTCTTACCTTCATTTCTGACCAACAAAAGGGGTTGTTGCCTGCATTAGATGAAATAGGGGTTGGGCACAGATTATGTGTGAGACACCTCTATACAAACTTCAAGGCTGATTTTAAGGGTAAAGTATACAAAGATGTCTTATGGAATGCAGCAAGGGCCAACACATCTGTGAGTTTGATATGGAGATGGAAAACCTGAAAAGTATAGATGAAGATGCGTAGAATTGGTTGAACAAGGTCGAGAAAAAACATTGGGCGAGGCATGCCTTCAACTCAAGGCCCAAATGTGACATGTTATTGAATAATCTTTCTGAATGCTTCATTGCCTATATATTGGAAGCAAGAGACAGACTGATTATCACTATGATGGAGAATATAAGGAGATCATTGATGTGTAGGATTAAAAAAAAAGATGAATACATCAAAGTTAATGGCGTGATTTGCCCAAAAATAAAGAAGAAGCTCCGAAAATTGGTTGAAGCTTCTAAGACTTGCGCATACAATTGGTTAGGTGGAGCCACTTTTGAAGTTTGGTCTGGTTTTGACCAATATGTGGTTGATTTGAATATGCATGCATAGCTGAAGATGCAAAAGGTGGGATCTCTCTGGTATCCCTTGTATGCCCTTTATCAAGTGCATCTATTTCATGGGAAAGTCACCAGAGTGTAGGATAAACCTATACACCAAGTTCAAAGGATTCAACATTTTAAAGATGAGCATGATCAAGAAGGCAATGAGCGAGTTCAAGAGGTTTATAGTCCAATTAGCATACCTCAAGGACTTATAACAAGGTCATGGTCTAAGAAGCTTCAACAAGCTTTAATCCACCATTTTAAGGCTTAGTCAATTCAGCTAGTGAAGGTCTATAAGGACATCAAAGATTTGGGATAAGTGCAACACGAGTCCAGTACAACTTGGTTCAAGTCCAAGCTATTAATGGGTTGGATTTTAAGTATGTATAGGCCATTTTTGTGTTACCTTTTAGGCTGAACTAAATTTCACTTTATTTAGAATCCATTAGTTTTATTTTGCTTAATATAGTATATTCTTAATTATTATTTAAAATATAATTAGGTTAGTTTCATATTCTTGGGTTTTAGGATTTTAGGAAATCTTTGTAAAGGCTATAAATATGCCTTGCTAGAATGTTTTAAAGGGTCCAGAATTTTAATTTAAGAAAAACCAAAAGGTTGTTTTGCTTTTATCTTTGTATTCTTGAGTAGAATACATGCTTTAAGAAACATTCAAGTAGATTGATCACCTTCTTGTGGAGTGTTTCGAAACTGAAATTCAGAAACAAGTTTTCTTTATTCTAGTTCTTGATCATCTATCTAAGAAATATGTTTTTCTAGCCTTTTCTTAGAGGTTGTTGCCGAATTGGTTATTGTGGTTTTCACGTTAATGCTTCGTGGGTTCCTATACATAAAGGGGTTCTCAAGCTTATTGTTGGAGGTTCTGTATCATTTGGTATCAGAGCTTTGGTTTTATATCAGGTTTTATCTCTTTAAAATTCCATTTCTTTAATTCTGATTTCTTGCATTTTTCTTATTCTCTTGAATTCAATTTTTATTTTATAGTTGTAGTTCAAGATAAAACAGAGGAAAATTCGTGCAAAAAAAGAGCACATATCAAAAAATAAGAAGAAGAAGAGAGAATTTCATTCGAAAAAAAAGAAGGGAACGAAAATAGTTAATTTTCTAATTCTAGGAAGATATTGTTTCTAAATTTGTTACTTTCTAAATTGGTCACTTTCCTAATTTTTTTAACTTTCCTAAATTCTCTACTTTCTTAAATTCACTAATTTCCTAGATTAGTCTCTTTCCTAAATTCATTTTTTTCCTAAATTAGTTACTTTCCTAAGTTCTTTAATTTCCTAACTTCATTACTTTCCTAAAATTAGTTACTTTCCTAAATTCTTTACTTTCCTAAAATTAGATACTTTCCTAAATTTTTACTTTCCTAATTCATTACTTTCCTGAAATTTGTTAGTTTCCTAAATTCGTTACTTTCCTAAATTTGTTTCCTGTTCAACTTGTTTTGAAAATTTCAGTTTTGAAATTCTACACATTACAAGCTATTTGAATTGTTTTAAAAGTGTGATTCATCTAAGAACATGAAAGAATAAGCTAGAGTGATGTGAGGAAAACCATGAGTGAATAATTTTTTTTTTGTATTAAACACGAGTGACCTCCATCTTTTGAGCGTAAACACGTGAGGGAGTGCTTGTGAGGTCCTTGATTTATTTTTGTTTCTTACATTCTATTGTAGTAATGTCAAACCAAAGTGGAGATAATAATGTTGGTCATCTTCCTGATGCTATGCTACGTGAGGTTCAACGAGGAGAGTTTACACATTTTAATCAAAATATGGAGGCTATGAGGGATGCATTAGAGCGTATGGATGCAAGGTTGCAGGCGGTTGAAAGAGCAACACCAAATCACAACGAGAGGCGACGAGGAGGTAGAAACCAAATATCTCAAGTTGTTGACTTGGAAGATGATTATTTTGACTATAATGATGATGATGATGATACAATGGAAGGGTCATGCCTAGAGGAGGAAGAGAAGGTCGCGATTTTGGTAGAGGTAGAGTGAGAATGAGAGAAAGTCAATTCCATGGTCGAAACCGAGGCAATGATGATTTTGTAGATCGAAATTTGGGAAGCATTAAACTTAAAATACCTCATTTTGTAGACAACGAAAGTGATGAGGATGAGATGTCCAAATTGGAGAGTTGTAGTGAAAGGAGCATTAAAGAACCGATTAGGGGTGATGTGTTGGTTACAAGACGTGCTCTTAACACCCAATTGAAGGAGGATTGTCATGAGGGGCAGCGAGAGAACTTGTTCCATACAAGGTGTCATGTTAAAGGCAAGTCATGTAGTGTGATTATCGATGGTGGGAATTGCACTAATGTGGTGAGTAAAATCTTGATTAATCAATTGGGGTTGTCTACTACACTACACCCATGACCATACAAGCTTAAGTGGCTAATGATTGTGGTAAGGTCAAGGTGAATAGGCAATCTACTATCTCATTTTCAATTGGTAAATATCATGATGAGGTGTTGTGTGATGTGGTTCCTATGAATGCTGGAGATATTTTGCTTGGTAGGCCGTGGCAATTTGATAGGAGAGCTATGCATGATAGGTACCTCAATAGGTATTCATTCACCAAGGATGGACGGAAAACCATACTAACACCACTTTCCTCAAAAGAAGTGTATGAAAACCAATGTAAAATGGAAAGGATGAGAGTGAGGCTGAAAAGAAAGAAAAGGAGAGCAAGAAAAGTGCTTTAGAGAGTGAAAACAAAAAAGAGTGAAAAGAAAGAGGGAAAAGAAAAAGGAGAGAAAAGTGCAAAGAGTGTGAGTTTAGTAGCCAAGGCAAATGAGGTTAGACATGCATTGTACTCCAATCCGCCAATATTTATACTCATGTACAAAAGGGTTTATTTTGTAACTAATGAACTTAATACCTCTTTGCCTAGTGTGTTGATCTTTTGCAGGAATTTGAAGACATGTTTCCTAAGGAGATGCCTAGTGGTTTACCACCAATTAGAGGCATAGAACATCAAATTGACTTCATTCATGGAGCTACCATACCCAATAGGCCAGCATATAGAACAAATCCAAGGGAGACAAAGGAGATCTAAAAACAAGTGTAGGAGTTGCTAGCTAAGGGGTATGTGAGGGAGAGTCTAAGTTCTTACTCGGTTCCTGTTATTCTTGTGCCAAAGAATGATGAAACATGGAGGATGTGTGTGGACTGTCGAGCCATCAATAAAATCACTGTAAATTATCGTCATCCTATTCCTCGGTTAGATGACATGGTTGATGAATTATATGGTTCTTGTTTGTTCACTAAGATAGACTTGAAATCTGGTTATAATCAAATTCGAATGAATGTTGGAGATGAATGGAAAACAACATTTAAGACAAAGTATGGGTTGTATGAGTGGCTTGTAATGCCATTTGGTCTTACTAATGCACCTATCACATTCATGAGATTGATGAATCATGTGTTGCGTGAGTACTTGAAAAAGTTTGTTGTTGTTTACTTTGATAATGTTCTCATTTACTCTAAGTGCTTAGATGATCATATCATGCATGTGCGCTAAGTACTATAAATACTTAGGCAAGAAAAGTTATATGCTAACCTTAAGAAGTGTAGTTTTTACATGGAAATGGTTAATTTTCTTGGTTTTGTAGTGTCTAGTCAAGGTATTGAGGTTGATGAGGACAAGGTAAGAGCCATTAAAGAATGGCCAAGACCTAAGAATGCTAGTGAGATAAGGAGCTTTCATGGGCTTGCTGGTTTCTATAAGAGATTCATTAGGGATTTTAGCACAATAGCCGCACCTTTGAATGAGTTAGTTAAGAAGAATGTTGGTTTTGTTTAGAGTGAGGCACAAGAACATGCATTTAATGAACTTAAAGATAAATTGTGTACTGCACCTTTGCTTACTTTACCTAACTCTGTTAAAACTTTTGAGATTGAATATGATGCTAGTGGCATACGAATTGGAGTTATTTTGATGCAGGACCAAAGACCACTAATGTACTTTAGTGAGAAGTTAAATGGGGCAGCCTTGAAGTATCCAACATATGACAATGATATATATGCTTTGGTTTGAGCTCTACAAATATGGCAGCATTATTTATGGTTTAGGGAGTTTGTGATACACACTGACCATGAAAATCTAAAGCATTTAAAGGGACAAGATAAGATGAACCGTAGGCATGCTAAATAGGTGGAGTTCATTGAAACATTCCCATATCTGATTAAGTATAAGCAAGGTAAAGAGAATGTAGTTGCGGATGCATTATCCAGAAGGTATATTCTACTTAATTCTCTTAGTGCTAAATTATTTGGTTTTGAGCATATTAAGGATTTATATCAATATGATGATGATTTTGGTGAAATATATGCATCTTGTGGTCGTCGGGCTATTACGGATGATTTTTACTTTTTTGATGGTTTCTTGTTTAAGAGAAATAGGTTGTGCATTCCTAAGTGTTTTATGAGGGAATTGTTGATTAAGGAAGCACATGTAGGAGGCTTAATGAGGCATTTTGGGGTAAATAAGACCTATGAGATGCTGTTAGTATTTCTTTTGGCCTGGTATGAAACATGATGTGCATAAGGTTTGTGAGCATTACATTACATGTAGATAAGCTAAGTCTAGGTTGAAACCGCATGAGTTATATACACCACTACCTGTTCTTAGTGAACCTTGGACAGATTTTTCTATGGATTTTGTGCTTGGATTGCCTAGAACTAGGAAAGGCCGTGATAGTATCTTTGTCGTGGTAGATAGATTTAGTAAGATGACTCATTTTATACCATGTCATTAAACTGATGATGCTAAGTTGATTGCTGATTTATTTTTCAAAGAAGTTGTGCGATTACATGGCATACCTAAGAACATTGTTAGTGATAGAGATGTTAAGTTTTTGAGTCACTTTTGGCGTGTGTTATGGGGAAAGTTAGAAATTAAGTTATTGTTTTCAACTACTTGTCACCCTCAAACTGATGGGCAAACTGAGGTAGTTAATATGACGTTGATTACTTTACTTAGAGCAATCATAGAAAAGAACATTAGGACATGTGAGGATTGTTTTCTATTTGTGGAGTTTGCTTACGATAGGGCTGTTCATAGCACTACTCATTGTTCTCCATTTGAGATTATTTGTGGATTTCCGCTTACTCCTATTGATTTATTACCATTGCCACCTAATAATTTTGTGAGCGTTGATGCTAATTTTAAGGCAGATTTGGTGAAGAAGTTACATAAGCAAGTTAAAGAGAGGATTGAAAAGCAAAATGCTCAAGTAGCTTCACCTGTGAATAAGAGACGAAAACCAATGATTTTTCATCCTGGAGATTGGGTTTGGGTGCATTTTCGTAAAGAGAGGTTCCCGCTTCAAAAAAAGTCCAAGCTCAGCCCTAGAGGCGATGGTCATTTTTCAAATTCTTGAAAGGATTAATGACAACGCATACAAAATTGACCTGCGAGGTGAGTATAATGTTAGTGCTTCTTTTAATGTAGCTGATTTAAGTCCTTTTGATGTAAGTGATGCATTAGATTCAAGGTCGAATCCTTTTGAGGAGAGGGGAAATGTTAAGGATAAACCTACATACCAAGTTCAAAGGATTTAACATC
The DNA here is from genome assembly GCA_003255025.1 of Datisca glomerata. Classification (NCBI taxonomy): domain Eukaryota; kingdom Viridiplantae; phylum Streptophyta; class Magnoliopsida; order Cucurbitales; family Datiscaceae; genus Datisca; species Datisca glomerata. Next base: position 51,769 of record QANY01005361.1, on the reverse strand, counting down.
TTAAAGATGAGCATGATCAAGAAGGCAATGAGTGAGTTCAAGAGGTTTCTTGTCCAATTAACATGCCTCAAGCACCAATAACAAGGTCGCGGTCTAAGAAGCTTCAACAAGCTTTTAATCCACTATTTGCAAGGCTTAGTCAATTCAGCTAGTGAAGGTCTACAAGGACATCAAAGCTTTGGGATAAGTGCAACACGAGTCCAGTACAACTTGGTTCAAGTATGTAATGGGTTGGAGTAAGTATTTAATGGGTTGGATTAAGTATGTAATGAGCCATTTTTGTGTTACCTTTTGGGTTGAACGAAATTTCACTTTATTTAGAGTCCATTAGTTTTATTTTGCTTAATATAGTCTATTCTTAATTATTATTTAAAATATAATTAGGTTAGTTTCCTATTCTTGGGTTTTAGGAAACTTTTGTAAAAGCTATAAATATGCCTTGCTAGAATGTTTTAAGAGTCCAGAATTTTAATTTAAGAAAAACCAAAATGTTGTTTTGCTTTTATCTTTGTGTTCTTGAGTAGAATACATGCTTTAAGAAACATTCAAGTAGATTGATCACCTTCTTGTGGAGTGTTTTGAAACTGAAATTCAGAAACAAGTTTTCTTTATTCTAGTTCTTGATCATCTATCTAAGAAATCTATTTTTCTAGCCTTTTTTTAGGGGTTGTTGCCGAATTGGTTATTGAGATTTTCACGTTAATGTTTCGTGGGTTCCTATACATAAAGGGATTCTCAAGCTTATTCTTGGAGGTTCCGTATCACAGAGGATTATGTCCATCGATATTTCCACACTGAAACGATGTTAAGGACTTATGGGCATTTAATTCAACCTTGTAATGGACCGAAATTGTGGCCCAAATCAGTACGCTGATTAACCTTGACCACCCACTGCCTCCGATTGTAAAAAAGACAGCATGGTAAGCAAAAAAAAAACAAAGGAAAAAGAGTAATGATGAGGTTACCTCAACATCAAATGCATTGAGAGGCGTAACTCTACGTTAGCAAGCAGTAGGTGTAAACAGTTTGGCCATAATAAGAGACCATGCAAGGGAGCACATGTGTCTTCTAAACGTAATTAGCCTACATCAAGTAATCAGCCTACCTCAAGAAATCAACTTGCCTCAAGTAATCAATCTACCTCTCCAAGGATGAAGAGCAAAATCGTCAAGAAGGGAAAAAGCCTTGAGAGAGCCACTTATAAATTTATGGAATTTCGGGTACGTTTTTAGCAACTTATGCTTTCATTAACAATCTGATTTTTTTAATATGTTGTAATATGCTGAACATGTTGAGATGGAATTTGAATATGGTGTAATATGCTAGAATTTGAATGCGCTGCAATATGTTGTAATATTGTTACTAGATGCCTATAAATGAAGTAAGGGGAACTCAAGAATCTAGATCAACTGTTGTCGGGCCTGGTGGAGGTGCTGTCGAGGCTGGTAGAGGTGATGTCAGGATTGTTGGAGGTGTTATCGATGATGTAGGGGCTGGTAGATGTGTTGTCAGGGCTGGTAGAGGTGCTGTCGAGGTCGGTAGAGCTAGTATCGATGTTATCAGGGTCGGTAGAGGTGCTATCGTGGCTGGTAGAGGTGTTGTCGGGGCCAGTAGAGGTGTTGTCGGGGTCGGTAGAGTTGTAATCGATGTTGTTGGGGCAAGTAGAGTTGCTATTGGAGCTGGTAGAAATGTTGTCGGCGTCGGTAGAGATCTTGTCAGGGCCGGTAGAGGTGATGTCAGTGCCTGTAGAGGTATTGTTGGGGCTGATAAAGGTGCTGTCAGGCCGGTAAAGGTGCTGTCGAGGCTGGTAGAGGTAGTAAAAGTGTTGTTAGAGCTTATAAAGGTGCTGTCAGAGGCCGTGGATATGTTATTGTAGTTGGTAGAGCAACTGGCTAATAGATGTGCATGTATATTTTATGTACATGTAATGTTATTGTAGTTGGTAGAGCAGTTGACTAGCATATAAAGCTAGATATTATGGAAGATTGTATTATATGCCTGATATTTTTTTAGCCTTTTTATCAAGTTTATGGGTATCAAACAATTATTGTATTTAACAAGTTTATAAGTATCAAAATAGTTATATTGTATATTGTATTTACCAGGTTTATAAGTATCAAAACAGTTATATTGTGTTTAACAGGTTTATGAGAAATAGTTATATTATATTGTATGTAACGGGTTTATGAGTTGTGAACAAGCTCAATTTAACAGGTGATATTTTACAAAGACATTAAATATATCTCATAAAGTTTGATACATAAGCATAGCTGCATGATAAGTGACATTGCAAATCATACATTAATCTCTCTTACATAGCCAACATCAATGCAATAACAATACATGAAAAAATAATAACTAGCCACATATTCTTCAATTTATTGCGATATAATTTATTTTTTTAATGGAGAGTGACAGAATGATCATATTAAAACGTTATGTAAACTATGATGATCAAATTAAGATTTTTTAAACTACGACTGTCAAATGAAAAACAGGTGCAAATTATGATGGCCAAATTGGTAAAAAAAAATATTTTTGATAAAATAAAATATAAAATATATGAGATGGAAAATATAAAATAATATTTAAATGATACGTCTTCACTTAACGTGGCACGTCAACATGTCCGTTAATGGAGAGTGACAGAAGGACCATATTAAGTAAACTATGATGACGAAATTGAAAATTTTTAAACTACAATGGTCAAATTGAAAAGAAGTACAAACTACGATGACCAAATTGATAATTTTTCCTAAAGAAATTGTGTATATAATGGTATGAAATTTTTTATACAAATACTAACTATGACCTCCAACAAAACAAAAGGAAAGAAGATATTATTGGGCTATTTTGATTATCTTGACTAAATTCGTTTAGGCCCATTACCAGAATATTTAGCCCAATGGCTCACTACTCTCCAAATTTTTGTTTTCACATGGAAGGCGCTAAATATTCATCTTAAATTTTTACTACTCATACTCATGTTAAATTAAATTAGTGAAAGTGAGTAATGTCCACTAAGACATAGGTACCCAATGAGTGTCCAATGGATGCTCATATTTCTTTTTCTTTTCTTTTTTTGCTTTGGAAGTAAATGACCATTCTTTACCGAACTACTACGATGAATTTTACGCTTTCTCCAAATTGAAAGGGTGGATAACAATTTTCATCATAAATAGCATAAACTGAAAATTGAGTCAACAAAATTATTTATGTTTATAAACTTAATAAAATTATTGAATTTTAGTTCAATTATTCAATTATGAAATTAATGATTCAGTTAGTTAAGTTGTATGATTATTCAATTATAAAATTGACAATCCGATTTGGTTCAATTGTAAAATTAATGAACTATAATTTGATTATTCGATCATAAAATTAACGATACAGTTTGGTTTGATTGTAAAATTGATGAGTTTTGATTCTATTTGATTATAAATTGATGAATTCTAGTGTCATTAAAATGTTAAATTGATAAAGTTTTGTTCGATTCGACTATTGTTGACGAATTTTGATTTTGGTTCCTCAATTGATGATTTTCTTTAGTTTGATGATAAAATTGATAAATTCTAATTTGATATTATAAAATTGATGAATTTTAATATTGGTTATTTTATTATAAAATTGACGATTAAGTTTATTTTAATCGCAAAATTGATGAATTTTAATTTGATTATCCGATTATAAAAGTGACGAATCAATTTAGTTTGGTTAAAAAATTAATTATTTTCCGTTTGTTTATAAAATTAATGAATGTTAGTGTTATTTGATTATAAAAATGATAAATTTTAGTTTGACTATTCAATTCATGATTCGGTTTAGTTCAATTATAAAATTATTAAATTAATGAAATTCAAGTGATAATCATGAGCAAAAAATAGAATTATATCACAATTTTCATTAAATATTATTGTCTTAAGAAAAAAATGCTAATAATTTTGTGGGTCCGCAATGGATAGAGTATTACCTATACCCTAACCATATATAATGGATAAAAATTTACCCACCTGATCAAACTTCATACTCATATATGATATTTGAATCTTACCCGTTAAGTTAAATACCCACAAGTACATAATTTTCATTGACTTGGTGCGGCAAGAATAACAATTACAACAATCAAAATCTTTTACAAACAAAGTCTAATTTATAGATTTAGATACAAAATCATGAAGCATTAGCTCACATGTAATTAGTGTGAGCACCAACACCATTTCAGGCACACTAGTTGACCAAATAAAGAATATAAGTCGATAATCTAATAATGTGCAACCTATAATTCTCACTCTCAGAACCTATAATTCTCATATCACTTTAAACAAAATATCTGAATAGACCAGATAGATATCAAATTCACTAAACAAAAACCAATATGGTGTAAATATTCATACAGGCAGATTGAACTCTCAATGAAAAAAGAATAGATAAGGAAATATATCCAAAATGGCATAAAAATCTAAAATAAATAAACTGAGAATCATATCTTAAAATATCCAACCAACCAAACTCATTCACCTTAAAATACCTATACAGAACTCGAACAACTAAAACTAAAGCTTCAGATGAAAATATATAATCATGAACCAACATAACAGCATATTGAGATGGATCGAAATAATGGGATGAAAAAAATTATCAGGAACAAAGCTTTTGAGATGGATAGAAGAACAAATTGAGAAAAAGACCAACATAACGGCATATTGCAATTTGGAGATCAAGAAAATAAACCGATTTTAAGGTAGACAATGCATCTAATCTAGCAAACCAGAAAGATCTATAAACTGAAATCAAGAGAAGGGAAATCAACACTCAATAGAACAACATATTGTAGATATTACAGAGGAAGAGAGAACAAAGTGGCAGAGAAAGAGAGAGAGGGTCAGAGAGACACCTCATCACCGTTGATCGCTATTTCTCGGAGGACCTCATCGTCGTCAATCTCTGTTGCTCGGGATCGAGAAAGAGGACGTCGCAGCGCGTTGGGAGAGGGAGGGACTCGGGAAAGGGAAACGGACTCAGGGAGTGAGATGAGATATTTGGGGGAAATTTGGGGATTTTGGGGTTATTTTATAGTAGGGGCCAAAAATGAAAATTATTATGACTAAAACTGAAAGAAATGACTAAAAACATAAGATATAGTGGGTCACAATAAAAAATAAGTGGGGTCAAAAATAGAAAAGGGGTCAAATATCAAAAGGTTGTCATACTAAATTTAATATATTTTTTAAGTGGGGTCACTTGACCCACCCTCATATTCTTAGCTCCGCCCTGCAAAAATCAATACGGTACAAATTATTCAGACATACCGTTTGAACTGAACTGAGAATATCCAAAATGGTATAAAAATCTAAAATAAAAAATTGAGAATCGGATCTTAAAATATCCAACCAACCAAACTCATTCACCTTAATATACTTGTACAGAACTCAAACAACAAAAACTATAGCTTCAAATGAAAATATATAATCACAAACCAATAGAACAACATATTGAGATGGATCGAAACAATGGGATGAAAAAAAAACCAAGAACGAAGCTTTTGAGATGGATCGAAGAACGAATTGAGAAAAAGACCATCATAATAGCATATTGCAATTTATAGATCAAGAAAAAAAATGGAGTTTAAGCTAGACAATGCATCTAATCTAGCAAACGAGAAATATCAACAAATTGAAATCAAGTAAAGGGACATCAACACTCAATGGAACAACATATTGCAGATGTTGCAGAGGAAGAGAGAACAAAGTGGTAGAGAGAGAGAGAGAGAGAATGAGACCTCGTCGCCGTCGACCGCTGTTGCACAGAAGACCTCGTTGTCGTCGGTCTCTGTTGCTCAAGATAGGGAAAGATTGACGTCGCAGCGCGTTGGGAGGGAGAAGGACTCGGGAAGGGAGAAGGACTCGAGTAGAAAACTTGAAATATTTGGGAAAATTTGGGGAATTTAGGGATTTTGGGGTTTTTTATAGTAGGGGCTAAGAATGAAAACTATTAAGGCTAAAACTGAAAGAAATGACTAAAAATGAAGATATAAAGGGATCATAATTGAAAAATAAGTGAAGTAAAAAATTCAAAAAAATCAAAAATCAAAATTTTCTCATATACTTGTTTTAATGGGGTCACTTTACCCCGCCCTCATACGCTTTAACTCCGCCTCTGAATACATATTTATAATACATAATTAAAATATCATATTTAATTTATTTTTTATACTATAACCGTTAGTAAAACATATAGTTTTATCAGTTTTCACATGCACTTCTTATCTGAAAATTTAAATTATGATAAGAAAAATATCATGCTTCACTCCTTAAAGTTATAGTAGCTAAACTTCGAGTATATTTTTTGTGATTTAAAAGCTTAACTATTATAATGTTGAGCAAAATTATTCATTGTGAGGTATAGAAATTAGATATACTGATAATATATATATAATTAAGCTAATAGATTTACTTATTATTACAAAAAATGTAGTTATGATTAAAGATTTTAATAAATATTTTTTCGAATTATATTTATTCAAGTAAAGATTAATTTCTACATAGAAATAGAAGTCAATCAATACAAAATACATGTTACTTTAGAAAAAGATATATGAAAAAAACACTCCAAAGGTTTAAAAATCTTGCATTCTAACCTTTCCCTCCAAGAAGTGTTAGCGCTTTCAAGACTCGTACCTCTACTTTTCGCTTCTTCTTTTTCACTTTCCAATATGTTGTTTCGCTTTGTTTCTCTAAGGAGCTTCTTTATCCTTCAATTCTTACTGTTTTCTATTTATTTCAAGCTTTGTGTGCGCGCCTTTTATGACCTGGTTTGCTGGGTTTTTTCTCTCTAAATAAACCACGAGTGTTTAACAATGGAGAGAGTCGTGGGTTGCCCTAAATATGGGATATATATTGGACCTTGATGAATTCCTTATCAATGACAACCTCGAGCAAGAATTCTAGATGGTTGCGAAGGTAATAACCGATACAACTATAAATGTTACCATCATAGTTTCAGTTTTAAGGAAGAGTTGGGGAATAAAGGAGGATATTGATGTAAAGACTCTAGACAAGAATGTCTTTCTTTTCTAATTTGGTTGCAAAAAGGATAAAGAGTAGGTAGAAAGGAAATGGTCATAGAGCTTCAATGAGAATTTACTAAATCTCAAAGAATATGAGCCTGAAACACAACCATTAGAGATATCTTTCGAATCTTGTCCAATGTGGATTCAACTTCAGGACCCTCCTCCTGAATGGATTGTTGAGTCTTTGTGAGGAAACTTGTTGCACAAGTTGGTAAACTAATTAATATTGATGAATATAAGATAAGGGGCCCTCTTACTAGATCTGTTAGAGTAAGGATTATCTTAAATATCAACTCAGTTATAAAGGTAAGGGTGTGGGTGAGAAGAAAAATGAGAAGTCTAATTTGGATTGTTGTTCTATCTTCAATGTGGTAACATTTTCCGTGACACTCGATTCTTCCTAGAAGTAAATGGAAATAAGAAACACATTTTTTTTTGTGATTAGCTTAAGTCTGAAGCAAATCTAAAGACTCATGGATATGTCAGATACATGCTACTGGTTGAAGAAAATATGAAAGATGGGAACTTCCCTGGTCATGAGACAAATCGAGATCAAAGTCAGACTCCAAATCTTGAAGGAACAAGAAGGATCATAGTAGGAGCTGGGAAGATCTTGCATAGAAGTAATGGCAGTCCTGCCAATACCAGAGTTGAAAATGACACTGGTATAAGGAAGGTAGAAGCATTTGTTGACAAATTTAATTTTTCCATTCCATCTATAATTCTTGCAATATATGAGATGTCACATTTATTTATGGGCATAGAGATGATAATGTGATATGGAAGCAATATGAAGATATTAGTAGGAGTAACTCTGGTTCTTCTGTGCCTTGGATTTTAGCAGGTGATTTCAATGAGATACTAAACCCAAATAAGAAGAATGGTGATAGAGGTTTTGATTTCAACAGAGCGAGAAGGTTTATACCATTTACTGATTACTGTGAGATTTTTAAAGTCTAGTTTAGAGGCTGATTTCATACATGGAGGAATGGTAGATCTGAGGGAGAATTCATTCAATAAAAGCTTGATAGGGCCTTCATCAATGAAGCTTTCTTACGCAAATTACCTCAAATTAAGGTTTTTTTCCTCCCAACATTGGGTCAGACCATGACATTTTGGTCACCTCCCGTTTAAGGATGGCAATTAAAAGAAGAAGAGGTTTTAAATATGAGTCTAAATGGAAATTAGAGCAGAGACTATTTAGAAACTTTGAAGGCAAGGTTGGGAAGCAGAATGAGACAATTTAGGGATGGAAAACTTCATTGAAAAAAAGAAGAACCGTAAGAATTCCTTGAAAATTTGGAGTTATCAGTTTAGAAGTAACCTTAGATTGGAGTTAGAAAAACTAAAGCCTTGACGAATAAAATTGGAGATATCTGGTAGAGAGATGAGATGTTAGAGATAGAAAAATTCACTGGTTAATAGTAGGTGACAACACATTGCATTTTTTCATAGGCCAGTCCATCATAGAAGGATGGTTAACAATGTTATTAGATTAAAAGACAATAATGGTATCTGACATGAGGGTGAGGAGGAAGTGGGCGAAATCTTTAGACAATATATTTTCTAAATGTTTTGCACCAGAAAACAACTCAGATGAAGATTGGGTGTTGCAGCATGTATCTCCAACCATTTCAGGGATAAAATATCTTTCTTTCTACTGATATAACTTTGGATGAAGTGATAGCTACTACTTTTGTACTTGGATCAGATAAGTCTACATGGCCATATGACATTCCAGGTTCATTCTATCAATTACATTTAGACCTGATTAATCTAGATGTTTTCAGGGTTGTTCAGAACTTCTTTGTAAGATGTTATTTGCCTAATGTTGTCAGTGAAACACACATTACCCTTGTCCCTAAGATTGATCATCTTAAATCACCTACACATTTTAGGCCAATAGCATTATGCAATTTCCTTTACAAAATTATAGCCAAAGTCCTAGTAAATAGGCTTAGATCTATTATAGATAAATGTATATATGATTCCTAAGGAGCATTTATGAGTGGTAGGCATATCTAGGAAAAATATTATCATTACCCAGGAGGGTTTTACCATCTCAAAAGAAAGAAAAGAGGAGGTAGAGGTGTAGTTGTTATAAAAACAGACGTGGCCAAGGCCTTTGATAGAGGAAACTGGAAATTTCTATGTCATTTGTTAAAGTAGATGGGGTTTGACTCAAAAGTAATATCATGGCTCATGAAGTGTATTACTTCCGTTAGATATAAAATACAAGCGAATGCATCCCAAAGATAGATATTACTCTAGGAAGAGGTGTTCGATAGGGAGATCCATTAATCTTGGTGGCAGAATCATTTCTAAGATGTATTGACTATATGACAGCCTTTTCATCACCTCATTTTTCCCCTAGATCCTATTCTCATTTGAAAAGCTGCATCTCAAGACACCGTAATGCATCTGGACAATCGGGGAACATCTAGAAGAGTAATCTATGGTTCACAACAATGCCAGACCAGCTATGAAGGAAAACTTGGCAAATATCTTTCAGATTCCTCTATCAGCTAACAAAGAGTGCTGCTTAGGCCTTCCTTAAGGAAAACATCTATGTATGCTTTTCTTAAGGAAATAATAGCCAAAAGAACTGCATCTTGGAAGCTGAACCTCCTATCTTTGGGTGGAAAGGAAGTCATGTTGAAAGTGGTGGCACAAGCCTTGCCCTCTTATGTAATGGGAACTTTTAAGCTGCCTAAAAAAGTATGCCATGTCCCTGCAATCAAACCATCAAGAATTTCTTGTGCTCAAATAAGGAAAATTAATTAGGCATAAGGTGATGCTCTAAAGAGAAGATGACTAGCAGAAAAGGAATTGGTGGTCTGGGTTTTAGAAACCTAGAAGATTATAATGATGCCCTTCTTACTAAACAAGCATGGATCATTCTCCATAACCCTAATTTCCTATGTTCTAGATTTTTTTAAGAGTCTCTATTTTCCAAACTCGTCCTTTTTGGAGGCTAGATCTATAAAAATATTTCATGGGAATGAAAGAGCCTCTATTGGGCAAAGAAGTGGTGAGAAAGAGAATTGCATGGAACATTGGTTGATGAGAAGCCGGTTGCACAACCTCAAAGGATGGATCTATTTCAAGTACCAAGAGGCCAAGAGCTAGAGAAAAGAGAATGGATGAAGCACTCAATGAGAGTATGATGTGGAGCATGACATGGAGTATAACAGTCTACATGGAGCATGACGTACCATCCAACATGACAGCCTACATGGAGTATGTCGTGACGTCCAACATGGCAGCCCACATGGAGCATGATGTGGCATCCAACAGGACATCCTACATGGACCATGACATGGCAGCCAACATGGAGCACGACGTTGCATCCAACATAGCAGTCTACATGGAGATGGTGTGGCATCCTACATGGCATTGCACATGGAGTTCAATATGGCAGTCCACATGGAGCATGACATGGAATTTTAAATGATGATAACGAATCAAGATAACTTGAAAATCCTAACCTAGAAGTGGACAACCAATAATAGTCTATTAGAGCATGGCACCTTGGCAATCCTAACCTAGAAGTGGACAGCTAATATGAGCCTCTTGGGTAGATTACAAGTTCCATATTTATTGTAATTAATATTTCTTTATCTTTTAAATTTAGTTTAGGTTATTTAAACACTTTATGACTCTTTAGGCTTCTAGTTTTTCTATTTAAGCATGGTTTCACAATTTATTAAAAAACTTTGATCAATATAATTTCTTTGTGAGAGTTTTCTCTTTGCTTCTTCTTGTAACTTTTCAGACATATCAAGAATATTCTTGTGGCGTCTAAAATCTAGATTTATCACTCACTTTTCCTTCTTGTTCTTGAGTGTGGCGTCTAAACCATACATTTGATTCTTTTCAAAGTATCAATTTGGGTCTTAGGTCTTATACTTAAAGTTATCTTTGTGTTATAGAAAATGAGTCAGAGTTTCTTCTTCTTTAAAATTGATCATTGGGTTCTTGAACCATCATTGTTATTCGGTTTCATCGCAAAATGATGGTGATGTTCATATCATGGTAATGGTTCTTCTATCAATATTTGGAATGATATTTGGCCTCTTAGTCGTAAAAGCCTTGCTTTTCTTAAGAATGAGGATGCTACTTTTGTTGCTGATTTAATAAGTGGTCATAATTAGAATCACAACTTGATTAACCACTTGTTTCCCCTTGGATTGCTAATGAAATCCTATCTATCACTATTTCTAATTCATGTTTGGAAGACGGAATAATGTGGTATTTTGTAAGAATGGTTCATTTACTATCAAATCTTGTTATCATGCCATACATGAAAGAAATATGAGAGACAGTGGGATTGGTTGTTCAAGTGTTGTACTCATTCAAAACAAGTTTTAGAATCTTATTTGGCAAATAAACATTCCTCAGAAGGTCAAACTCTCCATTTGGAGGGCAGTCCATGGCTTCTTTACCTATGAAGAAGAATTTGGTGAGAAGGAAGATTATTCAGGATTCAACTTGTCCAATTTATCTTATTCCTAAAGAATCAGTATACCATTCCTTGGTTGGTTGTTCTTGGAATGTTCTGACCTGGTTTAGTTCTCCTCTGCAGCTTAGAATAATTAGCTCTATTGGCTAATTAGCTCTATTGACTAATTAACTCTGATGACATTGAGTTTAACTCATAGGCTCAGGATCATATTTTTAATCTCCTTCACCATCCTAATGGAGGTAAGGAGAGTATTGCTCTCTTTTATTTTCTCTGTTGGGCAATTTGGAAATCTAGAAATAGATTTGTCTTTGATAAGATACTAGTGGATCCTATCAGTATTATTAATTATGCAACAAAATCTTTTGCTGAGTTCCTACATACTTGGTGTTGCTAGTCCCAACTCTGATGTTCCAGTTGTTTCTCCATGGCTTCCTCTTGAGGTAGGCTCGATTAAGATCAATTGTGATGCATCTTTTGATGCAATTAGAAACATTTCAGGTTTGGATATTATTGTTAAAAAGAAGGATGGTAACAACCTTCTCTTTATCAGGTCAGCATAGAGAATTACTGGCCATCTCAAAAGCTATGAAATTACCTTCCTATGGTAATTGGGAGAATGTTATTATAGAGTCTCATGCTCAACTAGTAGTTAATTGGCTACTTGATAATAATTGTTTAGATTGGAAGTTGACTACACTGTTAGTGGATATTAAGAGAAAGCTTGATCAATCTAGATGTTCAATAGCTTGGGTGAATAGATGTAGGTATCTCATTGCTGATACTATAGCATCTTATAGCAAATATTAGAATAGGAATTACTTCAATACAATATATTTTTTCATTTTCTATTTCTAGATTTATTACAAGGAGAAAACTATTGTGAGAGGTAGGAGAATGTCTCATTGATTTGTCTTCTCCATTTTCTTTTGTTTGAATAAAATCCTTGTTGATAAAAAATACAAGTTATATATGATAAAAAAAAATTAGAAATATTAGAAAAAACTTATATATTTATAAGTGGCTCTGCCACTACGTCCAACCCAATTCTTACTTGTTAGTGTTGAGTGATGTTCGACATTCTCAACTCTAAATACTAGTTTGAGAAGTGAAATTTTCCCTCACACTTATAAATTGACTATCAGTCTCTTCCACAATCGATGTAGGATAACCCCAACAGCTAGAAAGAGCATTGGAAAATTGGGAGGTTAAGAAAATAACAAATTAATTTTATTTTCATCAAAATCAATTGAAAGTTGAGATTTTCTTTTTATCAGTTTTGGCTAATAGGTTTTCTTGATTTTATAATTACTGGACTACTTCGAGTCTTTGAATTTGTTTCTACTGAATTCAGGTCAAAATTCCTTGATCAATCACATAGAGTTCTAGTTTGTTTTCCTAAATCTTTTTAGTAAAACATATCACATATAAAATTTCTAATGTATGATAAATTTAAATTTCCTGCAGTTAAAGTAGCCTTGAATTTGTTACAACGGATAAATCCTGAAAGATTATTGACGATTTCTTCTAAGCATTTTGGTTTATTGACGATTTCTTCTAAGCATTTTGGTTCATTTTCATAATAGTAAATTGACCAGTTTTGGCCCTCCCAACTAAAATTTTCTGTAGTTTCACCCCCTTCAATAGTTTCATTTCTATGCATTTTCCATTATTAAGCATGTCCTGTAAATCAATGGTAAAATACCCCATGCTTGTTATCCTATCCCAATGCAAAGTAATACGAATCTACCACCTATTTAGTCTTATATTTCTAGTTTATTCATACGTATTCAGTACCGCCATGTTAATTCAAAGTTTAACGTTATGTTATTGCCAAGTGCATGCATAGCTAAGTTGCAAGCTTAACTCTATTGTTCTTATCCCATGCCCAATTGAACTTTCTCTTGCTATACGGACAAACTACCTTAAGTCTAATTCAACAACGATGCGGTAAACTCTTTTGCTCATTTACCAAACACATCAAAAGAAGTCTTATAGAACTCTCATTTGGCCTCACATTACTCAAAAAATGCAAACTAACAAGTGAAAAATAAAATTTCAATTGTGAAGTGAATTTATGACATCACACACGTCTGTTGACGTATCATAATAATGTTAAGTAAATTCTATTAAAACAATATCGATATAGGTAAAAAAAATCTCTTCTATGATAATAGTTTTGAATAATTGAATCCATGAAAAAGCTAAGTGTTATAAAAAAGAAGTTCTACATTGTTTCTAATTAGTGTGTATTTATCTCATTGATTATATCAAATTCTGAATCCATTTATGGTATCTAGTCGGACTGAAATATCATAACAATGATGGAAAAAGAATCATTTTCTGTTTAGTGTTTAGAGTTTAGGGTCTAAAGTTTAGGTCTAGGGTTTTAAGTTTTACTATCTAGAGAAAAAATTAAAACAGTTTGAACATTTACTTAATGAAAATCAGCATTGCTACACGTTACATGGTAATTAATGTCATCATACTTTGCATGATGATATTTAGGAAAAAGATAAACGTTAGACATGCTGACTTTCAATACGCAAATGCTGCAACTGTTTTTACATTAAGGAACACACACATACATATATGGAGGTGTTTTAATAATTTCATTGCTTGCAAGGTCAATTTAAGGAATGAATATCAATCTGGGTTGCTCTACTTGTGGTGAAAATAATGAGACTCTTGAGCATATTTTGTTTTTCTGCATATTTGCAAGAATTTTTTGGTTTGTTAGCCCTCTCTCCTTTGTTTTCGGACAGATTGAAGGGTGCTAGCTTTAGAGATATTTGGCAGGAGATTAAGGAGTTTATTTCGAGTTCTGATGAACTTGGGTCGTATAATATTATGTGGGTTGTGTACGGGTGTTGGAGTTTGTGGATAATAAAAAACGATCGATGTTTTCTGGACTCAAATATCTCTCCTTTGGATGCGGTACGCTTGACTTCTAATCAATTGGTTGAGTTTTTGGCAGCGTAGGGGCTTAAGCCAGCTTCGATTCCTTCTCAGTTAGATTCTAAAGAGATCCCGAATTTTCAAAATTGTTGGAAATTTTGATGCAGACGATGTAACATTAGAGTTTTTTATTCGGGTTGACTCACGGGTCCCATAAAATATCAAATCAAAACTCATTCAGAGATCTACATATGTGACTGAATTTAGTTGCTAAGGCCCGGTTTCAAGCCCAAAAAATGTCATTTTAAGCACTTTCGGAGGCCTAGAAGCTATTTTCACAAGTTTTGGACATTTCATAATTTTACCTTTATTTTATGTTTAGGGTTTTCTGTGATAGTTTAAATACCCTTTGTTTAGTTTTTATGCAGCATCTTATTATATTTGTTTGAGACGTTTTCTCTCTATAATTCAAAGTTTCGGTATTTCGTGATTTATCAAAAGTGATGCATAAATCTTAGTAATATTAGAATTCAACAGGTTTTAGAAAATCGAACTACTGAAAATCGTGTGCGATTTAACAGTGTTTGACATTATTAGGTTTTTTTTCGAGACTTCCGCTACATCTGTAGATTCTCATGAGAGAATTGATTGGGCTTTTTGGAATCCTCGACGAGAGAATTGGTTGGGCTCTTTGGAATCCTCAGAGCCGTCTCATTACTTGCGGTTTCAAAACCATTTCTAATTTTCAAGTGCTTTGATTGCGGAGGCTAGAGCGATAATTTGGGTATTAGAGGAGTCTTGACGTTTTTGCATGGGAAATTTGTTGATTTTTTCTGATTCGACAAATCTTTTCGAAGAAGCGAATTCGGCTAATTTCTTTGACAATCAGAATGGATCTTTAATTTTTTTATATTATTTCTTTGAAGTCTTTCTTTGTTAGTTGACGCTTCTTGCATTGTAATCGTTCGTTTAACATCCTGGCTCATGTTTGTGCCAAGAGAGGATGTTTGAGTTCTGAATCATCTATCCTTGTTGAACCTTTTCCTGATTTTATTATTGAAGTTCTTTAGGGGTGTTGTTTTTAACACCCCTATTTTGTTGCCAATATATATATATATATAGTTGTAAAGTATGATGACATTAATTACTATGTAAACAACTCATTTAATCATGCACATTTATAATGAAACACAAAATACACATGTTACTTGAGTATTTTTTATAAAGTTAAAAGTAATTTATTCATGGTTTCTTAGCTATTAAAAGAACTACAAACTCGCCTAATCTCCCCGTGAGAACCTGTCTTAACACCAATCTGACCCATTTTGACTATGGAATTGACAAAATCAATCTCAAAAGAAGGCCCAAAAAGAGGATTGAGAGGACTAAAATAGGAATTAAGAATAGTCCTGGTGGAGAAGTCGTCATTAAGCCGGGCATCAGAGGCAAGAACAGCAAAACCAGATCTAATGTTTTGTAAAATATGGTTGTCGAATTTCTGCTCACTTCCATTGTCCATTGGTAATCTGGCGTTAACATCCCCATTGAAAGGACAGCTTGCCTTTAGTTGTGGGAGGAAAGTAGGGTCTATTGATGGATCAGATCCTCCTCCTGGGAAAAAGTTGTACAGCCTTTTTGTCATGAAGAAGCATGCTGTCGTTCCAATTGTATGAGCAGCTGTTTTTTTCACACATTAAATAATAACAATAATAATAATAATAGTTATTATGAATGGTGTGAAATCAACAGAAAGAAAAAAAAAAGAGAATAAAGCAACAAGAATATAATCTATTAAGGGTAGATAGTAGACTATAGGAGTCCGTGAAGAAAAATAAATATTTAGCTTTAGACTATGTGATGTCAAATGTCAACAAAAAGAGTTACAATTATGGATTTGTTGCTCAAGTCTTATGATACCATGTTTCTTGCATTATTTAAAAATGAAAAGATCATAGTGCTCATTACTAAATACTAATTACTAATATAAGTTTGATAATGTATGAGACTAAAATAAAAACTAATAAAAAAGATATTATATAAAAAATTATTTGATTATTTGATCTCACATTACATTACGTGTGCTGACACATTATAATTATCGTAGTGATGAGCATTATACGATGAAATTTAAGAATATTGTGGCTCCAACCATTCTAATATTGTCTCATCAGACAATTATTAATTATAGAACATAATGTGCAAATTTGGCCAAAAAGGGTTTAGGATATATAGTAATTGATTATGTTTGAATTTTGCATGAAATTGGTACGAAAACACAACATAATAACATGGTCAATCTATGGTTTTGAGTATGTGATTAAATTTCATTTAAATTTGCCCATCACAAATTGTTTTAATTCTTGAAAGAAAAAATAAAAATCAGTTCGCATTTTCTGAAAAGTGAGTCATGTTAATTTCACAACCTATTCACATCACTCAAATTTCACCAACTAATATCACTAAATCTGCATGAAAGAGAGAGAGAGAGATACCACTAAGAAGCACCAAATCCTTGTCCGTTAAACCCTTTTGAGAAAATTTGGCTTTAAGAAGCTGAATGGAGTCACTGACATCTGGCATATCAACAGCAAGTGTAATATTTGAAACCTTACCATCTTTTCTTCCGGTAGGCACCTCATACGACGGTCCCCCTGCCTGTCACATTCCATTCTTCACAAACAAATCAAACCCCACTCTTTCTTTTTTGTTAAAAAACAAATACACAAACACAACACAACAGTATAATTACCATGAGAATGGCATCTCGAGCAGCTAAAGCCACAATGTCAGCACATGAAACAACACCTTTGCAAACAGCTTCCAACTCTTGCTTTGCCTTCTCTATCACTTCAAACCCACCCACCCCTTGATGCCCAAATGCCTTTCTCTCTCCACTTTCTCCATTATCAATCAATATCGAACCATCACACCCCTATTTAGTATTAACATCACCAGAATCAATCGACTGTTAGAAAAAAAAACACTCCAGATTGAATCTGAATTAACTTAGAGAGAAAAAAAGAAGAAGAGTGAGAGAGAGAGAGACCTCAACAAAGCAATCATGGAAATGGAGCCTAAGCAAGACGGCAGGCATATTGGGGTTGGTAAGAATGGCATCTCTGACAACAGAACGGACAGTGGACTCAGTGACAGGACATGTTTGTCCATAAAAATTCACTCTTAATTTCCCTTCAGACATTCCCATCAAAATTATTGTCACCATAAAAAACAAAACCAAGCTCTCCATTATTAAGCAAAAAATCTAGCTTATCCCCTCTTCAATTTCCTCTAATTTGCTCCTAAATATAATACACAACCACCACGAATGACACATTTATACTTAGCCAGAAGCAAGCTAGATGCGCAAGTGAAGAAAAAACGAGTTTAAAAAGGAGGAAAGTAATGTTAGAGACGTAAGAGAGCAGTCTTTGAGGCTGACAGCTCTGAGGATAATAGAGGCAATGTGTCAGCTAAAATGCATGAGATTTGTCTTCATTCTATTTAATTTGTAATTTGGGTGAGGACTGAGTACTGGTTCACTTAAGTTGGAAAAGTGAAACTGTAATGGGGTTGGTGTTGGGTATTGGGTATTTTTTGTAGTGTGTGAATGAATGTTCAGCTCTCTCTCTTTAACTTTTGGGGAAAAGATCACAGTTTGTTTTTGACTTTGTCGTTTCAAACAGCACAGCAGAAGCTGGATCTTTGTCTCTTCTTCTGCTCAATGCTCATGCTGATCACTAGGATTTTTTTTTCTTTTGTTTTTTACTAAAAGTTTATATCATTTTGAAGATAATTCAAAAAATATATAATAGGATAAGAAATTGGTAGCTTTAATTTGTTCTCTAATGCTTCAATTTCGTGCATATTTAATCGATCAACTTACAAATCATTCATGATTAACACTTTTCGTCAACTATTATTGGGAGTTTACATTATCCAAACATGCATGTGATCAAATTATGTAATACAACATCAAGTTTTCATTTGAAGAATGAGCTTCTTCTTTTTTTTTTTTTGATAAAAAGACTTTTTGAAATTACATTTCAAAAAAATAGGCCAATAACTTTTATTATTTTTCAGAGAATAAGACAGACCTTTTTTGCTTGTGGAAGACTTTTTTACCCATATGTAAAACTAGTATCATCAGCTCTTGAAAAAATCTAGACATACTAAAATAAATAAGACAACTAGATCAAATAGTTTGATGATTTTCAGATCAAGTAGTTTTTATTAGACTGAACAGACAGAAAGAAATAATGCAAAAACTACTTGATGAAACCAAGTAATCTTTAATGAAAAAAATGACGGAATAATAATTTTACAGTAAAAAAAGATCAAAATTTCTAATTTAAAAAACTTGATCCATTTTTGTGATTTGACCTTTCAAACCGCATTTTTTTCCAAAAACACTTGGAAGAATAAAAAGCCCACGATTTTTATTAGTTTCTCGATGAAGTAATGAACATATCACATACATGTTGATGGAGAATGTCGATTGCTAATGATTTATGAGTTTGGTAACCAATTGAAGGGTTCAATCACCAATTTCTCCTTGTTTACCATAACAAAAAAAGAATTATCATTTTTCAAGTTTGATTGGATTAAATCATGACATGCGCATTCATAGATCAAGCTGACCTCAATGAAAAATTACTGTCAAAATATAACTATCATAAAGCATCAGCAAGCAGCCAGAAAGGCATCCTACTGCTAACAATTCTAAACATATTTCCCGCGGTATTTAGGTTTTGGTTCCTTACTTATATTTGCATCAACAGCTGCGGTTATCCGAGTATCAACAGGACTGAAAACAGCAGAATGAAGATTACCATCTTCTAACCACTTCACATGGTTGTCCCTGAAATCTTTATGTTTTATCCTAGCTGCCTCTATGATTTCTTCAGTGTATGGACTTGTTTTTACCATAGTTAGCAATACCCTGCTGTACCGAGAGCTCAGTATCTGCTCAGAAGAAGTGATCAATTTGAAACATTCATGTTCCGGGAATTGAATCTCTACAAAATCATCGTCTCTTAACACAGGGTAGAAGAATACAAGCCTCCCACCCATGACGAGCATCTTAGCAGCAAGGTCAAGCAAATCATGCACGCATTCAATTAGACTGTATGGAGCAGTTGATGGTATGTGGCCTGTCCTATGGTCATCAGAAACAGTATACGGTCCAATCACTCCCTTCAGTAATTTCCGACCACCAGATTTACGTCCACAAGCACGCACTCCATAAGGAGGATCACAAATTATGGCATCAAATACCTAAAGAGGAATTATTGTGGCTTATCAAAACATTGGATACAGTATTACTAGCCTCAATAGTTTATAAACAATTTTTACAGCCAGTACTCCAACACTTGGAAATAATAGGGCATAAGTCATGCAATTACTTTATAAACAACTTTTACAGCCAGTACTCCAACCCTTGAAAATAATAAGGCATAAAGTCAAGCAATTACTTTCATCAAGTTTAGTGAAGATATGTCAGCAAGTATGATGGAAAATCATCTCAGTTATGCTCAATTATGAAATGCCCTTCAGAATAATATATGAATCCTACTGTTTAATCTAGATTGCTGAAAGCATAAATTCAAAATAGATGAATCGCTGAATCTCATATATACTATACTAAAATGGGGCTTAAAGGGGAGAAACTTTTTATTCTCCTTTTTGTCCTTTACAGTTATTAAAATATAAAACAAATTGGACATTTCACCTCTTTTCTCATTTAATTCATTTGATAATGGTTTCTTTTTTATGCAATATAATTAGTTTATAGTTAGTAAAATAAAATATATTAATAATCTTGTGTATTTAGAGTTGTGAATATCCGTATATTGATTTCAAGATCTTTTATAACAAATATTTAATTATAAGTCAATAAAAATTTATTCATTATTAATTTATAAATTAAATATTCTATATTATGTATGGAAGATATAATTATTTTTAAGATATAATTATTTTTAAGAACATGACAAATTAATGAAATATAATTATTTTCTATACTATTCAAAATAGCACTATAATTTGTTTACTTTTAGTTTATATGGAGAATAATTTTTAAAGATGTATTAATTTGGTTGAACACGTGCGAAGCTTGTACGTTTCGACTAGTAAATTATAAAAAGCCTTTATCCACAACTACTATCTAATATCATGTTATCATCACGGGCAAGCTAGAAAACCTTGATAAAATGAAATGAAGAATAAAGGTCTACTATTCCAGACTTCAAGGATGGGAAAATGTCAAAAGAATAATTTCACGTACTCTCTTCTTGTACAAAAACAGTTTATTAAAAAAAACTGAATCCATACAATCTAAGGTCGCTCCTACCTAACTAGACCAGTCAAAAACATCCATACAATCGTCCAGGGAAGAAAGGAAATATGCAAAAGAAGTTGAAGAGAGGGTTTTATGGCAATATGAGAGAGTGGAAATCACCAATAAACCTTCCATACTAAACCTCATTTCTGTCCGTACAATTAAATGAGCTTGGATCTGGTCACAACATGATTAAAAACTCAAGTACTAAAGATTGTACAACTTGCAAGAGATCAGAGAATTTTATGGTTCAAAAGGGGCCATATACATTTCTAATCCTCCCGCTAAACACAAATCACAAGCAATAAAATGGTCTGTCAAAATAGATCCCACAACTCCCTCAGCAACAAACAACCATTCAAAATTTCAAGACCAAATAACTCTCACTATTCACTTGAAGGTATAAATGCCCGTGATTAAAAGATAAAGAATATGGGCTTCAATAGCAATAAACTTTAGTAGAAAGAAGATACAACCAAAATAATGACACTAACTGCTATTCTGCTATCCTACAACATAGTATACCTCTCTCAGTCCTGGACGCCAAGGGGGAAGATTGTTATCTGCTCTTAGCAGAGCAATCGGCGACGGTAATCCATACTGCAAGAAATAATCTTATATTTCAGAGGTAACTATGACAAATTTTAGTACTAACTTTTGCATGAGTCCATAAGTTAAAACATATTTTTTAAATAACTCAAACGTAATAGATGGACAAAACAGTTCAAAACAATATTCATATTATAAAGATGTTCACCTGGTTGAAATTGCTCCAAACATTACAATCAGGGCCACGGCCATCACGCACCACCCTAATGTCAATGTCTGCACCCTGAGCAATTACATCAGTTCAAATTGAAAGAGAGAAGTTTGATAGCAGTTAAATTATCTAAATTTTCAAAAGAGACTGTATACGTTACAAATTGCTTCTGGATTCAAGTCAGAGCAAACCAAGTACCATTGTCATTGCTCCAAAATGAGCAGCAGCAATTAGTATGCTTCCAGTGCCAACAAAAGGGTCATAGACAAGTTTCCCAGTTGTAATTAGAGCTTGGTTGGCCATTAAGAAGGCCATTTCTGCATCCATGGCAGTTGGCCCCAAATAAGTGCGACTTTTAAGCTGATATGTAGGCAAAAGCTTCCTATCGGCACCGCCAATCTCCCGACCAAAAAAGATTCTTCTTTGGACAATTGGTGGAAGCCCATTATTGTCTCCACAATCATCAATATCCATAAGACAGTACTTGTGGTCTGGATTGTTTAGATTAACTCGACCCTACAAATATATCGATAACTAATCACCACTTTTGTGATAAATGACAGTGAAAATGTATAATTCTAATAGATAATCAAATAACTCCACCAAGTTACCAAACTTCTGAACTCAAATAACGAGAGGACTATACCACAGCATATTTAAACAGATAGTAGCCCATTTCCTGTCAACAATACTTAACTTAGTTGAAGCGGGAAAGTAGATTCTAAAATATGACAATATTTAGAAAATTACAACTGGGTTTGCCGCTCCTACCCCAGTCTCTTTGCCTACTAACTGAGCATTGAAAACCAGATCCAATGAGTTCTCAAAGTAGAAAAGCAGCAAGCACCACAACACCATTGGATGAATAATTTCCTACGCATAGAGCAATAGCATCAAATGTGTGCCGTTACAGTGTTGCGGCACGGTTCTAAACAGCATCTCTTTTTTCGAGAAGAACCGAGAGCTGTTAAGCTGTTGAACCAAAAAGTTCACAGCCAAGCACCAGACAAGTCTCTTTCTACCTCAACACCCCCCCCCCCCCC
>QANY01005361.1:0-29191 GCA_003255025.1 Datisca glomerata | reverse complement strand
CCCCCCCCCCCCCCCCAAACACCCACATGCACACCAAAATAAAGAAAGAAACACAAAGACTGCACACGTCATTAGCTCCAAATATCTATTTTAACCTACCTATTAAGCAGACAGGCACTTAATGCCCCTACAACATCAGGTGTCAGAATGTGATATCCAGATTTCTTTCAACAACAAGGGCAGACAATCAATATATCAAAATTATACTGCAATGCGCGATTCAAACTCTAGATGATAACAGAGGCCAACCGCTAACACATAAGAACCTTACCTTGAAAGGGATATAAGCAAGGCTCCGAATACGTTCATTTTGTTCCTGGAAGCTTATGGCCTTCCCAAAGCTTTCTACAACAATCTTGAAGGAGCTTCCAGCTTCCAAGTATGGCAACTTCCGTTCTTCCGGATAACTTATAATAGATTCCTCTAGTTCTTCATCGTTACTCCCTTCTCCCCAAAGTTCGTACATTCCCTTCACAAGTATAGCTGCAATTGCAATGTCAATAATTTGAGAATCCTATAAGATCCTCTGCGATTTCCATTAATTTTTTTGTCAGTAAAAGTAAACGTCTTATTCACAAAAACCAACTAGATACAGCACTAAGGTCTAGACTCTATGTGAAGTAAAAGCAAAGAGTTCACCCAGGATTACGCAGAAAATCATAGTTGCGAAAAGTATTCGTATACATACATTAACTAAAATGAGAATTAATTTGGAAAGCAGAAAAGGTAAAATGACTGACTTCGATTGGCAATGTTCCGGGCGACGTCCTCTGAAGGGAGGTCAACGAAATGGAAAGGAGAATCGAGGGGATGGTTTTGGGGAAGCCTCCATCGCAGTCCTCTTCTCTCACTCTTCTCATTTTCGTCGTCTCCGAAAGCACCAAATAGTTCTGCTAGAGACTCAACCTCGGCCCTTCTGTAATCCAGCAATCTGTGATAGAACACGCATAGATACCACATTGCTAATCTCTCTTATCTTCCGTGTTCCTTTTCTTGAACACTAGATATTCAAATGGCTCTGGTAACACCAGCAAGAAACACACGATCATAAATCAAAGCTTAATCAAAGTAACCAGCCATACCAGACTGTCATAGGAGGACAGAGGCTCAAGTCAAAAACCCTAAACCAATAAATTGAAAACAAGTCAAATCCAATAAATAGACCAAACTTTTTAAAAACTCATTTAAGTAAGTAGTCCATTTTTAAAACATAAGTAAGAAGATGATGGGAAAAAATTATATTGATAAAAGTGACATTTTTTAGACTGTCAAGAAATAATATGTATAGATATCCTATGGTATATTTTAAGAGAAATTTTTTTTGTTTCGACTTGCTTTTGCACGATTTGCGTGTGTTGTATTCAACCTGCTCCTACACAAATGAGGGAGTAAAAATAAGAAAACAATACTTGTGGAATGAGAATGCTTTAGCCACGTGGCAAATAAAAGAATTTGGGCCCACTCGTGATAAGCACGAGTCGGGACAAATACAAATGCTCATGTTTTTAATATGATATAGTATATTTTAGAGAGAGTTATTTTAGTTTATTTTAATATATTATCGTATATTTTAAAGGAAATTTTATGAATCACCATTCTCTTCTTCTGTCGATTTAACTCAGTTCCTGAATTGTAACCTCTAATTACAGAAGACGAGTAGGGTGAATCGCAACCCCTAATTTTTTTATCACAACCCCTAAACACAATTAAGATCTGAGATTCAAAAATCTCTCTCGAGTGAATTCTGCAATTAGGAGTTTGAAAATTCCCTTTGCTCACCTCAGCCATAAGAAATAGGGTGATAGAGAGAAGGGAAGAGAGCGCAAGAG
The DNA here is from genome assembly GCA_003255025.1 of Datisca glomerata. Classification (NCBI taxonomy): domain Eukaryota; kingdom Viridiplantae; phylum Streptophyta; class Magnoliopsida; order Cucurbitales; family Datiscaceae; genus Datisca; species Datisca glomerata. Next base: position 27,362 of record QANY01005361.1, on the reverse strand, counting down.
ACAGAGAAAAAGGGAAAGGAGTGTGATAGAGAGAAATGGAGAGAGCGTGAGAGAGGCAGAGAAAGAAGGAATGAAGGTGAAAAAGATAAAGGGAGAGAGAGACAGAGAAATAGGCAGAAAAGAGAAATTATCTTAACTTCGGCTATCATTGCAAACCTAATTATTTTGGGACAAATTGCAAAATCATTAAAAATAATGGACATTCACTTTAATTTCCCTTTTTAAAATAAAAAATTTATATTTTTATTGTAGATTATTTTTCTGTCATTTCTCATTAAAGATTAATTAGTCTGAGTAAGTAATTTTTACTTTTTTTAGTTTTTGTTTGTTAAGAATCATAAAAATTTGATTAAAACTCACTAGGCGATCTGTCCTAGGAACCCTTTGGATCAACAAACAAGAAGCAAATCGGAAGTTAGGAACAAATCGAAGTAGATCAGATTAAAACCCTCAGAAAAACTAAGTCTTTAAAGCTCCCATCTTGAGACATCACAAGGTTGATCGTTCTCTTGATAAGTCAAAATTCTGTATTTTACCAAGAACACAAGAACACAAAGCAAAGCTCGCTAAATAATATTAAATACTAAAAAAGTGACATTTTTTACAACCTATGAGTCTTTATATAGAGACCCTAAAACGAAATAAGTATAAATAAAATAAAATAAAATAAACTCAAAACCTAAATGAGCCCAAAGTTCAAGACCCAACAAACAACTTAAAACAAAAATAAAACTCTATTTAAGCCCAAAATCCATAAAACACATAAATAGCGAATTTGGCCTTATGTAATGGATTCTAATCTTTGTTCTTCCAAATCCAAGCCTTGCACATAAAGATAAGTGATTATCTTTGGTGACGCCTTGAAATCTTTTAGAACAGCCAATTTATCACACACTTTCATGATTTTGACTTGTAAAGCCTCTTTCATCCTTTTTTTTCTAGCTCAAGTCATTAGACTGCCAATTCATTATAATGGATTTTGCAAGTCTTTAGAAATAGCATCTCGATCCTCATCATTCCCTCCCTCTTCAAAAAGATTCACCCACATAAAAAAAGACAAATCAACCACATTAAAAGTTGCACTAACTTTACCATAATTATTTGACAAATCTAGCTTGTAGGCGTTATTATTGATTCATTCCAAGACTTGAAAAGGTCCATTTCTGCTAGGTTGTAATTTTGATTTCCTTTGTGTAGGAAACCTCTCTTTAGTCCTTACGCATGTGCACCCAAACCTAATCTCCAAGTTGAAAAACAAAGTGTAAATGCCCCTTATTGGCTTGCTTAGCATATTGTTCAATTCATCCTCTCAATGTTAGCCTGAACCTTGGCATGTAAAATTATCACAAACTCTACCCTTTTCTTACATTTTAGATTAGCATGCTCATTAGTAGGTAAAATATCCACCGGAGTTAAAGGGTTAAAATCATAAACAACTTCAAAAGGTGAAAATGAAGTAGTATAATGAACAGATCTGTTATATGCAAACTCAATGTGTGGCAAATGCTTTTTCCATTTTTTTAAGTTCTTTTGTATGATAGCACGCAATAAAGTAGTGATTGTCCTATTAACTACTTCAGTTTGTTCATTTGTTTGAGGATGTGCAATAGTAGAAACAAGAGTTTAGTTCTTAATTTGCTCCATAAAGTGCGCCAAAAATGACTTAAGAACTTAACATCTCTAACACTAACAATTGTTTTAGGCAAACCATGCAATCGAACAACTTCTTTACGGAACAATTCGGCAATATGTGTTGCATCATTGGTTTTAGAACATGTAATGAAATGAGCCATTTTACTAAACCTATCAACAACAACAAATATGTTATCCTTACCACTTTGAGACTTGGCAATCCTAAAATAAAATTATAGAAATATCAATCCAATGTTGGTTAGGCACGGGTAAAGGGGTGTATAAGCCATGTGGTTTAACTTTAGATTTTGCTTGCCTACATGTAATGCATTTATCACAAATAGACTGCACATCATGCTTCATATTAGATCAATAAAAATGCTCACTTAGTATATCTAAAGTCTTAAGCACATTAAAATGCCCCATCAAACCACCCCCCATGAGTTTCTATAACAAGCAACTCATGAATAGAACAAATAGGCACACATAATTTATCTTTCTTGAATAGAATCCTTCATACCTATAAAAATCACCAAAAGCACATTTATCACATTCATTCCATACTTGGTTGAAATCAGAATCAGAAGCATGCAAATCTTTAAGCAATTCAAAACCAATTAATTTAGTTTCCAAAGAAGTAAGTAATTTGTACCTCCTAAACAATCCATCAACCACAACGTTTTCCTTTCCATGTTTGTATTTTATTACGTAAGGAAATATTTCTATGAACTCCAGGCACTTAGCATGTCTTTTGTTAAGCTTACCTTAGGATTTCAAGAACTTCAAGCTCTCATGATCGGAATGAATGATGAATTCCCTTGACCACAAGTAATGTTGCCACGTTTGAAAAGCCCTTACCAATGCATAAAGCTCCTTGTCATAAGTAGGATAATTTAAGGCTACACCATTTAGCTTTTCACTAAAATATGCAATTGGTTTGGAATCTTGCATCAAAACAACCCATATTCAAATTCCAGATGCATCGCATTTTATCTCAAAGGCTTTATGAAAGTTAGGCAAACATAACAAATATGCATTAGTCAACTTATCTTTCAAACTCTCGAATGCACAATCATGCACATCACTCCACTAAAAAACAACATTACTTTTAACAAGTTCATTCAAAGGTGCAGCAATAGAACTAAAATCTTTTACAAACTTTCGATAAAAATTGTTAGTCCATGAAAACTTCTTACCTCGCTCGCATTATTAGTAGGTGTGGGCCATTCCCTGATTTCCATTAAATTTTCTTCATCAATTCTAATACCTTGCGAACTAACAACAAATCTAAGAAACACAACAAATTCTATGCAAAACAAGCACTTCTTAATATTAGCATACAATTGGTGCTCTCTCTACACACAAAAAATAGCAAACAAGTGTTTCACATGTTCATCAAGATTTTTGCTATAAAGTAAAATATCATCAAAGTAAACTACCACAAATTTTTCCATGATTCATTGACCTCATGAATGTACTAGGTGTGTTAGTTAAACCAAAAGGCATTACTGACCACTCAAACAATCCATACTTAGTTTTAAAAGTTATTTTCCATTCATCTCCCTCTTCCATGCGAATTTGATAATAGCCATTCCTTAAATCAATTTTAGAAAACAAACAAAAGTCATATAATTCATCAAGCATATCATCTAATCTAGGGATTTGATGTCTATACTTTACCGTTGTCTTGTTAATGGCTTGACAATCCACACACATGCGCCATGTTTCATATTTCTTTGGGACTAAGATGACAGGAACCGAACATGGAGTAAGACTCCCTCACGAAACCCTTTTGAACCAATTCATACACTTGCCATTGTAACTCATTTGTTTCCTCGGGATTAGCTTTATAAGCGGGTCGATTTGGCAAGGCATCATCTGGTATGAAATCAATTTGATGCTCAATACCTCTTAAAGGAGGTAATTCATGGGGAATCTCCTAGGGAAAGATGGTTAGAGAAATATATATCATTGTACATAAGTACAAGTAGTTGTTGCCTCGCAATCAAAACACTCTTAACCTCACTTTTTTCAGCAAATGCACTCATTCTCTTGTCTTTCATTCCTTGTCTCTCATTTTTCCTCTCGGCCTCACTCTTTTCTTTGATTTTATTTCTCTTAGTCTCAATCTCAGTCTCTCTCTTTTTCTTTCCCTCTTATTCATAAATATGTTTTTCTGTCTTTTTGCACTCATTTGCTATCTTGATTTGATCTTTATAGGCTTGTAAAGGTGTGAGATGGGTTGATACAAAAACTTGGTTATTAAATGCAAAGGAATGACGATTTTTGTATCCATCATATGTAGTCCTCCTATCAAATTTCCATGGCCGGCCATGTAAGATATGGACAACACGCATTGGTGCCACATCACCAGAACCTCGTCCACATACTTGCCAATTGAAAAAGAAACCGAAAATTGCTTGGTTACCTTCACTTCCTCAAATTCATTCAGCCATTGTAACTTGTATGGATTAGGATGCATCAAGATATACAATTTCAGCTTATCTATCAACAAGGTACTAACTCCCACTATCAATTATCATAGAACATACCTTATCCTTTACCAAGCATCTAGTGTGAAAAATTTGTTGTCGTTGCTCCTTATCACCATCATCCTTAGGCTGGATGCTTAGTGCTCTACTAGCAACTAGCAACTCACCTTTGACCGGTTCTTCAATTTCAACATCAGAGCAATCCTCTAATGATGGCATCTCATTGTCACTTGAACTATCACTTTCGATCTCACCATTTTCCATCACAATCATTACTCTTTTGTTTGGGCATTGAGAAGAAATATGCCCAAAGCCTTGGCACCTACAACATTTAATATCTCATGATTTATAAGAAGATTTAATTTTGGTTTTTTACCTTTAAAAACAACAACCGACTCCTTTGGCTTGACTTCTTCTCTTGATTTTGAGGAGTTTTTATGATCTCTTCAATTCGGCTTCCATGAAGAATTGGAAGATGAACCATATCAGAATCTCTTTGATTTGAGTTGCTTCTCCACTTTAATGGTTTTATACAGTAACTCATCCATCTCTACATAGCGATGCAAATCCACCACATCAGCGATTTCCTTATTTAAACCTCCAATAAATTGAGCCACGGTAGCCTCTCGGTCTTCATCAACATTCACTCTTATCATTGCTATCTCCACCTCCTTGTAATAATCTTTCACACTCATTGAACCTTGAACCAACACTTGCAATTTTCTTTGCAAGTCTCTATAGTAGTGACTAGGAATAAATCTCTTTCACATTACCACTTTCATGTCCTCTCAAGTTCGAATAGCCCTCTCCCCATTCCTCTTCCTACCAAGCACCGATTGATCCCACCAAATACTCGCATAATCAGTAAACTCCACGACTGCCAATTTGACTTTCTTCTCCTCCAAATAATTATGATATTCAAACACATGTTTGACTTTTCCCTCCCACTCCAAATACAACTCCAGATCATTCTTCCCTTGGAGAGTAGGAATCGTCATTTTAATACTTCCAAGATTGTTATCCTTCTTTTCTCGATTCCCCTTTTTCCTCCTTGAACTAGAACTTTCATAATCAGAATATTCCTCCTCCTCTTCCGCAAGCACATATCTTTTATTAGATTTAAAACTAGTATAGGATTGTAAACGATCAAATCTCGCATTCAATAACTTAAATTGTTCATTAACAGCCTTTATAAACACCTTCATGTCGATGCTAGTGGTTCTCCATCGCTACTCATGTTGACAATCTGAAAAATAAAATAAAAGGATTGTTGTTCCTCATACACTCCCTCATGTTTGCATATTGATGTTACTATATATGTATATATATATATTTGCATTTATGGATGTCGAGCAGAAGTTGTGAATACAGGTTTGCACCTGTAACACCAGTGACAACTACTTCGCATAGAGATGTCTACTAGAACTCCAAGTCCAAACCCTGATGATGCAGTAATTAATGATGGTTCTTCACTGCCACCAAAACCTACAAAAGGTAAAAGAAAATGCAACTGAGTCTCTTCTGGTGTTTGGAATAATTTTGTAAGAGTTGAAACTGGTGATCTTAATGATGAGAAAGCTACTTGTAATCATTGTAAGCATACATTTGCATGTGTTAGGGCTAATGGTACTTCTTGTATGTGGAATCATCTGAAAAGATGAAAGAAGAATCCTAATAGGTTTGATGATCATAGTAAAAACTGTTAGTTCTTAATCTTAATAGTAGTAGTGAGGGAGTTGCTGATAGTACTTGTACAATATCTACTACTACCTTTAATACTGAGAAGTGTACGATGTTGCTTGCTAGGATGATCATTAAAGATGAATTAGCGTTTAATGTGGTAGAGGGTTAAGGATTTAGGGAATTTTGTCAGGGCATGCAACCTAAGTTTGTTTTTCCTAGACGGATTAGTAATTATCCTAAGGTCTCGTCAGTTTCCTTTCTCTTTCTCCCTTGTAGCCATCTCCAGTCACCAACATTGGCATAAAAAAAATAAAAATGGATAAATACGCTAATCGAATAGTTAGAGATGTCGTAAGGATCGACCCGTTCAGTCAAATTCTGAAGAAACAATAGCTAGAGATTGTTTCAAGGTGTTTATGTGGAAGAAAGAAAAGTTAAAAAAGGCATTAAGTAAAAAAAAGATTATGTCTAAACACTAATACATGGAGATCAATGCAAAAATCTTAATTACATGGTACTTAATACACACTTTATTAACTCTGATTGGGTATTACATAAAAGAATCATTAACGTTTTTCCAATTGCTAGCCATAAGGGGGAGTCGATTAGTATAGCTATTGAGAAATGTTTGCTTGACTGTGGTATTGAAAGGGATTTCACGGTCACCGTTGATAATGAAAGTGCCAATGATGGTGCAATCACTTATTTGAAAAAATCTATCAGAAATTAGAAGGGGCATGTGTTGGACGGTGATTTTATGCATGTTAGATGTTGTGCACATACTCTTAACCTTGTTGTGCGTGATAGTTTGAAGGATGTTCATGACTCTGTCACTAGAATTTGTAATGCGGTCAAATATGTGAGGTCATCTCCTGCACGATTTCAAAAGTTTAGGAGTTGTGTAGAGGCTGAAAGATATCTTCTAGTAGTTTGGTGTCTCTTGATGTTCATACTAGGTGGAATTCCACTTATTTGATGTTGGAGTCGGCTGAAAAGTTTCAAAAATCATTTGAGAGGCTTGGAGAACAAGATGCATATTATTTATTGGAGATCCAAGGAGATGAGAAATTTGGTCCTCCGGGGGATGAGGATTGGGATAATGCTAGAGTGATTATCAAGTTTTTCAAAGTTTTCTACGAAATAACATTAAGGCTTTCCAAGACTTTGAATGTTACATCCCATAGATACGTTCATGAGGTTTTTTATTGAAAACTTGATTAAGAGATATTCTTCATCTAGCAATGTTCTTTTGAAAAAATGGCAAGTATTATGAGGACTAAGTATGACAAGTATAGAGGCTTAGAAAAGGTCAATTATTTGTTGTTTGTTGCTGCCATTCTTGATCCCCGCTTTAAAATGAGATTTTTGTCACATACATATGATATGTTGTGTGATCCTAACCTTGCCTGTGAATTGAGAAGCAAAGTGACTTCTACTTTTGATAGAATATTTGAGGAATATAAAAGTAACTTCAAGTCAATCAATGCCATTTGTTGATCAATCATCACAATCTGAAATAGTTGAAAATGATGGTGAAGATGATTTAGTTTGGCCTCCACATTTTCAAAACAGTTGTGCAAGGAAAATAGCCTAGATGTTAAGTCAGAGATTGATAGATATTTAGCGGAATCATGTTTAAACCCGAATATTGAGTTGGATCTTCTTAATTGGTGGAAAATAAACTCTTCAAGATGTGAGGTTCTTAGCCTTATGGCTAGAGATGTCTTGGTGATTCCTATCTCCATAGTTGCATCCGAGTCAACCTTCAGTACAAGTGGTCGAATATTGGATCCATTTCACAATTCAATGGCTCTGAAAACTGTTGAAGCTCTTATATGTGCACAAAATTGGATTCTGAGTAAACATGTGCATATTAATCTCAATGAGACATTACAAGAGATTGTGGAAATAGATGATGGTAACTCATTTATATATTGTTATTTATATTTTTTATATGTTTTTGAATTCATTATCTTCATGTTTCTGAACTCGTTGTCTTCATATGAATAGAATGCATCAAGATGCAAGAGGAATATGTCATTATCATTGCATGATGTGATTGAAGACTGAAGATGGATGAACTTCTATATTTTCTTGTGTTTCTGATTTCTTTTTTTTTTTTTTATATTTGAATGTTGGATATTACTATTTATATTTTGGAGTTTGAATATGTTTAATGTTAGATATTAGTACTTTGAACTTTGGATATTTTTAAATGTTGGATATTAGTACTTTTGAAGTTCAGATATATTTAGATATGGGGAACTCGTAGCCAAAGTTTGTTTTTATTGTTAAATAATATATTTATTGTAAAACATGTATTTAGACCGTTAAGTCCGTTCGAACCAATCGTTGATTGTCGATCTGGTTGGTCCTGATTTTTTTCAGATTTATGGTCCGTTCGGTCTGGTCTTGTTTTCCTCCAAAAATCTGACCAAACCGACCATTGAACACCCATACTTATGGCCCAACATGCCATCATCCAGGTCTGTAACCCATCAAGCAATGATTTATGTACTTGGTTGATATCTAAAAGAATTATATGATTATCTTCACATAAATGAATATTTCTTATAATATATATGCAATACATTTTTGTAAAAGATCTACAAATATATAATACTTGATTGATAAATCCTTCAAAGCTTAGCTCATAGGAATAAAGTACCTAACTAAGAGTTCTTAATGACTTTTAAATTCTTATATTTTTTCACAGTCTAGTGAAGTTGAACACTGTATTAAGAAAGAATGTAGTACATTAACTCAAACTCAATAATGTAGAGTGACTTACATTGATCACTAGGTGGAGTACGAGATTAATGTGCTAGTGCATTTGAAATGTATCGAAATGACTAATGAGTTTGATTTTTGATAGGAGTATTATCGTATGAAAATCATAACTCATTGTTATTATATTATAAGTATTTTTTATCTTAAGTGAGTTATGAACTCATATCTAATGACTTAGTTATTTTGATATACTATGGTTGAGATTTTATTAGTCAATATATATGTCATTTAGATGACTGGGTTGTTGGACAGTGAGATGCATAGATTCTTAATAATATAGTCTTAACACTTTTAAGTAAGTAACATGATACCATTTGACATAAGCTATGTATGTGATCATAGAAACCTAAGGTATGTGATCATAGAAACCTAAGTACTTAGTATCTCTATTGATTTAATTAGAAATTTGACCATTTTACTTGAGGCTTCAGGTATGAAAATTATCATAGTTGACAGTAAAACATGATTTGGAGCTCTAGGAACAAGAGGGGTGTATATATTAGTTAGATTGTACTTTATCTAATTACCTACGACGTTGTATTATGAAGTGACAATGTATAATTACTAATAGGTCGAGGATAATTACATCATGTAATTAAAATATTATTAGAGAATAATTATAATTTTATAGTAGAATTAATTATAATTAATAATTAATAAATATGATAATGGATTTGATAGATAAAGTTTGTTAGTTATTAGCCATGAGTATTTCTATCATTATGGTCCCCGAGCTAGCTTATGAATTATTGATTATCGTGATTGGTAATTAATAAGCACGACATGGATACCTAGCAATCAACCGCTCGGTCTTATTAGTGAATCCTGTAATTTCCACTACTTTTAATAGAATGCTAAAAAGCCTACATCATGCAGCCATCATCAAGCCTAAAAGTAAGCAGCTGGACAACCCGATCAAAGAAATCCAACAACCAACTGCATACCACCCAAGCCCATCTCCAATTAATCAATTTGCTTCAGACGTAGCACCCAATTTTCTCAAGGAGTTACAAAGGTCTTAATCATATTTGTTGTGATGTTCATAAAGGGGTTAGAATTTTCCAAAGATTTTAATCTTTGGGCCATCAGAAGTGGAATTATTTTGCTGGTTTGTACAAGTATTTTTGTTTCACTAATGACTGTTAAAACCATAGTTGAATAGAAAAATTCATAATATAATGTTTGTATCAAACTAGAAAGTTACAGACTCTAAAGAACAATATAGGGAAGATTACATATTACAAATGGAAAATTACAACATAAGATAATGGTAAAGGCTTGCAAAAGTAATGAGCTAAAGACACATTTCAGCCTCCACAGTTTGCTTAAAGACTATGGTGAATATCTTTGCAGGATACAACTACCAAGAGTGAAGACGTAACAAACTAACACTTCAATCTCTACAGAACTCAAAAATGATTTTTCTTTTTCCACAGACTCACACAAGGAAACAAAAATAATCTACTAACAACGGCAGCACTCCTTGAACCCCTTTTCACACGAAGTAAGTAGTTTCCCTTAAGTGGGAACTGCCCACATACCTCCTCCATGAACTTCCCACACTTGTTAAGCGACAATTCATGAGAAGTTGAGGAGATAGCATTTTCTCTCTTAACTACCCTATAATGACATAATAAAATCATGTGGCATAAATTAGAGCTCCTTCCGGACGATCAAACTGGACCAAGTAGGGTCCGGTTATGCTGGTCGGATGGTGACGATGGGGAGTGTGCACATGTATCAGTCACTTATGTGTCATCTAAGTCTTCAATCCCCTATAAAATGTGAGGTGCCCCTTAAGGGCATGCCCCAAGGCCCAATGTTAGGACTTATAAACCACACTTCAATCTTTTGCCTAAGCAATGTGGCATTTTAGCTTCTTAGCTACCCACTACATATTCTTCATTTCAATCACACACTTAGCTTTATTCTCGCTCACATAAAGCTCGAACAATCTCCCACATGACTGAAAATGCCTTACGACGACAACAGCATCAGAAGAAAGATGCAGATTAGTTTTGCATCAAGAGAGGAGTCTTTTAGACTTGAACCTACCTTAGTGATGATTTATCATATTTACTCTAAAGAATAGTGAAATAAGATTCTTGAACTATCCTTCCACTAAAGTAAACCAAGACGATAAATCTCACACATAACTCATCTTAATACATCTGTGTTCATATGATTTTGTTCATTTTGGTCATGAACATATCTTGTTTCCATGAGAGCTTTAGATAGATTGAGCCTTAAAATCTCTCACAGAAGTGACCCCACTTCTACTATCATAAAGATGACATTGATTAAGAGTATTATGTATATACTCTTCTTACACGCAAAATATCAATCTCATTAGATACTAAGTATATACTTTAACGTTGACAGACAACATACTTTCTTTACATCATTGGAATAGGAAGATATAATGTTTCTTTCTGTGTTTTTGTGAATCATTTCTACCCTAGATCTTGGGATCTTCTATCAACCAGGTTAGGCTACTACCTAAATGATTCATTGAATAGTGTTTAAGCTCATTCCCCTCAATGTCAGCTTGACAAGCTTCTTAGATAATCCTTTTGTTAAGTCAATGGAAATCACACCATTTGAGAGCAACTATTTAATGGTATTATGTCTACGTCTAATATGTCTAGACTTACCATTATACACATTATTCTTTTCTCTAAAGGTAGTAGTCATACTGTGATAATGTATGCATATGACTGACACAAACTTTGGCTACACTAGAATGCCTTCCAGAAAATTTCTAAGTCATTCAGCTTCTTCACCAGCCTTGTCCAATATTATGAATTCTGATTCCATGTTCGAATGAGATATACAAGTCTTCTTTGTAGACATCCAAGATATAGCTCCACCACCTAGGAAAAAAACATATTCATTCGCAGATTTAGTTTCTAGACTGTAGATATCCAAATGACATCATTAAATCCCTTCAAAACAGGTGGACACGTCGGATTGCAATTCATGGTCAATGGTGTACTTTAAATATCTTAGCACCCTGACTAGTGCATCCTAGTGATAACGACCAGTGTTACTCGTATATCTTGCAAGCAAGGGCATGGATGATCGATTAAGCGTAGTTTTTCTATTTATGCTTTGATTCATCTCTTGTTCAGAAAAGCTTTAAGTTTGTTTATATTTAAACTATTTATCATTATTTAGTTTCTCATAGTTCAGACATTTATGTTCTTCTTTTTTATATAAATTCTATCTACTTTTTTATGGGGAATTCTTAGAATATAATTATTACTGGTGAATTTCTCTATGAATTGGTCTTTTACTGCAATATTCTCATTAGATATTTTTTTTTATTCTTACGGTTAACTAACACGCATCTCTTAAGTGAGGGGGGCTAACCACTTTAATTACAGTTAATTCAAAGAACAAAATAACTCATAGTTAGCATGTCTGTCAATGTTTTACTTGGGTCAACAGTCCTAATGCAATCCTTGCTCAATGGACCTTACCAATACGCGGCTTGGGTGGCGTCCCACTAATTATTCATTGATTGTTATTGGAAGTTACTATACTCTACAGTGATTGCTTCCTCAACCTTAATAGTTTCATGTTGAGTGCCTTAGAGTTAGCATGGATCATGAATACTAAGGATCATAGTAAAAGTTATATTAGGTTTACATTATCACATACATGGTCTCATGAAAAACTACTATTTAAACTAAAGGGGGAAATTTACTGTTGAGAGGAGCGATGTAGAGCTCCTGAGAGATGCAACTTTAAATGCTTCAAGACTTGTATGTGCAATAATAAGATGGAGTGCAAAGAGAGAGCTTAGAGAGAGAGAGAGAGTAGAGAGAAGGGAGATCATTTTATTTTCTCAACTCATGAGATCCTAAACAATCTAAAGGCTTAAACTTATGATGCCTCAAAAAGGGAAAGGTTCCCTTATATATTATAAAAAGTAAATATGTTATAGGGAAAAGAATGATATGGTGGCCTGTCCTGGATGAGCTGGAGTTATTTAATCCTTATCTTCTTTTGAATGGGAATATACTTTAAGAAAAGTATATTTGTCATTTCTGTAAGTAGGAGACAATGTCATTGTCAGCTTTTGTTCATGTTTATGATAATGACGACTTTATTAAAGTAGTTTTGGCTACCTCTGTTAGTGGCATTTCTATTCTTGGATACTGTGAAATGGCAGACAAGATTAGACCTTTGCTTTACCTTTCTTATCTTTTTTTATCTGATCTGAGATTATTATGGTAAGAGAGTCCTAGAAGTCAATAATAGTAGGTTCTGGTAGTTTTGACTCATCTTCGAGGTCTTGGCTTTCACCACCCAAGATGCTAAAAGTGTTTTCAATTAGGTCAGCTTTATTCAGATGACTGCTTTGTGGACTAGAAGTGCCCCTAGAGGTATCGTAGGAACAAATACATGGAGAAATTGATCTTTCACGAAATCCATTGTTTTTATCAATAATTATTTTTCATTAAGATTAGGAAATTTCTATTTAATATTTTGAGCATTAAGAAATGGATTTCCTGTTGGCACTGGAAGGACCTTAGAGATGGCTTCAAAGCAGGCATGGGAATGTGCTTTGATTGTTTTAATGACTTTTGTTAGGTGGGGATTCATCCCCTTTTCCCAATGGTAAAAAAGATGTGTTTTAGTAGTGGGATGTCATTCTAATATTCACATTTTTTAGATCCCATTTTCAGATACAAGGGATATTAAATTGGATAATAAAATGAATTAGAGATTTAGATACTGTAATATTTTTGTTTCATATTAGAAGGGAATAAGTAGCATGCCATTCTTTAAATTCGGTTTGAGTTTTTTCTAGAAGAGTTTCAAAGGTGATTCCAAATTTATCCCACCAAAGTAAGAACCAATTCGGAAGACTAATGGTAAGAACTTCCGGACAAATACGAATAAACCATGTATGGTTATGGATAGGGTTCTGGTAATAGAATGTATAGGTGAAGGATTCAATATGATCTCAATAACTGTATTTTACCTTTTTTTGGTTAATATCCAATGTCCTGGTTGTATGAGGATGAAGACCCCACTGATTAATGGACATGAGATTACGGATAACAACCTTGCTAAATGTTATAAGGCTGGTATTTCTTTTAGAATCATGGAGGGTATGTCTACTCTCCATGGCACCACATTGGACTATGATGGCCTTATAGATGTATCTGTAGTGTTCAAATCTAGTTGGATACTGTTGAGTGGAGAGATATATGCGCTTAATCTCACATGGATCAGACATCCATTTTTCATCTTCTGTTTCAAGAGAGATATATTGTTCAGGTGTTAAGAGGACATCTTTTGTACTCTTGTGAGTATTACTTCTTGAATACTGGGGAATTCGTTGGCCAGAAAATGCCATCTTCTTGTTGTTGCAGATTGGTTTTGCCTCAACATCGACCACATGGACCTCGGCAACGACTTCAGTTACTCATTCGATTTTTCTTGTAAATATTCACGAGTTAAGAAGTCAAGGAGAGTAATATGTTTACCTATGATATATTCAATATCAAAGTCAAATACTGATAAAATACTCTTCCAAGAGGAAAATATTTGTTTAGATGCCAGATTTTGCATGTCTTTTTTAAATATCTATTTAGCAGCAGTGCAATCAACACAGATGAGAAAATGTTGGTTAGTAAATCATCCTAAAATTTAAGAACACATTTAATTATAGCTAAGCATTCTTGTTTAATAGTAGGATAATGTATTGTTGGTCCTTTCCACGTTCCTGATGTGAATCGTAAGAGTTCTTCTTTCTGTTTCTAGGGGTTGAGTTGTTTTAGAATACCACCATAGCCTAGATTGGAAGCATAAGTTTCTACAATTTTGTGCCAATTAGGATTAAGCAGAGATAAACAATATAACTGTTTAATCTTCTCTTTTATTTTCTTAACAGCTAGAGTATGTTTTGGAGTCCAATGAGTAGGATTTTTCTGAAGTCTATTATTAAGAATAGAAGTATCATGTGCTAATTGCGGATAAAAGTCACGAATATAATTAAGACTCCTTATAAATCTTTGAAGTTGAGTCTTATCTTTGATTTCATCTGGAAATTTAGAAGCGAATTCAATTCTACGGTTATTGGGGATAATAGTTCCATTAGAAATATTATGACCTAAAAAACTTATTGTAGTTTGAAATATCTTCATTTTGCTGGAAGAAAAAACTAAGCCACTTCTGTTAATAACATGCTTGAAAATATTCAAGTGTTTAATATGCTTGTCTACAGATGATGAGTAAATTAAGACATCATCTATATAACAAATAATAAATTCAGTATAAGAATTAAATAAAGCATTCATGATAAGCTGAAATTCAGAATGACCATTTTTAACACCAAATGGTAAAACATTCCATTTATAATGGCCAAAAGGTACTATAAAAGCAATTTTATACTTATCATGTTCAGCTATCTGTATTTGCCAAAATCCTTATTCTAAATCAAATTTAGAAAAAATTACGGAATCATGCAGTCAGTCAAGCAGATAGTTTTTATTAGGTATAGGATACCGTATCCACTGTAAAGCATCATTAAGCGGTTTGTAATTAATTACTAACCTGGGTGATCCTCTTTCAATCTCAATATTTTTATTAACATAGAATCATGAATAACTCTAAGGAGATTTACTAGGTCTAATTAATTTCTTCTATAAGAGAGATTCTATTTCTGTTTTACATATTTCTAAATATTCTTTTTTCATCTGCCTAGGTCTGGATTTAGTAAGAATATTTATTTTCATTAAATCTTGATTATATGGTAGAGATATAATATGTTTTTTTAATCTCAAAAAGCATTAGGGATATCGCTACAGATTTCTATTTTAAAATCATGCAGAATAGTTTTTATTTTATTTTGTATCGTATAAATAGCCCAAGAAAGTGATGGATGATGGATTGGACAAGTGTACATATATATATATATATATATATGAACTTTTTAATTACATACTTTTCAATTATATATTTGAGACCCAAAACATTCAATTGAGATATAACTAGAATTCCAAAAGCCTAGTCATTTTAGTTATTCTTAATCGCTTCTATTATTGAATTATTGAAGCAATATTCATTTAATTTATTTTTCTTAGTTACTTTGCAATATGCTTTTCTTATTATTTTTCTCAGTTACTTTGCATTTTTTTCTTGGCATTTATTTTGTATTTTTAGTATTTTTAATAAGAAATTCTTTGTAGTAATTCTGTATCTTTAAATTCTTTCAACTTTAAATTCCGTTCCTTTTGATCTTTATTAGATTTTAATTTAGTCAATTTTCTTAATTTCTCTATAGTTTTCTTAGTTTATCACTTACTTTCTTTAATATATTTTCATTATTTTCATTTTTTAAGTTTGATGCTATAATCATCTTTTTCCTTAGGATGTTTTCTGTTCATTTTGTTCCGTTGGTAATTCAACTTTTATTTACAGAAAAATGAAAAAAGAGGCGTTTTTAGGGTGAATGTGTAGGTATAGATACGAACTAGGAAAATTTACAAGGAGGCCTGGATTAGAACATGCACTTATTCAAAATATTTCACTTGATTCATTGTCTAATATATCATTATCACACAATTCAAATTCTATCACCATGAATCAACTAGAGAAAAATACTGTAAAATCTTTTAGGGATTATCTACACCCTACTCGTATGGCCATACCATCATGGTTATTTATCCTGCAAATACATCACATCAAGAGTTCAAGCTAGGAATGATCTAATTGTTACCCACCTTCCATATTTAGAGAGTGAAAACCGCTACATGCATATCGTTATGATCACGACCTCAGGAAATTAGAAAATGTGTAAAATATAACGAAAGATAAATAATAAAATGAGGAACACAATTAACTTTTAGGGTTTGGCAGTGTGCCTATGTCCACGGGCGAAGATGAGAAGATTTTCACTAATCAATAAATAGAGTACAAAAGTATGCTAAAAGCATTCACAACCCAAATTCCACAAATCCAAATATTGAACTAAAGCAGAGCCTTAGATTATTTTTAGATCCCACATAAATATTACTATATTTGGTATGATTTGGTATAATACAAAAGGGGAGATGGGGTGGGATCGATTTGGTAACCCAAGAAGGGTTAAATTGGGTGATCGTGTTAAAACTAAAAAAAACACACTCAAGTAGAAAATGAATATTTAAGAGTAAATTCTAAATTTTCACGAGTTTAAGGCTTGAAAAGATAAATAAATAAGTAAAAGATAAAAACGTTAAAAGTAAAGAATAATTGTGATAATGTAAATACAGAAATGTAAAGCAAGCAAATAAAATAAATGGTGGAAACTTGTAAAGCAAGCAAATAAATATAAATGGTGGAAACTTAAATTGTGAAAACTTAAAGTGCGGAAATTAGTTGTGAAAAATTAAAGTGTGAAACATAAATAGCTAAAAATAAAAAGAGAAGAAAGAGAAGAAGATATGCACACTATATTTTTACGTGGTTTGGATTATCCATGTCCTACTACGTTCACGCTCCAAGGCTCCTTTTTGAAGATTTTTAATCCTACAATCTTCCAAAACTCTCCTAAATATCTCTTAATATTTTCAGTTTATACCTGCAAATTTCTTGAGTGAGCAAGATAATTTTTTTGTAAGCTTAGATTAGAGATTCTACTATTTTAAAAGAGCTATTGTAAGAGATCACTTATTCTCATAAAACATAGCCTTGTGAGGTTTAGTTGGAACCCATAAACTAATTGAATTTGTAAAGTTTTGTTTTCATCGTTAAAAAGATCGTGGGATTATAGATCTCTAGGAGGGGGTGTTGGTTTATACTTATTTTTGTAGTTTATTTTTTTTTATATTTCCACATTTATATTATTGCAATCATTCTTTACTTTAACATTTTTACCTATTACTTATTTAATAATTTTTTCAAGCGTTAAACTCATGTAGAGTTCATTCTTGAACATTCATTTTCAAATTTTTTATTGAACATGATCACCCAATTCTCCCCTCTCTTAGGTTGTCATATCGATCTTACATTTGGTATCAAATCTTGATACTCTACAATAAGACTTTATTTATTGTCTTGAGTTATAACTAATAGAAATTTGGCCTTTAACGACGGCAGACAAAAAATATAGACGACGGTTCATTTTATAAATGTCTTAATTTCACTAATTAATTGTTACCGTCGTAAATTATTCTATATCCATAACGGTAATTTTTTATAACGTCGTGCAAATGTATCTGTTATATTTCATGAGGGTAGATTTAAAAAGCGTCGCAAGAGAAAATGATATTTTACGACATCTATTATTAAGTGTCGTTATTGGTTTACAACGGTTTTTATAACATTGTGCATATATGTCTGATATATTTTGTGAGTTCATTTTATAAAATGTCTTCAGAGAAAAGTCAAAATTATTTGGTATTTACCTTGGTAAAAACTTAACGTCGTGAAAAGTTATCTCATATATATAAAAGGGTAGCTTTACAAAACACGTAAGAGAAAATGATGATAACGTTTTAGATTTTTTACCCTACTTATTTTCAATTGTGGGCCCACTATATCTTAAGTATTTAGTCCTTTATTTCAGTTTTAACCTTAAAATTTTTTATTTTTAACGTCTACTATAAAAACCCTAAAATCTTTAATTTCCCCAAATATCACCTCCTCCTCAAGTCCCTCTCCCTCCCCAGTCTTTGTCACATCCGCGGAAAAGTGAATTCCGTGAAGGCTTCTTTCACAACGACAGAATGATCATCTCTGATGATGATCTTTCCTTCTCCGTGGGGCATACCTTTTGACACGGGTGGAACCAAGGGCCCTGTAGACTTAGTCATCATATCAATTTGCTTTTATCATGATCATCTCTGATGATGATCTTTCCTTCTCTGTAGGGCATACCTTTTGACACGGATGGAACCACGGGCCCTGTAGACTTAGTCATCATATCAAATTGAAGCTTATTAAGTGATCATATCCGCGGAAAAGTGAATTCCGTGAAGGCTTCTTTCACAACGACGGAATGATCATCTCTGATGATGATCTTACCTTTTGACATGGGTGGAACCACGGGCCCTGTAGACTTAGTCATTATATCAATTTGCTTTTATCATGATCATCTCTGATGATGATCTTTCCTTCTCCGTAGGGTATACCTTTTGACACGGGTGGAACCACGGGCCCTGTAGACTTAGTCATCATATCAAATTGAAGCTTATTAAGTGACCTACAGATGCGACAGGGTTTACCCATTGGAACCTAGTTTTGTGTCCAAAAAACATGGACTGTGCAGGTTTCGAAATGGTGTAATAGACGGATCGTAGCACGCGCATGTCCACTTTCGTAGGGCATAACTTTGTCACGGGTGGAACCACGGGCCCTGTTAGATATTAACATAACCTTAGCTTCTCTCTTTTTCATTCTGAGCAAGGTCCCAAGGAGCAGAGAAGTCATGCGAAGAACATAGAAGTTAACTGCCCTAGCCTCGTTTCCACCGCTAATACCTCATCTCATGGACTTCTTCCATGGTGGAAATGGGTTTGCTAAGCCTGGGAGGTAACATGAGAATAGCTTTCAAGCCCACAACTACAATCTGATCTGTGATGACGGATGTATAAGATATTTGATGGATAGATTGAATTTCTCTTCGGGGGCTGAATATGATGCACTTCTTTGATAGTGTGGTGTGTTTCTTCTGTCAAATTAATTGTACAGAGAAAGGGATAAAATTTCTTTGTAATGATTTTTGTCTATTTTATTGGAATATAGCATATAAATCCTGAGAGTTTATTATTTGGTATTTGTTTTTATTGATTTGATATTTTCAAAGCAGTTGTAATTAGGTTGAGGAGAATTTATAGAGTGAAATTAAAAAAAATTAATAGCAGTACTTGTGACGGTAGATATAAAAATTGAAGTAAAAAAAATGTAATCTTACACGACTGTAAATAAACGTAACGCCGCAATAAGGACAATGAAATAAGATGGAAAAATTCATCGTGCCTAATAGTGGTTATCAAAAGTGTCATAATAATCACAAAACACGACGGTCATACCTTTATACACGATGCAAAAAATAAAACGTTGTAATAGGCAAAAAGGTTACTAACGGCATTAATTTCTTGTACGATGGTGGTAAGTAAAACCATCATAACAATCTCCATAATACACTATGATAATTCACTTCTCACAACGTCATTTATAACTGCCGTCATCAATCATTTTAAGTTTTACGACGGCATACAAAATAACACAACGTTTATCTCTGTAACCGTCGTGGTAGGATTAACCTGTTATGACATTTATTGAAAATACCCTACTTGTAAAGATGATATTTTACGACATTTTTTGCCTATTTCGTGTAATGTAGATAAACATTACATGACACTCATAGATGACGATGAATCCCCATCGTGTATAGTAATAGACCACGGGTGTTTTCCGTCGTAAAAGAGCTTTTTTATAGTTGTGTATGTCATCTATGAATGGCTCTTTTATTGAAGATCAATCTACTACTGGACCTCTATTTTTCAATGGTAATGATTTAGAAAGTGAAATTAGAATTTATATTCAATTGATTGGCTATGATTGATGGGATGTTATTGAAAATGGTGCAATATTCCATTCAAAACTATGAATGGTAAAATATTGTCAAATCAATTAGTGAATGGAATGATGATAAAGAGAAAATTTCATTAAATGCTAAGGCTATGAATATTTTTGTTTCATACTCTTGATAAAAATAAATTTAATAGAATTTCTACATGTGAGTCTGCTAAATCTATATGACACATGTTAGAAGTCACACACGTAGGCACAAATAAAATTAGAGAATCCAAATTAGCATGCTTGTTCATAATTATGAATTATTTAAAATAAAACATGATGAACCCATTGGTCTAACATTTACACGCTTTACCGACAAAATAAATGGCTTAAAATCTCTTGGTAGAATATAGACTAATGTTTAAATGGTAAGAAAATTCTTAAGTAAATACCAAAGAATTAGGAGGCCAATGTCACAGACATCCAAGAAGTCAAAGAAGAAGAGTACAACATTAAAATCAATACTTAAACAATCTGACAATGACAAGGATAACTATGATGAGGAAGATGACATAGCCCTACTCACTAGACGATTCAAAATTCCTAAATAGAAAGGAAAATACTTCAAGAAAATATGACAAGAAGATATCTCAAGACACGCTCACGTGCTAGAATGTAAAAAGCCTGGACATATAAAAAGTCGATTGTCCAAACCTAAGTAATGCCTTAAAGAAGTTCAAAAGAAGAACATCAAGGTAACTTGGAATGGGATCAATGATAGCGCCTCTGACGATGAAGAAGAGGGAGTTGCAAACATGTGTTTAATGGCACTAGAAGATGATGTACCTATGAAGAAGAAAGATAAATGATATCTTGATAGTGGATGCTCGAGACATATGACCGACGATGAATCAAAACTCATTTAAATTTGTGAAAAGAAGGACATGTCAACTTTGGAGATGATAAGAAAGGCAAAATTATTGGTATTAGCTCCGCAAGTAATGACTCCTCCCATCCTATTGATAAAATTCTTCTTGTAGATGGTCTAAAGTATAATCTACTCAGCAAAATTCAACTTTGTGATTAAAATTACATACTTGCTTTTGAAAAAGATGTTTTCCTGAGTATAGATAAAGCATCAAATAAAGCATTATTTATTGGACAAAGAGACCAAAATCTCTACATTATCAATCTAAGTGACTTCCAAAATCATAATGAAAAATGCTTTCTTATTTTTTACAATGACTGTTGGTTATAACATTAAAGACTTGGACATGCTAGTATGAATTTATATTTAAAACTATCAAAAAATGATTTAGTAAAAGGTCTTCCAAAAATAAATTTTGAGAAAGATAAACTTGTGATGTATGTCAAATTGGTAAACAAGTTAAGAGTTTTTCCAAATGAAAACATAGAGTGTCAATTGATAGGCCATTGCAATTACTAACTTTATTTCTTGATTATATCATTGTACTAAGTGGGTGTTTAAAAATAATTAACTAATATATAAAAGTAAAATTCAGTAGCATTATCAACTGTCAAGTCGAATATATTTCTACATGTAGTTGTTATGCTCAAATTTCATGGATGAAGCAAACTCTAAAAGATTTTGGTTTGATTTTTGAAAATGTCCCTATTAGATGTGATAATACTTGCACAATTATTGATTTCAAAAATCCAATTTTTCATTCTCGGACTAAGCATATAGATCTTAGACATCATTTTATTCAAGATCAGGTGCAAAAAGTGGACACTTCGCTAGAGTCTGTAGACACTACAAATCAACTTGTTAACATTTTCACAGAACCATTAAATGCTGAAAGTTTTTGTAAAAGTAGACTTGCGTTAAGAATTTTATATGTCAGTTAATTACTTTTGTACTTCTCATGACAAGTAAAAAGTATTTTTACCTAATTTATATTGGTTGATTCTTTTCTATGATAACAAAAGGGGAAATATGCTGACATTTTGATCTTGATGAGTAAGCATATATTTAGGGGAGTAAATTAAATTTATCTAATCAAATATCATGTGTATCAATGGCTTGTCATCATAAAAAGAAGGAGATTTTTAACCTCATATCTCTATGAGATATGTCACCTCGAAAGCACATCAACATTTAATGCCCATGTGACTTCTTTGACATGCTACCTCCATAGAACTCCAGGTATAAATACCTCCATCTACTAAAAGAAGAGGTATGCCATTCTCCCCTAAGAAAACTATGTCAAAATAATGTCAAGATACTAGTTTAGGCATCGGAGGCCCTTAAGCGAGGTAACCACCCCACTGTTTTTCTCACATTCGGGTTCTTTGTCTATGTTTTGCAGATTCTCAAGCTGAGAGGATCCCCACGTTTGGAGGAGATTGCATGCAACTTCACTGTTGAACTTTTCGGTACAAATAGTAGTCATGGTCTCTTAGTTTCTTATATAATTATGACTCCCTCTCTATTAGCCATATATCTATATGAGATAGCTTTTCAAGATAACAAAACATTGAAGTTACTAATAAATTTAATCACGCATGTAGAGACTATTGAAAATTACCACAAGGCATATAGATTGAAGATTAATAGATTAGGTGTATTTATATTGAAGATTAATAGATTAGCCGCCGTGAATGGACCCGTTGGGTACTCAGTCTTATAGGAAGGTGCCATCTAGGACTTCACATTCAATAGGTAAT
Organism: Datisca glomerata; assembly: GCA_003255025.1. Lineage (NCBI taxonomy): Eukaryota > Viridiplantae > Streptophyta > Magnoliopsida > Cucurbitales > Datiscaceae > Datisca > Datisca glomerata. The sequence continues at coordinate 4,557 of QANY01005361.1, read as the reverse complement.
GATGACCTTGGTACTCGAGATTTAACTGAGCATTCTTCGAGGGTTCCATATGCGGTGTCTTACATATGCTCAGGGAAGTACGACCCGAGCTCCCTTTTGGCTAACGATTCTGAGGTCATTTCTTCTCATTTCCTTTTTCCTTTGACACTTTCTTTCGTGCGCTCTTCTATGGTGTGACATGTGTTGCATTGTCATCGGTACTTAGAAAAACACCTATAATAACTACTAAATAACGGATCTGGAATGAAACAAATCTCCACATTGGCTTTAAATGGAACCCTGATCTTCAAAAGTAGATTTCTTCAAACATCTTCTACACAGCAGCAACCAATCACTTACTGCAAATACCAACCAAGTCTAATCAAAGTTGGAACTTGTGAACCAGACTAGACTTAGTCATCATATCAATTAGATTCTCTGTCGTAGTAATTTTACTAACTATAACGTTACCCTAAGATACAGTCTCACGAATGAAATAATATGACAACAATGTGTTTGGTCCTCTCATGATACATTTGATTTTTCATTAAAGTTATATCACTCTAGTTATCACAATAGACAATAGTAGCATGCTGGTGAAGTTCCAAATCAGTAAACAAACCATTAAGTCAAATGGTTTCTTTCACTGCCTTTGTTGCTATCGTGTACTTTTCCTCTGTACTAGAGAGTGGTACTATAGAATGTAGAATAGCCTTCCAATTAATGACACAACCAGCATGAACAAATAAGTGTCAGAGATCACCTCTTATCAGGATTATCAACGTAGTCAGTGACAAAACTAACAACACAACTACTAGTGTCAGAACTCCTGTTATAACCTAAGCTCAAATCTTCAGTTCTTTTCAAATATAGAAGGATCTATTTCACAGCTTGCCAATGAACCTTGCCAAGGTTCCCCATGTATCTACTGACGATGCTAAGAACATGTACAATATATGGACTAATACAAACCATAGCATACATGATACTCTCAGTTGCGCTAGCATAAGGAACACGTGACCTTTGTTCTTTTTCTTCATCAATTTATGGTGACATATCTGTTGAAAGCCTGAAATGTGCAGCAAATGAAACATTCACATGTTTAGACTTCTACATATTTTACGTATAAGAACTTTATTAATGTAATTCTTTTGAGACAAAATCAACTTGCCTTTAAATCCCTTGAATTTTCATGCCAAAATCTTCTTGGCAGCACCCAAACCTTTCATCTCAAACTCACCAGCTTTCAACTTGATGATTTCACTTTTGTTCTCTGCAACGATAAAGATATCATCAATGTAGAGATAAAGAGAATAATTTGGAAGACATTTGTGGTAAATACAACTGTCATAGCCATTCCTGGAGATACCATGCCCGAGCATAATCAAATCAAATCACCCGTACCACTGCCTAGGAGATTGCTTCAAGCCATATAATGACTTCTTCAAAAAATAAACATGATCTTCCCTACCCTGAACAAAAAACCCTATAGATGATGCATATAAATCTATTCCTCAAGCTCACCTTGCAGAAGCGTTATCTTGACATCCAGCTGCTCCAGCTCCAAGTCAAACAATGCAACCATGGCGAGCAAACATACTAATAGAGATATGCTTCACAACTGGTGAAGGCACTTCATTAAAGTCCACACACTCTCTCTGGTTAAGCTTTAGAAACTAAGCATGCTTTGGACCTTGGTGCTTCAACCCTTGAGATTTTTCCTTTTTCTTAAAGACCCATTTGCCCCCAATAATCTTTTGACCCTTAGGCAGTTTAACCTTCTATGTACAATTTTTATGAAATGATTCAAGCTCTTCACTCATCGCAACAGTTCACTAAGTAGTACTTGAGTCAACCTCATAGTAACTAGAAGGTTCATGAGTCTCAATATTATTTACTAGAGTCAATGCATATGATTCCAAGTCTATATGAGCATACGTCTGAGGTGGTCTAATTTGCCTCATCTCTCATCTAGTAGTAATTTTGTACTGTTGTTCTCGTTGTTCCTCTATGATGTCATAAACTCATCGTGCAACTCATCCTCAACTTGTTGATCAAAAGTGTGATCTTGCACTTTACTAGGTCAATCACTAGCTCCACTTGCTCATTGACACCACGATCTGAACCTCCAGTAATTGATTCATTTCTCTCCAATAGCATGTTATTCTTATCAAATTTAACATCTCTGCTAATTCTAAATTTGGGTGACATTGGTTCAATACATCACAAACGATAACCTTTACCCCATATTAAAATCCTAGGAATACATATTTTTCTGACCTACGCCCAAGCTTTGGACAACCAAATATTTTCAAAATAGAATAATCAATAGGAGAACCAAACCAAACCTCAATAGGATTCTTCAATTAAATTATAATCGACAGAGACCTATTCACCAAGTAGCAGGCATAATTGACAATCTTAGCCGAAAAGCTATCATGCAAACTAGCATTAGTCAGCATGTTATGTGCTCTCGCCATAAGGGTTTTGTTCATACGTTCTAAGATGCAATTATATTGCGATGTTCCCGTGCATGTGTGATGTCTCATACTGCTTTCATTTTCATAGTACTATTGAAATAAACCCTTGCAAAATTCCAGTCCATTATCAGTTCTGAAATACTTTAGGTTCTTACACGTTTGGTTCTTAACACAAGCTCTTCACTTCTTGAAGGTCGAGAATACAAAACTATTTTTCTTCAAGGAATAAACATAAACTCGCTAAGAGTAGTCATCAATGAATGTTAGAAAATAACGAGCGCCACCTTTAGATTGAATAGGAGAAAAACCCAGAAATATCTGAATGGATGTTGTCCATTATGGCCTCAGTTCTATGAATCACCATGCTGAGCCTGACTATGCACTGATTCCCAGAAAGATAATGCTCACAAAAGTCGAGTTTCCCAATTTTCTGATCACTCAACAAGCTTCATTTACTCATAATCAACATCCCTCTCTCACTCATATGCCCTAACCGCACATACCAAATATGGATAATCTCTGAATCTATATTTGATGATGATGAAACTGTTGAAACACCAGTTACTATGCTTCCTGGAGTATATATAGGCCGCAAGTCAACTTTCCTTTAATCACCACTAGCGCTCCCTTGCAAACCTTCAAAACTCCACTTTCACCTTAATACCGGTAATCTTGGGAGTCAAATGTACTCAAAGAAATAAGGTTCTTTCTCATTTCTGGTACATGCCACACATTAGTCAAAGTCAGAACAATATTGTCATACATTTTGATCTGAATGGCACCAATATTAACAACCTAGCATGGGGTTTTATTTCCATCAAGACTTCACCCCCATTGATTGATTCATAAATAATAAATCAATCTTTATTGGCGCACATTGGCGTACAAGCTAAATCAAGAATCCAATTGTTGCATGAGCAACTCGTGGATACTGCTAAGACAATGTCAACATTATCAGAATTATCGTCTAAACTCTCATATACTATATTAGCAATATTCGTGGTAGTGGAAAATTTATCAATAGTCCCACTTTTATCTTTGAGTTTAGTGCATTCAACTTCTCAGTGCCCTACTTGGTGATAATAGTTGCACTTCCCTTTTCTAGTCTTTGACTTAGACATAGACCTGCCTCTATTACTCCCTAAACCATTTTGTTTACTTCTTCCTCTAACTACCAAACCATTCACTGATTATCAACGTGATTCTCTCACACTCTTTTCTTTAGTTCTTTGAAGTGCAAAGATGTTTTACATCCTCCATAGCTATTTTATCTCTCTCGTATAACATAATGTCAACAAAATGATCATATGAAGAAGGTAAAGAACATAATAAAATCAATGCTTGATAAGCTTACATTCAATTATGTGAAGCATGTATAAAAGATGCTTCAAATACAACTGATTTATGAGGGACTTCTTCAAATACAAATTCTCTAACTTGACCCAAAAAGCATCAGGAGACGTCTCATTACATACTTCATGCAATACCTCATCAAACGGTGATAACATAATTGCACCAAGAGCCCGCTCCATGAGATCATCTTTTTTTTTCATCAATCAATATTTTTGGCAAAGCATATTTGCCCTTCATCACCTTAAGCAAGCCTTAATAAACTATGAGGCTTGCATCTTCAACCACCAAAGACTGAACTCATTCTTCACATTGAATTTATCGATCTCATATTGTATCATCATAATAATAAGACTCAAATAGACCGTAGCTCTAATATTACTTGTTATGACCACAGCCCCAGATAAATGGGAAATATGCAAAATATAAAAAAAGATAAATAATAAAATACAAAACACAAAGAACTTATAGGATTCGACAATGTGCCTATGTCCACGGGAGAAGATGATAAAAATTTCACTAATCTATAAAGAGAGTACAAAAGAATGTCAAAAGCCTTTACAAACCTAAATATTGAACGAAAGTAGAGCTTTAGAATATTCATAAGCCCCACATAAATATCTCTATGTCTAGTATGATTTGGTACCATACAAAAGGGAGAGGGGAGTCCTATTTATATTGGATACTAAGAGAGCATGACTACTAAATAACCGATGTGGGACAAAAGTAAAAAAACCCATATATGAAG
>QANY01005351.1:0-123927 GCA_003255025.1 Datisca glomerata | reverse complement strand
CTAACGCCCGCGTCATGACACTGGCTCTCTGCCCATTATTCTCATGAAAGAGGAGTTAAGTAGTCCATTTCTTTTACAAAATAGTGGGGGGAGAAATAATTATAGCCAATGGGTCAATAACTCTTAAAATATTAGAGAGCTATAGTACTAGACCACATCTGATGCTGCCCATAGCAACCAAACAGATCATTAATTTTAAAACGTTAGTGAAATAAAGCAATTAAACAAATTCCAAAAAAAATAATCATCTTTATAAAAAGGCTGTAAAAGGATGTTTAGGCCAATGACACAGGTGAAAAATGGGTTCCCATTTGCTGGTTTAGTTAGTTTTATAATAATCATAAAATATTTAAAAATGACAAAAAAATGCATGAAATGTATAAGATACTATAAATCTTTCTTTATATATTTTATGCCTTTTTAATAATTATTTTTAACTTGAGAATATATTTTTTGTTTGATTTCGATCAATTTGGGTGTAAAATCGCTCACCAATTACACGTGTAGTGTAATATGGGACCCCATTAGCCTTTTCTCTTGCTTTTCAATTCCATGATTATTAAAAAATAGTGATTTATGTAAATCTTATTAGTTTTGAAATACTTTTCTCTTTTCTTAGCTTCAGGTCTACATAAAATATATTTTAATTACGTGAATTAGAGTAAAAAATATTTTCTTTTATGTAAAATATATTTCTCGTTTACGTGAATCAGACTATCCTTTAGTTTTTTATTATTTAAAATATATATCACTAATTCTATATTGACAAAATTATATGTACAAGTGATATCTTAACGTACGTGTAAAACGTCGTATTTAGTCTAAAACTATATCAACTTGATATTACTATGAATAAAAACATCTTTTTGTTAGAAATCTTGTTCTCATATCTTTTTTCATTATTAGTTTACATTATTAGTTTGAGAAGTACGAAAAAACAAAGTAAAGAAGCCAACTAAAAAAGTGCATTTTCTTTTCTTTTCTTTTGTATATTTTTTGGATAAAGTGCCCCAACAAATATAAGTTTGTGAGCACAAAGTAGAGCATGTCACCTTATGTGTAAGCTGCTCCTAACCCAAACTTAATTTATGAAAAAAATTATGTGCATTAAAAAAATACAATTGCGTACCCAAATTTCATTTTGAATAAAACCATATTATAAGCATCAATAAAAGTATTATATTAAAAATTAAAGAAGTCAATTAATCTAATCTAATATATTGGAGATTCTCTTCAAATATTTCAAATTTGGCCACCACTTTATTCAATATAATAACCTCAGTTACAGTTCAGCACGTCATTAAGTTAGAAGACATGAAGTAGTCTCCATTCCATAATTAATTACTAGGCAAATTAAACAATGTTTGAATTTTAAAACTCAATATATAATTTAGAAATTCTAGGGAAAAATTTAATAAAAAAATTTTAGTAGAGTAATATTTTCTCTCTCTCAATCATCTAGTAGAGTATTATTTAATTAACATTGCTAATTGTTTATTAAAATAAGTCGAGTATGTAGTTTTAATACGCAATGAGTTCTTCTATGAATCTATGGGATGGTAGAGAGAAAAGGAGAAAATTTTCTTTTTTTACAATATATTTTATCTCTTTCCTCTATTTTTATTGTGATTGTCTGTCTAATCATTTTTCTTTCTTTAGAAATTAGGAAAAAGGAAATTGTGAAGTATTATATTTTCATTATTTATAATGAATTAAAATAAAGAGAAAAAATAGTGATAAACATCACTTATACTACTTCAATAACTTTCTACCCATTATTTGCTTATTTCTCTTTTTTAACTTACTACTACAAGAAAACAAGTCAAGCCCGATAATTCTCTTTTTCCAACTCGATATTATTAATATCATGCATGTATCTTTTTTAAAATTTGGCATTTCAGTTATTCTATCTCATAAAATATATGAATAAAATGTTAACTTTTCATTCACTTACATGAAATTAAATTATTTGCGCTAATGGATTTTTACAAGAAATTTTCATTGACCAACCAGAAGTCTTCTAAGAGGATCCTCACGGGTTCTAATTTTCTAAACTAGAGAGGTGTCAGAAAATTTCGCTAATTCAGTTATTATCTAACAGTCTAGATCAAGTCAAAAAATAAAATCATTTAAATGTTTTAAAAATATGTATCGTGTTAGGGCAGTAACCTAAAGGCCTTCTTTTTCTGCTTATCTTCCTCACTTCATCACTTCCTTGGTTAGCTTCTCAGTCAATGAGGAGCCATGTCCTTCACAGTTCAATGTTAGCTTGATCTTTAGCTCTCTTCATTAGCTTGCCAGCTCACCATGGTTGTTAGAATCTTAAGAAGGAATCTTATGTCTACACGTGATCCAATACTAGATTGACAACATTGTGTACGTGCAACTAACTAATATTCATTCTCTCTCTTCTTCAATCACGAGATGATGTATATAGTCTGTACTTACTGTAAATAAATGTATGACTGATATAATTCATCTTCCATTTCTAGCTTGTTAATTTCCTCTCTTATTCAAGCTTCGACTTAGTTTTAGAGCCATTAACGGCTTACTCTGATTCAACCTCTAAAAATAGAGAGAATCCAAAAATACGGTAAAAAAATACCTTTGAGCTAAATCCTTTTCTCAAATACCCTTAGATCAACATTGTCCATTAAACTCGATACAAATAATCACATTCTTTGGAAAGCTTAAGTTGAACCAGCCATCATTGGCCATGGTCTCAGTGAATATATATTCAATACCTATACAAAACCAGCAGAAAACCTCAAAGATGGTTCCCTCGAGCCTGACTCACATACAGGATGTTCGTAATGACCAATGTCTCCTTGGTTGGCTAAGGTCAACTATGATGATAGAGTGCTTGGGTCAGTTTTACAGTACGAAACCTTAAGAGGATTATGGCTTGCATTGGAGAGAGATTATGCAAGTAGATCCAAATACGAAATTGCTAAGCCTAAAAAAATTATTTGTACTTAACAAGGAAAGATGACAGAAGTGTATTAAACTATCTTGATGCTATGAGAACTATTAGAGATCACCTCCTAGCAGTTGGTGATGCAATGAGTGAAAAATACCTTATTCTACACATTTTCAATGGTCTTCCAGCAGAATTTGACCCCATAGTGGTCAGTATAACTTCCAGAACTAACAACCTCACCATTGAGGAACTAAAGTCTCTCTTGTTCATACATGAGTCAAGAATTGAGAAGTAACACTTAGAAAGGGAGGCAACCTTGAAAGCTTATGCAAATATGGTTCATAATACAACAAATTACAATGGTTTAAATAAGAAGTTTGACGATAGTCAACAACAATAGTGGAATTATGGCCCTAGAAATTATAATAACTGACTTTCTAAAAGAGGACAATCAAATTTCAGAGGTGATCAAAGAGGTGGCAGATGTCGCAGCCAAAGTGGGAGAGTGGTATATCAAGTATGCAACAAAGTTGGTCACACTGCTGCATCTTGTTGGTTTAGGTTTTATAAGTCCTACTAAGCAACTCCTCAAGCTCATCTCACTTTTGGACAGAATCCATACCAGCGACCCATACTAGTTTCAATCCAACACCTTATGCAGCAAGTATCGAGTATGGTTCAGACAATACCTGGTATATTGACAATGCAGCCACTCACCATGTAACTTCTTATCTGTAAAATCTCAGGCTTGCTAGTGATTATCATGGTTGTGACACCCACATGGGGAATGGTAAGCAGTTTCTGGTCACTCACATTGGTAAAAACTATTTCACTTCCACCTTGTACTCTTTCAACTTGAATGACATGCTTAGAGTTCCTAAAATCACCAAAAACCTAATAAGTGTATCTAAATTGACCTATGATAATCTAGTTTTTGTTGAATTTCACTCAACTTTTTATTATGTGAACAACCTAGCCACATGGACTATTCTACTTAAATGGAGACTTAAGGATGGGCTGTATGAGTTGTTTGTAACAGAAAAGAAGCATTCTATTGCTATGACCTGCTCTTTTTACCTATTTAATGATTCAGTGCAACATATTCCGCTACTTCTAGTTTTAGTAGTTTTAATTTCAAGAAAAATGATGTTTGTACCTTTCAAAGTTCAATTAAGCCATTTGTGGGCACTGATAGTGTATCAAACTCATTGCACCAGTCTAATAAATGTTATGTTTTTATTCCACATGTTTTTGCGTATATCTTTACTGTTAGTATTAATGATCATAGACTCTATCACCTCAAGTTGGTCCATTCATCATATAAAGTTACAAGTCATGTACTAAAACATATTAACTTACCTTATAGCCATAACTCTCAATTCGTGCATGCCAACTAGGTAAAAGTCACAAACTAACTTATCACACCTTATAAACAGTAACAACACAACCCCTAAAAGTCATTCACTTAGACTTACGGGTCCTGCTCTTATAACCTCAAATGCTTTCAGGTATTACATCCATTTATGGATGATTTCTCCAGATATACCTGAATTTACCCACTCAAACTCAAATCTAAGGCTTTTTAGACCTTTTTTAACTTTAAAGCTTCTGTTGAGAAACAACTAGGTGTGGCCATTAAATCTGTTCAAGCAGACTGGGGGTGAGTATATAACTTTTTGCTCCGTATCTCAAAACTCAAGGCATTGCCTTTAGGCACCTTTGCCCTCATATTCACCATAAAAATGGTAAGGGTGAGAGGAAACACAAAGACATTGTTGAATTAGTCTACTTTGTTAGCTCAGGCCTCAATGCCACTTCACTATTGATGGTATGCCTTTAGTACTACCACCTACCTCATAAATAGGTCACCTACTACAAAACTCACCCACTCCTCACCTATCAAGCACTTTTTCATACCAAACCAGACTATCACTTTCTAAGAGTGTTTGGTTGTGCCCACTTTCCTCATTTGAGACCATATATCACACATAAACTAGCCTTTAGGTCATCATTATGTCTTTCTTGGCTACTCATCTCATCAAAAAGGGTACCTATGTCTACATCCTTCTGGTAAATTTTTTACTGCTATTAATGTCATTTTTTATGAGCACATATTTCCCTTTCATCATGGTTTCATGCATAAATCTATTATTCTTATGTCTGTTACTGATTCTGCTTTACCTTCTTAGATTATTCCCTATATGCTTCTAACATTTCTTGTATGTGGTTTTGTTTCTGATTCTTCAGCTCATCCAAGTCCATTACTACAAGTCTTTACTTCATGTACTATAGTCCCAAACACCCCCAAAAAATTTTCTTTTTCTCTTGACCTTAACAAAGACACCATGCCTCAACAAGACATAGTCTATCAATCCAGTTCACCTGCTGCTATTACCTGTTCTACAACTAATGTCCATCCCATGGTTATAAGAGCTAAGGCAAGAATAAGAAAACCCAACATTTATGCAACCATACTTCCTTAGTGTACACATACAAAACCTAAGTCAGTTAAACAAGCTCTAGATCTACCTCAATGGAAAAAGGATATACGGGATGAGTTCACCGCACTTCAGCTGAATTATACATGGACTTTAGTGCCACCACATTCTACAATGGACATCATTGGAAACAAGTGGGTCTACATGCTTAAAATTTATCCAAACGGCACCATTCAAAGGCACAAGGCCAGGTTAATTAGTTGCCTATGGCTTCCATCAAACATCAGGCTAGAAGTCTATGAAACCTTCAATCCAGTTGTGAAGTGAGTGACTGTAAGGCTTGTTCTAACTATAGCTCTCACAAATAGATGGACAATCAGGAAACTTGATGTCAATAATGCATTTCTACATGGACATCTCATAGAAACAGTATATATACAACAACCTGATGGATTTATAGACTCTTCTAGGCCTACTCATATTTGTAAGCTAAATAAGACACTCTATGGTCTTAAACAGGCCCCTTGAACTTGGTATGACCAGCTCAAGTTTACCTTGTTACACAAAGGTTTCAAAGCTGTTAAATCATACAACTCCCTATTTATCCCACATCAGTCCCTTAGAACTATCTATTTGCTTGTGTATACTGATGATATCTTGATTATAGAAGTGATCCAACTTACATTGTTGCTTTGGTCTATGCTCTTCACTCAGAATTTGCTTTAAAATATCTTGGTCATCTGCATCACTTTCTAGGCATTGAGGTTACAACTTCCCCATCTAGTATGCATCTGTCTCAGTCCACATACCTAATAAACTTGCTACACAAAACTCATATGGAGTTTGCCAAACTTTATCCTACTTCTGCTTCCGTTTCTACTATGCTTACGAAGAATGGGGGTGTGCCACTCACTGATATTTCATAGTATAGGAGCTTAGTTAGAGCTAGAATTGTTCACGATTCAGTTCGGCCAGATTTTTAGCAAAAAATTAAACTTAACCGTTCATGACAAGAGAATCGAACTTAACCGAGAGTTTCAGCTCAGTTCGGTTCTCCAGTTTGTTATTATTAATTAATTTTTAAAAAAAAATAAATTTAAAAAATAATGATAGAAATCTAAAGTTTCTGTTCGGTTTGGTTTGGTTCGAAAAACACCAAGATTTTGAACCGAACAACCGAAAATTCGATACTTAAAATTTACGGAACCGAACAAAAGGTATAAAGAGAACCGACCTTTTTTGTTAAGTCCAGTCAGTTCAGTATAAAAATGTTCACCCCTAATTGGAGCTCTCCAATATGTCACCATAACCAAGCCAGAAATTGCCTTTGTTGTTAATAGGTTAAGTCAATACCTACACTACGCTAGCTCTCTTCATTGAGAGGCTTGCAAAATGCCCTTAGGTGTCGTTTGGTGTGAGATTGAGAGTAAATAATTTCTGAAATAAGATTGCTGGAATATGATTGTGAAAATCTGGATGTCCTAAAAGTTAAGATTACTTTGTTTGGTAAAAGTTAAGAATGTTGTGTTGAATTGTGAGAATGTTAAATTATTTTGTTTGTTTGATGAAATGTGAAAGAGAATGTTATAAATAATATTTTGAATATCCAATTTTACCCTTCTTGGATTTAGATATGGGACTACTATGTCCACTAATTTTAAAATTACAACTGTTATATCATAATCCATTATTTTCTCAAATTAGATAATAAAATACAATCTACATATGTTCATAAATTCTAGTTTTTAGATTAAATTATATATTTTACACACTTTTTATTGAGTTTCATTCCAGGCAATAATATTTATGCTTTCAAGCATTGTTTAATGGGTTCAACTTTAACTGAAAATTTTGAATTAAAAAACATCATATTATAGAAATACAAATCGTTATCTAGATTCTACAACTACAATAAAATTGAACGAGTCACTATGTATCAAACTGGAAATGAAGCTTCAAATACAATCTCAATACATCATTTGTCAATGTACCAAAATGCAAAGCATACATAAGAATGAAAAAATCCATAAACACAAGAATAGAAGAACCCCAGATTAAATTAATAGTGTAAAACCCAATTAAAAAAGAAAATATAGATTAAAAAGAATTAACATAGAAAACTCGTCAAGAGAATACCCATTTTTAAAGTAGGGTTTTCTCCACATCTGAAGCATGGAGATAAGGGCACTATCGTTCAGATATGGAAAATCCCGTTAAAATTTCCAGGTCTAAACCATGATGAGCTTGTGAGTTTTCCAGATCTGAATCAGAGAGACAAAAAACTTCAAGTCTAAACCAGAGAGCCATCGTTCTCGCAACCCAGCTCGGGGTTGGGATTTTTCATAGTTTACCATATGTTGATGATGGAGGGAAGAAGAAGAAGAAGTGGGTAGAGCTGTTCATGAGCCTTCAAATTCCTCGTTTAATTTGGGTGCCTGAGATTGAGCATCGTGGATCTGCATCATTCTCTACCGTCTCTATGATCTGAACTTGTCTTGTTCTTGGGTGGGGTTGAATTTTGGTTGGGGAGAAATGAGATCTAAAATCTAGAGAGCTAAAATATTTTCCAGTCTAAATTAGTTTAGGAAATGAGAAAGAGAGAGAGAGAGAGAAGAAAGAGCTTACCATTTCGTTGATGGTGGAGGGAAGAAGATGAAGTGAGTGAAGTGAGGAGGAGGATAGTTTAGAAAATATGAAGAACAACAAGTACTAATGATTTCGAGAATGAGGATACCCCTCAATTTAGAGGGGTATCAAGATGCCCTCAAAGGAGCGTATCTTGACATTACATGAATGTTAAAACTCTCCAAAACTTTCACACCAAATAAGGTAATCTCCTACCTCACCTCACTTTCTAGGCATCCAAACAAACTTGCACCCATACCAAACGACCTCTTAAGGAATCTCAAAGGCATTGTTAATGAAGGGTTGCTTCTTAAACCAGCCTCTTCTTTCAGCGTTGAGGCCTTCTCTTATGCAAACTGGGCTAGTCGCCCAAATGATTAGAAGTCTACATGTGGTTATGCAATCTTCCTTGGTTCTTCTTCGTTGTCTTGGTCATCTAAAAAGCAACGTGTAGTAGCCAAAAGCAACACTGAGGGTAAGTACAAGGCCTTAGCTCACACAGTAATAAAAATCTATTGGATTCAATCTCTCATGTTGGAAATGTAGTGTCGTATTTCTTCTGTTTTAGTTATACGATGTGACAATGAAGGAACTACTTCTATTGCCTCAAATCATGTTTCCCATGCAAGGACATTAAGATTGATGAGACAAAATACTTTCCAAGCATCTTGACATAAGGTATATCCCTTCTCATGATCAAGTTACTAATCTTTTCACCAAAGCCATCACTGAACAGTAATTTACCTACCTCAAATCCAAGTTAAATGTGGTTGTCTCCCCCTTTAGCTTGAGGGGGGATGTTAAGGCAGTAACCGAAGAGCATGCTCTCTGTGCATATCTTCTTCATTTCATCACTACCTTCTTCAGATTGTCAGTCAATGAAGAGTCATGTCATACTTCACAACTCCATGCCAGCTTGATATTCAGCTCTCATCATCATCTTACTAGCTCAACATGGTTGTTATAACTTATCTAAGCTATAAAAAACAAACTAATGACTCGCATTTTTCTAACAACTTTCTGATTCCATAATTAGATCCATCTGAGGGCACATATGGTATGAAGAGATAGTTAGCAAGATTCTAAAACAGTGTGATAATATATGCATGGTTGAAAAAAGTTTAAAAAGTACTTGAAATCACGTAATAAATAGTAGAAAAATACTTAGCGTTTATAATTTTTTTTATTTGCACAAAATATAATAATTTTAAATTTTTAAATATTTTTTCTCTTACAATTATAGTAAACCATCTTATTCAAATAATTATGTATTTTCTTTAATAAAAAAATCATTTACTAAGTGCCATGCTAAACTACTCATATTAAAAATCCTCTGGTTTGCAATTTATCCGTGATAGTGACCAAGATGAAAATGATGTGTAATTGTATGATAGCATCAAGGTCCCACATCACATGCTCAACAAATGCAAAACATTAGAGAAAAGTAAAGTGGGACCCAATGAATTCGTGGGACCCAACAGTGTTTTTATAACTGGAACAGCTATAAACTCTACATATGGGGCCAGAGTGAAAAGTTTGAAGCAAAAAAGCAATTGAGTATTGGAAAGGAAAATGAAATTTACCCTAATTTGTGTTAAGTTTTGATGGTAAAATTAGATTAGTATATCTTGATGATGTAAAAACTATGATCAACATATTTTTGTTACATAAATTTATGATGTAGCATAAAATGAGCTAATAACATTGTCCATATAGGAATTTCTCATTCATTTCCCATTGAAGTTATAGGAGACTCATGCAAAAAAAACTCATCATCTGTCACAACTAGGAAGCAGATAATCTCCTATTTACATGACATAATTTGTTCAATTGTGATCGTTCATTTTAGTGAATGACGACTTAGATATTTTACCGTTAAAAGATAAATCCTAAGAAAAAGTAACAACTTTATTTTAAGCTGTAATATTCAAATCATAACCATTCAAATTTAAGTGGATGGTGCAAATATAACTAAAAGAATTTCCTCATACTAAATCTTCAACATAGGTAATCTATTTACGTGAAAATTAGAAAGTCAATAGTGAGGGCATGTGCGCAAGGGCACATATATCAGATGGCAGGCCACAGACTAAACCCATTCACGAACCGATTGTAAAAAAAAAAAGACTATGTTTTGACAGAAATAAATTAAAACCTAATTAAGAAGGAAGAAGGAACAAAAATACAAATATAAAAGGCCAAATATCAAATAGAAAAAATATAACTTCTTTTTTAACTTGCATCCTCATTATTTCATTAGTGCTTATACATTCTCTTTATTTGCTCATATTATTTTACTCAAATAGTTATTGGGATTAAATATTGTAAAGTTAATTTGTTTGTATTGGGAAAATTATTAAATATAATTTTTTTAAAATTAATAATTAAATAAAAGCTAAGCTTAATTCTAAAGTTAATAGGGTTGTAGCAAAAAGCTGCGCTCCAAACAGAAATGTTTTTCAGAGATCCAATCATGGACTATTCTTTTTATGGTACCCTTTATTCATCTTTTGTCTTTTTCTTTTTAAATTTGTATTATTTTTTACTAACTCCCCCTATGCTTTTTTATTACTTCATTAATTATAATACTTTCCCTTTTCCGTTTTCTTTTATTTATAGCTTTTTTTTGTTTTTTAATTAAAAATACTTTTTTTAAATAATTTTTAAATCATGTGTCTCTTCTTTATACTTTTCCCACTCTCAAGGGTGAAAAATTAAATTGAAATTCCTAGTGATCATATAAGATTTAGGTATTGTTTGTTTCGTGTATTTTTTTTATAATTCTATTATAATATTTTTATAATTGAATTATCATGTATTTAAAATAATATTTAAATAAGGATGCAATTTTAATTTATAACTTTTTGCGGTAATTGAATTGTAGAATAAAATAGAAGCAATCATAATTTACAATATCATTACAATTCTAATATCAAACAAATTATTTTTCTACCTAAATTATAATATTATTTGNAAATTTAGTCCAGCATTATTAATTTTTTTACATATTAATTATTTTTTTAATTAAAATATTAATAAAAATTAAATTTGTTAAAGTTTAGTCTAGCAATATTAATTTATTTAAATATTAATATAAGATAATTAATATTAATATTAAAATTTCACGTGAAAATATTTTTTTGTTATATCTCTTATTTATTTATTTGATTAAAAATATTTTTTTTAATTTAGTCTAGTATTATCAATTTATTTAAATATTAATTAAAGTTAATTAAAATCTCATATTAAAATTGCACGTTAAAATATTTTTTAGATAATATATAACTAAAATGACATTTAAGTACTTTTTATTATTTAAACAAATTTAAAACAAAAGTTACTGTGCATAATCAAACATGACAATCATATTTTGCAATCATTAATTATCATTAATTATCATCCATCACATCATAGATTACTATGCATAATCAAACATGACAATCATATTTTGCAAGCAATTTTTAATTGCACGCAACTGAATTACCACCAATTGAACCGCGATGATCATTGTAGATTACGTGAACTAAATTGCGATAATCATTATAGATTGCTCGAATCAAACACTTTGTGTTTAGGATAATTAGTTATAAGAGTCATTTTACAGTTATTAAGATTTAGACCAAATTTTAATTTTGTAAAAGATGTGTTAATTACTCATAAGTTAATTGATTTAAAAAATGAGTCTCTTTAATTAATGATACAACAACCTATTAATAAGCGTAATTAGTGTTACAACTTCCTAATTAAGAGTTATTGTACAATTATTAAGATTAAGACTAAAATTTAATTTTCTAGATGACGTGTTAATTACTAATAAGTTAGTTGATTTATAAAAGACAAGTCTCTTCAATTAGTGATACGTCATCTTTATTAATAATAACAATTCTATACTTATCAAGTAATTGATCAAAAAATGATGTGACAGTCATTTATCGATTAATTTTTCAAATCATTTAATGAATCATCAAAATACCATCACGTAAATGATTTCCAAAACACTTTATCATTTAAAAATTTAGTCAATTACTTAGTCACTCTAGAATTATTATATTAATAATTAACACATCTGTTGATTAATTAAAATTTTGTATAAAACTCATTCCATCGAGAATTAATCTAATATAAATCATATATTACAAAATCAATAATTAACTAAAATTAATTTTATTTTTGTGAAGATTTAATTTTAGTAGATTTATTCGAACATTACTGAAAGTTATTGAATTTTAAATCAACATTATTCATTTAATATCAAAACTACATATCACAATATTTGCATAATATAACTAGCAGGCTTAATGCAACTTCAACTTATTTACACACAATTTCACATTAAATTATACATTTAGGAAACATAATAATCATAAATACTCATTTAGTTTCTCTGTAGATTACCTGACTTAAATCATGTCTTCCTATCAATTCAATTTTTATACATCATTTTTCATCAATTCAATTACTTGGTTTTTTCATCAATTCAATTACTTGGTCCTTATAAATTCTTAAAACCAAAGGGCCCCTTAGTTAATTCTACATTTCGGTTAGTTTACGAGTATTTTGTTTGAAAGCACTTTAATACATTCAATAATACTACTTTAAAATACTATTTAATTGAGTATGTGTTGTTTTAAACAAATATTAGTATTTCAAAACTTCTACAAGAAACACATATTCAAATGATTTCTAAAATATTTTCATATATGAAAATATTTATACTTCACAATATATTCAAATGCTTAGTTTGAGATGAACATGAACTATTATTTAAGTAAATTAGTATTATTTCAACATAAAAGTGATTTTAGTCATATTCACTTCCAAACAAACCTTAAATATTTGTAGTTAATTTTCTTTAAATTCTTGCCGAAGAAGAAAAAAGAAAGAAGCAAACTTAAACAAGCGCTTATCTTCATATTATAGCTGATAACTTTGTTGCTAAACATAATGTAGATCAGAATTGCTTTAGTGAGTTTCCAATATTTCTCATATCCTCATTGAAGGAATTGCTTAAATGCCATCCTTTTTTGTAAACTATTATTGACAGTTCAATACTCTCCTCTTTAGCACAAAAAAATTTACGTCGTAAAGAAAATTCGACATTAAAAACTCAGCTCCTATCATATTATTAAAGGCCATATATATAAACTTTTTTTACATTTCAGTCCACTTATTTTTCTCTTTAAAACATGAATAAAAAAAATATTATGTTTTAAACAACATAACAAAAAATACTAGGATTGATCACTCAAAATGTCCCAAGACTATCAGAAAACTTTCCATGTCTATTGGTATCATTATTTTTTTTTGGTTGAATTAGGGATAAATAGATTTTAACCTAAAACATCCTCTCTTTTAAAGGAGAGAGAAAAGCACACGCACGGCTATTGGTTATAAGGTAAAAAAGCAAAGGTAATAATCATTTATTTCTCCATTACAGCATTCTAATCCTATTGGTTGATTCACTTTCCAAAAGGAATTTATCCTCTCTCTCTCTAAATATTGCTCTTTACAACAAAGATCACAATTACGACCTCATCATATTTCTTCACATCCATCCTACATTGGAAAACCATACTCATCACCTTTCACCAACCCCCACGTGAAACCTCTTTCCAATTTTCCACAAATTTCTCTCCCAACCCCATGGAAAAAGCTCTCTCTCTCTCTCTCTCTCTCTCTCTCTCTCTCTCTCTCTCTCTCTTCAATTTCTTCAACACCCCAATCATCCCATCATTCACCCTCTGCATTAAAATAGAGATAAAATGCCTGAACGAACATAGTTTCTGATACTCAATGTAAGTTCCACTGGTCTGGGTAGTACCAGGGAAGAGTAGGAGCTTGATCTTCAGAGAAGAAACTACAGGCTTCTTCTCCACTGAAGAAATTTTGCTCCTCCATTTTCACGAACAGTTGGGGTGGTGGGTAAGAGGATGAGCAGTTGAATTTGAAGGAAGAAGAAGATGGAGGAGACATTATGAGATGATGGGTATGGCTGTTTTCTTCATTTAAGATGGCGCTTGAGTCACTATCAGAGGAGCCATCTTTCATGTCTGGGAATAATGAGACTTCAACTGATGATCCCATTTCTTTAGGATTACTACTGGTGGTGCTGAAGATTTCGTGGGTGAAAGATTTGTAGTCGGATGGTAGAGGAAGAAGAAGAGAGGATTCTGGGTGCGGCTTGGTTTGTTGTATCAGTGGGTTTTCTGAATCAGACATGACTATCTCTTCTTCTTCCTTGATTGAGGGATTCAGATCACTCTGTTCTGTGTTCTCTTCCTGGAGCTTTGCTTTCAGTTCTCTAATCTGATGACAAACAGAAAATTAATCATCAGTTTTGACATTGGAATTTGAAAAAACCATCTCCTGGTGCTTTAAATACTATACTCTTTATGACTACTATGATTTTACAATTTAAAATGCAAACTAGGGGAATAAATAGTTTCAATTATAAGATGAACTTATAATAATAAGCTATCGACGTATCCGAGTTTGCACCCAACTAATACTATGTGGATCAAAAAAGCTATTTTCTCGATGTTTGCTATGTCAGAATCTAACCAGTTAAATTACAACCAAAGCTTTTAAATTCTGCGTTTTAATATCGGGAGACCTTAACTATTTCATTATAAAATTTTGAAAACTTGTTAAGTAAAACAAAATTTGGAAGAAGCATCCCCTAAAGTTGCTAAGGGTCCTTTTTAATTTAAAAATCAGAAGAAAATAACTAAATATTATCACTGACCAAGAATGAGTCTGAACTGTTCTGTGATTTGAAAAAAAAAAATCTAAAAAAATTACAATAAAATATTTAGAACTCTGATGAGTTAATTAGACTGATGGATGATGATGATGATGTACCTCATGGACAAGGGCTTGATTATCACGTTGGAGGGAGTCATAATTAAGCTTAAGAGAATCATAATTAGCTTTAAGAAGTCCATAATCTCTTTCCAATTGCTTAGTTTTCCATCTAGCTCTCCTGTTTTGAAACCAAACGGCAACTTGTCTTGGTTGCAAACCAAGTTCTCTAGCTAACTTCACTTTCCTCTCTGGTTCAAGCTTGTTTTCAAGCTCAAAGTTTTTCTCCAGAGCCTTCACTTGATCTACACTTAATCTCCTCTTCTTCTCTCCCATATGCCCTCCACCTCCTTCCGCACACCCTTCTTCTTCTAACCCTTCTAACATCGTCTGAAATTCCCTCTCGTATACATGGCTGTTCCCTCGACTCTGTTCCTCTGTACTCAAAATAAAAGAGATAAAAAAGATCAATTTTTTTTTCTTTTGGTTCTAATTTTTAAGATCCCTATCGTATTAAATGATTTGACCAACACCAAAAAGCAAGGAATAAGAGAGAGAAACCACATGGGTATGTCTGAAATTTAAAGAATTAAACCACCATAAATTAAAATTATGAGTTAATGGGGGAATTAGTAACTAAAAGTTAACCTGTTGGTGGGCAAATAGACATCAGAGCACCCAAGGAATCTGAGCTGCCAACCCTCTTCATGAATGACAGAAAAAAAAAGAACACTTTAACTACTAGATCAGACCCTTTTCTTCTTCCTCTTTACTATTTTGATTACTTCTTCAGAAAAATTTTGTTCCCTTTTGTTCTCTTTTTTAAGATTGAGAGAAAGAGTTTCAAAACGAAGGTCTTATTTTTGAGAGTAGACCAACTTGTACAGTGGTATATAATATACAACTGTACAATCTTTGTTCTTTCTTAGCTCTTTCCCCATCTTTCTCCTTTGTCAATACTTCCTCCCCCTCTGAACCCATCAAAGACAGAAAGAAGTTAAATTTCAGCGAAACCCCAACAAAACCAAACAAAGAAAGCCGAGATTTTTCCAATTTGAAAAACAAACAAATTCAGCCCAGATCAAGAACTCTCTCTCTCTCTCTCTCCACTCTTTCTCTCTCTACATCATTACTCAATCACTAGTTGAGGCGAAAACAGAGGTTTTGCCCCGTTTAGCTACAATTGAAATATGGAGAATTTGAAAAGCAGAAGGGAAGATTTTAAGAGGAGAAGGGATGTGGGAGAGAGATTGAGAAGGTCAGTGAAGCAGTTCACAACCCAGCTGCCCACTGGCTCTCTCTGTCTATAAATAAAACCAACTATAGTAAGGGAAAGGGTTAGAATCTGACTGGGGTTAGGTAGTCCACACCAGTTGGCAAATGAAATGTAACTCAAATTCAACCCAAATGCAGGTTTTGGGTTCACCGGTTATATCCGGTTGGGTGGACGTTTCGAACAGATATTTCTTTATTTACCGTTTGGAAAGCGAGGTAGACCATAGCCTGAAATTGTGGTTTTGCGGCTCGGCGCAATTGCTCGGCTTCGTTCAAGCCGGTAAAGATTTGGATGGCGTCAGCGTATCACTGCCGTCGCTACGACGTGGTCGGTGCGTTTAGTCGCCCGATCAACACTTGCTTTTGGGTAAGGAACGTTTAGGAGATCCGTATTATATGTAGTTGCTCGCATAGCCGATTTGAAATTTGATCTGATCCGTTTATTAATATCTGGATGAATTAGAGGAAAAAATCGGAAAAAAAAAACTGATTCACTTCTCGTCTGGATCCGGCAAATTAATTTTGTGGTATGTGTGATTTTGAATGATAATCATTTGAATCTTTCTCATAATTGAATTATTATATTTATTTAGTAATTTTAAAATGGTCAGTAATCTATTTTTTATCCGGATTCTTTGTCGTTGGATTTTCAACGATAGAGACAGATATGGAAAGCTTCCAGCGATAGAAATAAAGTAAAAAAAATTCAAATAAAAAAAGATTGTTGATTACTTTAAAATTATTAAACAAATATGATAACTCAATTATAAGAAGATTAAAGTGATTGTCAATCAATATATCACATAACACAAAATCGATTGGGCGATCTAGACAAAAAATGAAATATGGAGAATTTGAAAAGTAGAAGGGAAGATTGAGAAGGTCAGTGAAGCAGTTCACAACCCAATGGTTGAGACAAAGTTCAACGACAGAGACAAAATTGAGATCTGTTAATGAAAAGTAAAAAAATTAAATAAAAAATAATATTTTAATATTAAAGTAATTGAATCAGATCTTATTCGTTCAGATCTGACTAAACGGTCAGAAAAAATCTAACGACATAGACAAAGTTTAGATCTGTTGATAAAAAGCAAAAAAATTAAATAAATAATAATATTAAAATATTAAAATATTTGGGTCAAATTTTATCTATTTAGATCTAATTGAAGGATGGATCTGACCCAACTGCTCTCTTCCGTTGCACAATCTTAATTTATCTTTTTAATAGACAATTGAATTGTCTCAAAACACAAAGGAAGTAGCCCAGATTTATCACCTGCGATTCTGGTCCCAAAATGAAATTACATCTTTGACCTTCCAATAAAGGTCTTTACAATGTACTCTCTCTTTCGTAATGTGGTTTAAAATTATATTATAAGTCATATAATCATATGACATTAGAATGCCTTTCTATATTAAAAACGATGAGTTCCTCTTCAAAATGGAGTTCGATTTCATATCAAATGTTTTATTTGTACATTGCATGCTGCCTCACAATGAAATTCATTTTTACTAGATGATCATCCCATGATCTTGAGTTATCTTTTATAATCAGTAATTCCTAAAGTAGCAATGAGCTCTAGCCGTAAGGGAGACTACTCGAGAATTATTGTTGAAGTTTTCAGCATCAATAGTGGAGTCATCTGTGGGAACGACTGTAAAACCGTTATTGTTTAAAGCATTTAAAACTCTTTTCTTCCCTCAATGAGAGAACAGGTCTAGTACTCTACGTTGATGAAGTATGGGATGAAATGAAAGACCCACAACTCAGCTAGAAGAAGGACCTCCTATTACCATGAAAATCACATGGTAAAAGAAGAAGGGCACAACGGTGTAATTTCCAAGGTAACTAGGAATGGGAGGAAAGGCATGACAGTCACCGTTCGGGTCATAACGGTATCTTGCATTGAAATTATCCTTCCCCAAAACTCAAAGGCTCGCTGGCAGAATAGCTAGGCATTCACGGAACCCTTAGAAAAAACCACCGAGGGAAGGGTATGATGACCTCTTGACTCGAAGAGAGTGCCACCTCTCAGTGAAGCTAAGACCAACACGAAACCAGACTAAGGATAACTAGACTGTCCCTTTGTAAAGGTTTGGTCAGGGTCATCACCAGAAGACGAAGGAAGAGAACAAAGTCGCCGGAGAGTAACTGAAGTGAAGACCCCCAAAAGACCCTTTGAGGGCAGTATATGAGAAACGACGAAGGGTGAAGAAAGTATCGACGGGCCACCCTCATTCTAAATCCCTGATGTCGTTCTTGGCCATAAATCATTTTGTAAAGCTCCAGTGCGGGTGAAAGGCAGTGCAGATGAGTGGGTCTGGGATCACCCCCCCTCAAACCAGCACAGGTGAGATACAAACATGGGCTACGCGACTTCTAGTTCCCAAATCCCACTTTAGGTGAAACCGAAGGACGAAAACCTTAACAAGACTGGTGCACAGGCTCGCGAGCCAAGCGGAGACATGAAGCCCCGATGAGAGGATCAGGTTTTACTCCCGCCAAGCCCTCGTGCGAGACGGATTAGCCCATAGGAGGAGCCTGTGATCGGCGCACCACCCAAGAAATACTTGAAGGGTCAAGATGGTTTGTTGTACTCTCGCCAGAACAGCCAGAGAGGAAGGATCAGGACGAACCCATAGATGCTCAAAAATAGAATGTGGAGCTTGGGAGGTCCTGCCATCGATGTGAAGACGCAGCTCGAGAAATGAGGAGCCCACTCGTCTTCGGGGGCATACCATAATCACGAAGCTAAGATTTCGGGATGCTCTCATCCCCAAGGAGGCATCGAGATCGGAAGGTCAACGCCAAAGTGTAATGGACGACAAGAATCGTGTGAAGTTTTCGGCATCAACAATATATAATAGTTAATAATACGTGCAAAAGAAATGATATAAAGTATTGTGTACCTGTAGAATTAAAAAAAAACTATATTAGATTTTGTTTATATATATTATTACTTCAAACTCTATTATTACTAATTGTACGTGAATAAATTTACATTTGATTCGTTTTTACATTTTTCATGCATCTTATTTTCATTTCATGCATGTTAAAGTGTGCAATCTTATATGATAAATAAATGTTATTAAATAAAATATCCCTACAGTCTAACGAATAATTATATAAGAAGTAATTAAAAATAAAAA
Source organism: Datisca glomerata (assembly GCA_003255025.1). Lineage (NCBI taxonomy): Eukaryota > Viridiplantae > Streptophyta > Magnoliopsida > Cucurbitales > Datiscaceae > Datisca > Datisca glomerata. The sequence continues at coordinate 104,718 of QANY01005351.1, read as the reverse complement.
TTATACTAGTCGTTACTAAATATTCAAGATAATATATAGCTGATTTTAGAATAATTTGATTATTAGTAACATAAGGCATAATTCTAAAAATAGTTTGGATGATGTTGTGCAAAAACTTAAAAAGTATCATTAATAATTTGATTTAAATTATTAAAATTTATTATTGATATTCATGAAGCATAATTAAGAATTTTCATTTGATTTTTGTCCTAAAAACTTTATTTCTCTAAACCTCATTTATATATACTAAGATTTTGTGTGGCATTTGTGATAGTATTTGAGTAGAAAGACTATTGTTAAGAAACGACATAGGCTATAGTCGGGCCAGATCTGACCTAACTTCTTTTGAGTTAATATAATTATTTATTAGTAACACATGACATGAATTCTAAAAATAGCTTGAACAATATTGTACAAAAAATAAAATATGTCATTTATTAATATTTAATATTGATATTTAGGAAACAAAGTTAAAAAAATTCATGAAGTAGTGAATTTTGTCCTAAATTTTCTCTCTCTGAACCCAATTTATATATGGTAAGCTTTCATGTGGCATCTGTGCTAACAGGAAGCGGAGTTTCTGTCATTACTAAAAAAAGATAGAGTCTACATTTAGGTTAAATCTGGCCGTTCAGTCAGATTTAGCCGGACCACAACTGATCCAACTGTTTTTGAATTAAAATATTAATTTTTGTGAAAATTTTCTTTTTCTTTCTTTTTCATTTTTTTGCTTAACAAATCTAATCTTTCAAAAATAAATAAACGGACATGATCTAATTTTTCTTGTGAGGTCGCACTTTTCGTTTGAAAGAATCTGGTTACAAGTCTCATCACTTCGTGTGCTTGTGACATCAAGCTATGAGATAAAAAAAATCAAGCCTTCAAAGTCAAATGACTATAAGAGAAATTTCTAATCAAATCTCATGTAGTATACTCTCACCCTTAAAAAAAGTTTTGAGATAAAAACCAAATAGATTATAGGCACTAATCTACAAATTTGTTAATATTTTGTTAAGTGGGCCTATAATAAATTTGGGTTTACCATCATACATCATCTTCCTTGAAATAAAATATGTGAGTGTGTGGTTTACAAACACCTTTCATTTGGGCTATTTTCAAATTATAAAATATATACAAATCATAGTTTCAAAAATAAGAATATATATATATATATATATTTTCCAAGTGGAAGTTGAACAAGATGAGCACAGATATAAAATACATATGTATACCAATAACGCGGTACATCAATTGATGTTGGTGTAATTTTTTTTGATGTATGGTGTAATAGAGAATCCTACTATTTAGATCCTATTTAACTACAGTGGAGAGGTTGGAATATCAATCTTCATTTCTTAAAAATTAAAAGTCACAATTACTTACTAATTTCACACTTAAATCAGTTCAAAAGATTCTTTTTTATAAAAAATACTAAATTATAGGAGTTACTAATTTCACACTTAAATCAGTTCAAAAGATTCTTTTTTATAAAAAAAAATATTAAATTATAGGAGTAGTTGATTAATTCGTGATTACATATATTGTTGTTATCGAAATATGGTTAGCACATATATGAATCGCGCTGATGAGATGATTTCTTGCTTACATAGTAGATAAGAAACTAAAAAAGGACAACATTACGGGTTTGTTGCCGTCCTAGATCCGTACCGTCCCGAAAAATCATCTCGAATCAAGCGGGATGGGACAAAGGATAAAAATTTTTGTCCTGATTAATTGTCTCGCCCGTTCCAATTTCTTTATAAATAACTCAATTTTCAAAAAAAATTTGACCCTTATATTTTTTAATTTTAACCCTTATTTTTTTAATTTTAACCATTTTATCTTTTAAACTTTAAATTAATTTTCATTTTTGAACCTTCAACTTTTTACTCAAAAATACTCAGTTCGGTCCCATCCCACATGATTTTTGTCCTCAACACGGGGCCAACAAAAATTTGTCTTGAGTACATAAGCTATACAACGTTAATACAATACACGTTGATTGTGACGTGCTTTACAATGTTTCATCTGTCATCTACTACGTGAAATAATTCAGGCTTCTTGCTTGCCCTGCCAGATCTTTAATCCAACGATGAACTTATATGTAAATAATTATGTGTTGTAGACTGTCAAATAATGTTAAATCCAATTAAAAGTGATCAATTAAAGTTTTAGTATTTCGGATTTTAATGTATCCGATAGGATGTCGACCTTTTGATGTGTAGAAATTTTAGGATAATTTTTATTTTTTTGATGGACTAAAACAGAAATACTAAAAGATAACAAATATGTATCTGTATATAAGTGGATATAGTTTTCATGTCACACGATTAAGAAAATCATTTTATACTCTTTAATATCTCATTATTAGAGACAACACAGAGATGCTTAATCAAATGAAATCTGATAGAGAATCGTATAGATCTGGAAAGTTAACCGCTCGATTCTAAACAAAGATCTATCAGCATGAATTCAAGTATATTTCTGCTCAATTAGTTATTTGATTATTCGTGTGTTCAACATGAATTTTTAAGATTTTGAAATACGATTTATATGGAAAATTTTTTTGAATCTAACATGACCTAGATTATTAGACCTGATACCTAACTTAGGTGGTCGGCTACCGTGGACGACCCTCGAGCTAGAACGCCCGTGTTGGGTGTTCACGAACCGGCCAAGGCTCGGGGAATTGTCCAGGGCTACTTATTAGGTACTCCATTAACGGAATTGCTCTGTCTGAATGGGGTGGCGCTCCAAACACGTGGTATACATCTAATGAGCTCTCTGAAAATACCCATGACACACATATATGTGGCTAATAAGTCGGTGTGTGTTATGTTATAGGTCGGTACTTTATTTTAATTTTCCCTAAAATATAAGACAATCTAAATTTTGGTGGGTAGACACAACAGAAAACATTCTAATTTGTATGCCAAAACCACTTTGAAATCAAACTTAATAGACATTCCACGAATCTTTTTGCTACATTTAATTTTGGGGCCATGAAACATTAAAAAAAAATCAGTACTATCCATTTGATTTGTCACTCTGAGTAGATATTCAAATATCTATGTGTACAATAAAACGATTATAGTTACCTTTCAATTCTTACTGTCTACGACATAAGGGTTATATTTTAGATCCTTAATTTTTACGGATCAGATTTTGAATCACATAGAGACAAAATTTTACTAGAATTGCATTTAAATCTTATGAATTTGAAGAGAAAGAAAAAAATTACAAAAGATTGCAATCGTTTAAAGTCTTTGCAAGTTGAAGAAAATAATAATAGAAATAAAATTAATAATTCAATTAATTTTCACTCACTTTTCTTAAATTTCCATTCAGTTATCAGTTCTTCATATAGCCTAAGAGTAAGAGTAATATAAGATGTTGGCCACACAGTGTGAAGTAACCCAATAAATTTTATTTTTTCGAGTTTCTAAAATATTGACTTTTAGATTTTCAAACAATGACAAAAAAATACTAACTTTTCAGTTCAAACCGCAAAAATGGTCATAGTAATTTTTTTAAAATGGACAAAAATGGTCTGGGTGAATAATTTACTTACAAAATTTACTCATGTATAAATAAATTATTTATATTTATGCCTGTGTAATTTGGTAGATAAACTATTTACTCTGGCCATTTTTGTAAAAAAAGTTATCCGGCCATTTTTATAGTTTGAGCTGGAAACTTGACTATTTTTGTAATTCTCCCTAGACTTTTATACATGTTAAACCCTGTATGCAGGCCCGTAAAGATGGGGAGAGTAGCAAAGAGCTGACCCAAGAAACCAACCATGGTCGAAGTAATTGTTACAAGCCCAACTCCATGAACAAAACGAGGACATGTCTTGTCCCCAAGGACAAAGTTATCCTCGACGGTAGTCGACGACAGGCCCGATATCTGCTGAGGGCGAGACCTCGACGACTACTAAGGACATAACCTCTACAACTACCAAGGACGAGCCCTAGCTTGTCCTCATAAGGCACCCCAAAGGCGAGTTGATTCCACGGCAATGGGCCAAGCATTTCGACAAGGAGCAAGTGTCCATTCTTGACGAGTTTGAGAAAAAATTCAGACCAAGCAAGTTTCAAGAGAACAAATGCAGAAGACTAAGCAAGCTTCATACCTCAACTAAGTCCAAGAGGATAAAAGAATACTCAATTAGAAGGGGGAACACTTGAGCAAGAAAAGTCTTGCCTCAATCAAGCAGAACTTTTAAACTGAGGCATGAACCATGCAGAGGAGGGTAGAGTGACATCATATACGTTAAATGCACCTCGACCATATATATATAATATCATCACCTAAGGAGTCAATCAATCTAACAGTGTCAAGGTGTCATCAAGAGCATTAAATTTTGGAAGTCTAACGAGGGCTAAGAAGTTTCATTGTTGCGTATGAGAACAAGTTGTTCTTGTCCCTCATGTTATTGTTTGACGTTTGTTATCCTGCCAAGCCAATAAGGAGAACTCGACCCGCGATAGAAGGTTAATCCAAGGTAATACCTCTGTTGGTGGAGCAACCTCAGTCCGCACATAAACCAACCTAGCCTCATCTACTAGGGGTGTAAGTGGTTCGGTTCAGCTCGGTTTAAGGGGTTTACCAAGCCAAACCGAACATATCATTTTACACAATTAGCAACCGAACCGAACCGCTCAATGTTAAAAAATTGAGCAGAACCGAACCGTATGATGAAAAGCCAAGCAGAAAAATTCATCAAATTCCGACTGAATCTCAACCTAATTTCTAACTAATCTCAACCGAATCGGCAACATATACAAAACCAACATCAATCTCATCTAGTTCTTTGACATATTTGCATTTCAACTGAGGATACAAAATATTTACAGAAACAATAGAGAATACATGAATAAAATGTACAATTTAGGTCATAGAGACACACAGAGATAGACAGAGAATGTGAGAGACATTGAAAGAAAGAAACAGAGATAAAGAGAGAGACGAGGCTAATTGATAAAAATTAAACTTTAAAAAAGTTGAGACTTAAGATCTGAAAAACTGACGAACTGAGATCTAGAAAGTTGGGGGTTCTTTGCTGGCTCTGTGATGACGGTAAGTGGGTGGAAAACTTGTGGCTCTATGATGATGGAGTTCTGATGAGAGGTTGTTTGGTGGCCAGCGAGGTAGAGAATGACCTAATCGTGATGGTTCTAGTGATGACAATGGAGACGATGGTAGCCGTCACGCTGGGTTTGTGATGAAGTAGCTCGGCGACTACGATATAAGGGAAACATGCGTGGATTCTACTCAAATCAAAACAGAGCATGTTTAGCCAAAAATCATGACAAATATTCGGTCATCAATTCCATTCTTGTAACTGATTCTACTCTTGTATTATCTAGCTGTATATTGTAACTGTAGCACAATTCTAGCATTACTGTATATGTATTTCCTAAATTAGTTTCTCTCATTACTGTATATAACAACATATCATCTCTATCAATAAAGGTGTGGGAACATATTCATTGAAACCTCTGCAGTGCATATCTTCTATATGGTATCAGAGCAGCCGATCCCACCGAGCCATCGATCCAAGTAACTACAATGTCTTCCTCCTCCTAACAAACTCCCAATTTTAATCTCAACACCCAACCCCCTTCCGCATCCGAAAAACCCCTTATCGCTCTCAACATCACTGCCCAAATCAATGAAAAATTAACTCCATCCACTTTTCCTCATTGGCGTGCTCAATTTGAAGTACTTCTTATTGGTTATGACCTTCTCAACTATGTTGAAGGCACCTTTCGGTGTCCCTCTTCAGATGGCACCCCGACTGAAGAATTGCGGTCCGACAGGATAAGCTTATCCTGAGTGTGATTTTAGCCTCTACATCTCCGTCCATCACACCCCTCATTGCTACAGCTAAATCCTCCCATGAAGCTTGGAAAAAGCTCACTCATCTTTATGCTAGCTGATCTCAAACTCGTGCAATGCAGTTAAAGGAGGAACTTACCTTAATCCAGTGTGGAAATAGGACCATCACCGAATATCTCCATGCTGTGAAGACTCTAGCCGATGAACTCGCCATCATAGATCATTCAATTTCGGATGATGACCTAACCCTTTATGTGTTAAATGGTTTAGGTCCATATTTTTGGGAAATTGCAGCGCCGATTCGTGCCCGCGAGTCATCTCTGACTTTTGAGGAGTTGCACGACCTGCTGGTTGGCCACGAGGCTTATCTGAGGCGCCTAGAAGCTGCAACGTAAAACTTAGTTGCGTCTGCCAAGTTTACGAAGATGAAGACGTCTGTAAATGGGAGAAGTCATCAGCGCTTCTTCAAACAACATGACCATTCCCGTGGGCCTCAAGGCTCCAGTCCAAGCCGGTACTCCAATGGAGCCCAACAGATGGATGACGTCCCAACACAAGTGCTGGTAAGCCCAATAACTCTACTCGACGCTATCAGCCCAAGTGCCAACTGTGTGATCAGTTGGGCCACATTGCCAAGGCCTGTGCTCAGTTTCATTCACACAATGTCTCTATCAATTGTGCTACCACTTCTACGGGAAAAGATAAAAATTGGCTACTTGATTCCGCCGCTTCTCATAATATCACGGGTGATCTTTCCAATTTATCTATTCATTCCGAATATGATGGAACTGACGAAGTAATTCTCGGTGATGGTTCAGGTTTGGCCGTCTCACACATTGGTTCTTTGGCTTTACACTCTCCGCACCGAACATTTACATTATGTGATACTCTTTATGTTCCCAATCTTTGCAAAAACTTAATTTCTGTGCATCATCTCACCAAACAAAATGATGTCTTTATTGAATTTCATCCCTTTCATTTTTTTGTGAAGGACAAGATCACGGGGGCGATCCTACTAAAAGGAGCATGTAACAATGGCATCTACACCTTCCCAGAATCATTGGTGGTATCCAAAAAGGTTGCTAATGTGCATGAAAGAACCTCCATTGATGGATGGCACAAGCGTCTTGGGCATCCTTCTCTTAAAATTGTCCATCATCTTGTTAAGAATTTTTCTCTTCCTATTTCCTCGCATAAAAATTTGTCTTCTTTATGACATTCATGCTCTATTAATAAAGCACATCAACAACCTTTTCCTGTCACAAGTCTCCAAAGTCATGAGCCCTTTGAACTTATTTACACGGATGTGTGGGGACCCGCTAGTTATACTGGGATTGATGGATCACGATATTACCTTATTTTTGTTGATCATTATACAAAATATATATGGTTTTATCCCATGACCACTAAATCCGGTGTTTCTACAATTTTTTCACATTTCAAAAAATTCGTTGAAACCCGCTTTCAAAAATCCATCAAAACAATATATTCGGATAATGGAGGTGAGTTTATTGCTTTAAAATCATATCTCTTACTTCATGGTATAACTCACCTCACCACTGCCCCTCATACTCCCCAACAAAATGGTGTCTCTGAACGTCGTCATCGTCATCTAGTTGAAACGGGCCTCACCCTCCTCTATGATGCAAATCTTGATTTTTCGTACTGGCCCCACGCTTTTCAAACAGCCTCTTATCTCATAAACCGACAACCCACGTCTCTCCTAAAAAACAAATAACCTTTTGAAGCTCTTTTTGGTCAATCACCCAATTACTTAAAAATTTAAAAAATTTGGGTGTATTTGTTATCCTCTCACAAGGGCCTATAACTCAAACAAAATGCAGCCCAAATCCAAAGCCTGTATCTTTCTCGGCTATTCACCAACTCAAAATGGCTACAAGTGTTTTGAGCCCCAAACAAAAAAATGTTTTATCTCTCGCCACGTGTTATTTGATGAAAACCAAAATCACTTCAGCCAATCCTCACTCGTGCCTTCCGAGCTCACTCTGCACCTTCGAGACCCTCATCAACTGCTCTCTCTTCACTTCGGTGCCCAACCGACTGCAATGCCCTCCTCAATGGTTTCCAACGCACCGGCACTCTCGCTGCCTCCGGAAGGTTCACCTGCCATCGTTGCATCCTCCCCAGGTAATTTCGCACCCTCTGCTCCTTTACTTTCTGCTTCCTTGCAAGCTGTAGATCCCAACACCACCCTTCCGAATACACCTCCAGGTGACAATCGGACTGTGTCTTTACCAGATTTTCCGATGTCTTTTTCACATGATCCAAATTCCCGTCCTTCTAATCCTCTCCCCAATCCGAATCTCACAAACCCTAACCCAACAAATCCTCAACCTCAACGCACTCACACCATGACCACAAGATCAATGAACCAAATTTTTAAACCTAAACAAATCCACACCGTGTCAAAGCATTCTTTCCCTCAAACCATTGAACCAACAAGTGTGAGCCAAGCCATTTCTCAACCTCACTGGCGTGAGGCCATGTCCACAGAGCTCACTGCCTTGATGAAACATGGGACTTGGGACCTCGTTTTACCCACTTCTGACTGTAAAACCGTAGGGTGTAAGTGGATATTTCGGGTAAAAAGGAAAGCTGATGGTTCTGTTGATAAATTCAAAGTCAGACTCGTGGCTAAGGGCTACAATCAACGTCCTAGTGTTGATTACACAGAGACCTTTACACCTGTAGTTAAACCAGCTACTATTAGAGCTGTATTATCTATTGTAGTGATGAATGGATGGGGTTTAAGGAAATGGACGTTAATAATGCTTTTCTAAATGGCGCCTTAACTGAAACTGTTTTTATGGCACAACCTCTGGGATTCAAAGACCTGTCCAAACCCCATCATGTGTGTAGACTCAAAAAGGCTATCTATGGGCTTAAACAAGACCCACGGGCTTGGTACATTGCCCTCAAAATTGCCATTCTTCAACTGGGATTTCGAAACTCCAAGGCAGACTCTTCTCTCTTCATTTACAGCCACGACTTCACTCTTTGCTACCTTTTGGTGTATGTTGATGATCTTATCATCACAGGAAATAATTCATCTCTCGTGACCTCCATTATCAAACAGTTGGGAGACATGTTTTCTCTTAAGGATATGGGTTCCCTTCATTTTTTCTTGGGGATTGAAGTCATTCCTACCAGAGCAGGGTTATTTCTCCAACTGATTGGTGGCACGGCTGCTGTGGACAGCTCTGAGTTTCGTCGAATAATTGGTAGTCTTCAATATTTGTCCTTGACACGTCTCGATATCTCTTTTGCAGTCAACAAACTCTCTCAATTTATGCATAAGCCAACTGCAAATCACTGGACAGTAACTAAATGGCTCTTCCGCTACTTAAAATAAACCATCTTTTATGGTATTCAGATCCACAAAGCTGGACCTTCTGTACTAACGACATATGGATGATCGCACGTCAACTTCTGCTTACATCAGTTTCTTGGGTCCTAATCCAATTTCTTGGAGCTCCAAGAAACAACGTGCAGTTGCAAGATCCTCAACCGTGGCTGAATACCGGGCACTAGCTAATGCGGCTTCTGAGACAATGTGGTTGTCTACCATTTTCAAACAACTTCAACTTCCACTCAAAGACTCTCCTCATTTGTTATGTGACAATATTGGAGCCACACATCTAAGTTTTAACCCAGTCAATCATTCGTGCATGAAACACATTCAAATCGATCTTCACTTTGTGCGTGACTTAGTCCAAAAAGGAAGCCTTCAAGTCAAACATGTACACACTCAAGACCAGCTAGCTGATCTTCTCACCAAGCCACTGTCAAAGCCGCATACAGAATTGCTGCGTACCAAGATTGGTCTTGCCGATGGAAGCCCAATCTTGCGGGGGCGTATAAGGGAAACATGCGTGGATTCTACTCAAATCAAAACAGAGCATGTTCAGCCTAAAATCATGACAAATATTCGGTCATCAATTCCATTCTTGTAACTGATTCTATTCTTGTATTATCTAGCATTAGCATATATGTATTTCCTAAATTAGTTTATCTCATTCTTGTATATAACAACATAGAATCTCTATCAATAAAGGTGTGAGAACATATTCATTGAAACCTCTGCAGTGCATATCTTCTATATACGAGATGTTATGTTCGAGAGAGAGAGAGAGAGATAGATAGAGAGAGAGAGAGAGAACCTCTAGGCCTATTGTCTTTGTGATTTTTGCGATGAGGGTAAGTCTGTGTCTTCATGATTTTGCAATGAGGGGTGAGGCTGAGGGTGAGGCTGCATGATGTGAATGGCGGAATTAGGGTAAATTGGCTTATATAGAAGTGCGGTTCAGTTCGGTTCGGTGAATTTTTTCATAAAAATCAAACACCGAACCAAACCATCCTATTTTTCTACTTTTGGAACTGAACTGAACCGTCAGAAGTGAAAAAATACCCGAACCGATACGGTTCAGTTCCGTTCAGTCGATTTTTACGATTTGATCAATTTTCCTTACACCCCTATCATCTATTAGTTTCACCCTCTAAATACCATAGTAATTACAGTACAAGAGATACATAATAAACATCCTTCCTACTCTTTATTTTTCTTTCGTCTACTTCCTTACTAATTTAAGCTTTAGAGGAATAAAAATGATACCACCGTCTTCTCAATCTTCTACTTTAACTTCTCATGGTGCATCTGTTGAGAGTAGAATGAACTATTACTGACATAGTCCCGCCACTAAGATTTGACCATTGACATACTTTTTTAGATTTCATTAAAATGGAACTGTGACCTCAGAATTGTTTGAAAATCGCCCTTTATTTTTTTTCCATTCTTAGTCCTTTTTTTACTAATTTAATTTTAATCCCCAATTAAAAACTCTTTCCCCAGTTCTACCTTATCTTCTTCTCCTCGGTGATGTCCCCTCTCCCCCTTGCTTCTCTCTCTCTTTCTCTGTTCGGTTATGTCCCCTCTCCCCCTTGCTCCTCTCTCTCTTTCTCTGTTCGGTGATGGCCCCTCTCCCTCTTGCTCCTCTCCCCCTTGCGCACATGGGGCAAATTATTTTTTTTTGCACAAAAATATCACTAGGGGGAATATTTTGATTAAGTGATAAAGTTTAGGTGCTTCTGGAGAAGAAGTTGGAGTTGAGGGGGTCTCTTTTACATTGGCCCAAAAGTTGAGGGTGATTTTTTATGATGTCTTTCCTTAATTCTATTGAGAATGAAGGTATTATGCTACAGGTTTTTAATTATGAGAACTCGTCGTGAATAATTGTGATTTTTGCAATTTTAGATTTTAATGTTATATACTATTAGTAAATTATAAAAGATTTCTTAAAAGACAGTGGTTGCACTGAAATAACTACTTGGTCAGTCGGACCGCCCATTTTATAAATTTTACAATTATAAAATTTGTTATGGGTGAAATTCCGACCTCTTGTGTTATGACACATGTCAAGAAAACAACATGTCAGCACATTCATTTTAAATCCAAACTTAGTATAAAAATAGAGATTGCACATAACAAATGCATGTGTGATTTCTGATAAGATCCGCTCTAAAGTATAAATTTAAAGAGATCGACTATGTGTTTTCTTAAACCGGCAATCATTTTAGTGCATTCACGTGACTCGACATCATTGGACCGTTAAAATATAATAATGTTTTAATGAATTTTATCTGAATAGCTATCATTATGTCTACTAGGTCACCTACTTTCAAATTAGTGTCTTAAGATGAAAAAAATAGTTCTCATGATGCTCATGTCAAACATTTATAGATTAAACCTGACGGTTAATAATCATTGTCATGTTTAAGTCTAGTTCATACACTCCACATTATCATTCATTAAATATGTATAAATACTCCACTCCAATGCATGTTGAAAGAGAATTTAAGTTTTAACATTATAATTATTTACGATAACATATCATTAACTTACGTATTGAGAGGATAATCCATCCTGTTAGATTTGTTTTTGTCCCTCTTACAAGACAGCTTGAGAGGATATATGCTGTGCCAAAACTCAAGCTTCAACAAAACTTGGATTAACAAACACTTCGATTGCCTTAAAAAATTACCATTAACGAACTTATATGATTCAGTAACTCAGAAAATCGTTATTCTCGCATATCCAAATCTTTCTATAGCATGTACGCAATCTGTGTTGAAAATCCAATCACAAGAGGGATTGTAGCTGCATGATGGCATGACATATAAATATATACGTTGCATCTGAACCAGCACAGAAAATTTTGTCTGAAAGTGGGTGTGTCCGACATGATCATTAAATGAAAACAAACACGTGTGCAATTTTGGTGGGTCCAAATTCCAAACTTTAAGGCAGGAAACAACACTCCCATGGAAAATAGCTTAGATATGTGTGAAATCTCAGGCCTCATACTTGGAAACGAAAACAAAAACAAAAAAGGTTCAAAATTTGAAGTTGTAATATTATGCCATGTTTCTGAGCAGTATTATCATTGACATTTTGTCCTCTCTCTCTGGTAATGTTATGTGGAATTATCATGACATCATATCATATATGGAACCAATCTGGACCGTTTATTCCGTAAACAAAGTCCTGTGTTTGAACATCTATCTTACGTGTTGTGCCCCCCCCCCCCTTTCTGTTCCACGCGGCATGTCTATGGGGAAAGATTTGGGACTTGGGAGAGAGTAAAAAGTACAAAAAAAAGATAGAGAAATCAACGTAAAAACAAATACGAGAAAGAGGGTCAAGATCGTTAGTCTAGTAGATTATAATAAGATTTTACCTTTATGTAAAAAAATTCAAAATGTTTATGTTATCAATGTTGAATACTCATTCTCACATTGTGTATATATAAATAATTAAATATTATAGATTATTAAATAAAGTTATACATAATTAAAAATAATTAAATAAAATGTTAAATTATTTATGTTTAATGTATCTGATAAATTATACACTCTTTTAATGTAAAAATTTTAGAGTAATTTCTATTTTTATGATAGGCTAAAATTTGGGGTGTTCAATGGTCAGTCTCAGATTTTTAAAGAAAAACAAGACCAGACCAAAAATCTCGATCCTCCCATACTAATCCACATATGTCTTTCTCCCATTAATCGGTACTAGTTGAAGAAATGAAAATTCCCATATTTGTTTGATGAGAAATGTGAAACGAAAAATAAATAAAATCTAATATAAAATAAGAAAAATAAGAGGGATCCCCATTTGGAATGAAATTCTGCTATTTTGACTCCTTTTCACAGAAAATGGAGAGATGAATTGATGTCTTTTTTATTGGAATGGAGGACCGAATCGACCATAACACTTGAAAAAATCAGAACCATCTAGACCGAACTTCAACGGTTGGATCGGATAAATTTTACGGACCAAGAAGCTGAGCGTTCAAATTAGATCTAATCATATATTCACTGCTCTACATCATTAAACTCGAGCTCCAGCAAATATGAAGAATTAGCTCCAGCTCCAGCAAATTAGTTCTAGCATATTTTACTGCTCTACATCATTTAAACTTAGATCTGAAAAACCATAGAACAACAAATCATAACTTATTTAGTCATTGTGATGAAATACCTATCATAGATCAAAATCTCATATAAAAAAAATCTTGATAATATTTTTCAGATCTGAAAAATATGAAAAACTAGATCTGAAAAATCAAGCTCCAACAAAGAAACTCAATTCATGACTAAGTTTCTTCTGTCGCAGAGATCATTGGCGTGGCTGTAATTTCAACGGTGGCTTTGGTTCTATACACGTTAGTCAGTTGGTTGTTGATGTCGAAGTTTGCTTGGAGCCGTCGTGGTTTTGAACGCGTCGTAGTGCCTCATTTGGTTTATATTTCAATGGGACATTTCAGAGGCAAAGCTTCGAGACATAAGGCAATAGAGAGAGAGAGGGAGAGGGAGAGAGTGGAGGCGGGCTGCAATGAAAGTGTGTGAGAGATAGAGAGAGAGTGATAGTGGAGGCGGGCTACAATGAAAGTGAAAGTGAAAGGGTTGTAGGTAAAACAAAAAAAAAATAACTANATATATATATATATGTTCAGTCAGATCGGTCCATAATCAAATGAAATTTTGGACCGATCCAAAAATTCGGCCATCACTAAAACTAAGACCGAATCGACCGAATAATAGGAAAAATTCATCCAAATCGATCAACTTCAGTTCGGCCCAGATCAGATCATATGATCTGAACGGTTTCTGTACACCCCTAGCTAAAATAAAAATACCAAAAGATAAATTATTTATAAGTGGTTATGATACCCAAGTCACATGATTAAAAAAAGAAAACCATTCTATTATCCCTAATATCTTATCGTTAGTGAGAAAACTGAAAGACTTAATTAAATGAGATTCTCGGATAGAGAATTGTGTTGATCTGGAAGGCCAACCGCTCGACTCTAAACAACAATCTATCGTCATAGATTTAAGTATGCTTCCGCTCTATTATTGATTTGATTGTTGGTTTGTTCAACATGAGATCTTGGGGTTTTACACGATACGGTTTATACTGATAAGTTTTTTATCTAACAAGTGGTATCGGAGCTATTCATGTTAAATCATTGAGAATCGATCTATAAATCTAGATCGATGATTATAGGTGTTTTATGTTTACGTTACGGTATTCTTGAATTTAATAAATGTATACTAAAATTATTATATTTGAGAAAAAAAATTCATTTCAATTTTTTTATTGATGTTCTTGGATTGAGATTTAAGAACACTTTTTTGGTTAAATAATTAGGGATTTATTTAGTTTTAGAACCACCAGCCGGTAGTTATACCATCACCGGTGATAAGGTGACCGTCGCGGCTGTCTGGCCACGCCGACAAGGCAAAGCCGCGGCCTGGATGCGATGTCAAGGAGAAAGCCGCGGCTTGGACGCAATGTCAAGGAGAAAGCCCCAGCCTGGCCGCGGCGTCAAGGAGAGCCACGGCTTGTCTGCGGGTTCAGACTTCAAGAAAGGCCGCGGCCTGGCCGTCACTGTCTGTCAGAGCCGCGACATGAAGGGCTGGCGGACATTTTTCTTGTCAGCAACGATATAAGGTTATTGCACGACACTAAGAGTTTATAGCTAAGAATTTTTAGATGAAAGAACCTAGTGCGCCTCTTTTGTATTAGGGATCCAAATACATCGAGACCATTCTCAGGGTATTCTAGGATTATAAAAAAGGGTTATATAAAAAAGCTTTTTAAAAAATATGGCATGCATGACAACAAACCATGTGATACCCATGTGGCTAAGGGAGACGGGTTTAGTCTCAATTAGTGCCCTAGGATTGATTTTAAGGAAAAGGAAATGCAGAAGATTCCTAATGCTTCAGTATTAGGGAGTGTGATGTATACTCAGGTTTGCACGCGTTCAAATATTGCATACGTGACAAGGATGTTGGGTAGATATTTAAGTAATCTAGACATAGACCATTGGAAAGTAGCTAAACGGGTCTTGCGGTACTTACGAAGAGCAAAAGAATACATGCATGTATCAGAGGTTGGATCAGATTGAGATCATTGGATATACTTGTTGGTCGTCGCGGCGGAAGCGTACGGCGCGTGGTCATTTAAAAATTAAACTTTTAATAAAGATCAAATCTTTTAATAAAATAAAACTTACGCAATGCTACGATACCAAATATAAACTTTTTATTGAAAACTATTTTCAATCAGTCATGATCCATTATATATTTATATATTAAATCTATAGCATACAAGGTTAGGAATCATATACCTCTTGTTGTCTTAATCAAGCGTCCTTACAAAACTGATCGATCTTCCGTCCCCCGAAGCTATTCCAACAATCAGTAGACTCAAAAATTCACATCAAGATTTTTCAAGTAAATCATCAACACGCTAGGACGTGTGTGGGCACGTAGAATATTACAAGACACTTATTTTGTCTCTGGACGTTCTCAACACATAAGATCTAGATATTTACTAAAAATGACTTTTGTGGGACGATTTTCTAAAAGAACGTGATAATTATTCTTTTAGATTTGATTAACTATTAATCATAGAGAAAAATCACTCTGAGCAATCGTGTTCACGGCTCATTTCTCTGATTGATCAACTCATTCATCAACTTAGATTATTCGAATAAAATCTGTATCTTATTTTAGATAATGGCGTATCAGATATTTAGAGATAATTAAAAAAATAATATTTAGAGATAAATTTCCCAATATAATGGGACCCGCTGTATGATGTTGTACAAATGTAGTGTCACACTGCACTGGAGTTGGCGTGAAGCAACATAATGCCTCATAGCACTATGTGTCACGCCATACTGCAGTGCCGTGTGACACTACAATGTTACACGCTTACTGTTGTAGTGCTACGTGACACTAGAACAGTTCATGGTGATCTATGATTCTCAATCATTGATACGTGCCAATTACTATAAATTATATATTTAATTAGAAAAATATCCAGATATTATTTAATTCAAAATTAACACATCTGATTATCCCTATCAATTAAATTATCTGTTGTTTCACAAATAACATATTTAGTTGATCCAAATTATTATCTAATAGTAATTTAATTTTTTTAATTTCATAAATTAGATATTTTATCTCACTTATCGATAATTTGAAAAAATAATCGATAATTATTTTTTATGAATATGGAATTTAACTCTTAGTGATTATATAATGTATCTACAGTGTATTCTGATGTAGTCCACTGATATAATCAATTCATGTACTTATGTCCTCTAATTATTGGTTCGTAAATTAGAACTGGTCAAAATTACTATTTTACCCTTCTAATTACTTTTTGATCCTTAAGTACCATTAATCCACTAGGAATGGCTAATTTATAATCTTATTATAAATTTGAGCTCAATAATCATTCAGTTCCAGAATTAACACTTAAGGGAACCAATATATGATCCGTTAGGAAAGCTTGGACTCCAAATCTTGTAAGATCATGTTCTCAGCCATCCATATCACTGAATCTCTAAAATAAAAGTCACTGGCTTGTCTTACAAATAAATTTTCAAGAGTGAATCAAAAGATCCAGTAGACATGTGTAGGAGTTCATGATTATTCAGGATTTAGACTGATCTATGTATGATCATCGAATTGATGTGTATTAAATTTTTATTATTTTATCTCACATAGGTCCAGTCATAATCTCATTATATAAAGTAACTTCACTAAAATGTCTATCCACATCAATGATCCATATCCATATCATACGCATTCATAATACTTAGTGAGTCGTACTAGCAACCATTCATTAAAAATTTCATACTTTAATATGTTGCTGACAATTTTATTAATTAACTATGATCTTAATCCTCTCGTATTAATACAAGATCATAGTCTCGTTAATGAATATGAAATTTTCATATATTTATATAAAATATTCAACAATAATTTAAAAGAATAATTATAAAAAAATGTAATCCTCATTAAATTTCATATCAAAATGTCAATACACATGCTTATAGGGCATAACCCCCTACAATACTGACTCCGATTTCGCTGGATACCAAGATGACTGTTATGAGACATCCAATCACGAATATGACTGCGAAATATTGTCACAAGATTACAGATAGTGGACGGTATTGAGAGACACTTAAGTTGAGTCAACGGTAATCTATTCCAATAACAATAGGAGCTCGAAAAGTCGAGGTTCATGGATTTTAAGTTCTTGATTGTCAAGCAAAAAGTTTAGAGTGAATAGTTATCTATAGAGCACATCGGAACAAACTCCGTTTGGATCCACTTTTTAAGGGATTGGCACCCAAACAGTTTCATGAGCACACTACTCTTATGAGTGTCATATCAATTGAGGATATTTAGTTTTAGTGGGAGCTTGTATTTTATTTTATATGCTCTTTTCATATAGACATATTTATCAGTTATTTTAGTTTATGGATATTTTAAGGTTATTTTCTACGAAATCAAAGTCTTTGGTATTCACACTCTGATTTAGGTATAGTTTGATCACATTCTATGAAATTTTCATGCTGCACATCCACATCATAATCCATGTCAATTAGTTGCATTGATATACGTGATCATTGATGGGGTTGTATTACGATTGATGTAACGAAAACCACTTTGATCCTATGTCAGTGTGATTGATGGACCATATTAATTATAGATACATTATAGTAATGAAAGCAAGGTTAAATGCGTTCAGTTATTTTTTGCAAAATATAATTATAAGGTTTCACATATAGTCCAAATGAGAGATTGTTGGATCCATAATCTAATGTTGGATTTATATGTAAATAAATATATGTGAAGACTGTCAAATAAAGTTAAACCCAATTAAAAGTTATCAAATAAGGTTTTGGATAACTGGATTTTAATATATCTGATAGGTTATGGACCTTTTAATGTGTAGAGATTTTAAGGTAATTTTTATTTTTATGATAGGCTAAAAGATAAATGATCTATAACTGGTTATGGTCCATAGGTCACACGATTGAAAAAGGAAAACTATTATATTCTGTCTAATATCTCATCGTTAAAAAGAAAACTGAGAGGCTTAATCAAATGAGACTCTCGGATAGAGAATCACATTGATTTGGAAGGTCAACCGCTCGACTCTAAACAACGATCTATCGTCATGTATTCATGTATGCTTCCGTTCTATTATTGATTTGATTCTTGGTGTGTTCAACATGAGATCTTGAGATTTTATACGATACGGTTTATACGGACAAATTTTTTTGTCTAACAACAAGTTCTCAAATTTTTATGGAAAATCTCAAATGCTTTTTGGATTTTGTTCCTCTAATTAGGTGTAAATGGACTAGATATCTTCAAAAATTGAAGAAAAAAAATTACACTTTAACAGTGGGTCAGATGTAGTTTATTCAAATTTGAACGAATATATAGATCTAACCCAACTGTCATTCTATGTCTATCTCTAGAAATGAATTTACGTCGCTATGGTGATTGAGTTACATTTTCTATGTTGCTAAACGATTCAACATCACATGTATAAATGTTCTGCAAACTAAAGAAAATATAGGAAAAATTACTAAAAGAAATTTTTGTGGTACAATAATTATATAATATTGATGAGAGAGAAAATAACGAGAATAGAGAAAAAAATTTCTAGCCACTTCTTTTTCTCTTTATTCTTCTTCTATATGGTGTATTTGTAACATAGCAAAGAAAGATTGATAAACAAGTTTATTCGTTTTTTTTTTCAAAGGTAAAATTTTTTGTATTGAACCAAAAGTATTATACTAGTATGAGGGGCATACCCCAAGCCCAAGGACTACAAACACAAATGAACCAAATAATTTTAAAAACAGAGATTAGCTATGAAATCACCAGAATTTAAACTTCTAATCTTTTCAATAAAGATAAGTTTTTCCTTAACCATAAAGTATATCTTCCTAGGCAACAAACGAGAATTCATAAATTCCCATGTAAACATTCTCCTATTTCTTCGAGCCAAACATAGTAGACAAAGCAAGAAAAAATAAGCCTAGGACATTATAATTTTATTAGGATGCATAGTCCAGTATAATTTTATGGAAAATTAAGGTAAATTAACATGAGTTAGGACGAGCAATGCTTTTTTTAACAATTAAAATATGTAGGCAAACTATAAAAATAGTGAATTACACTTTACCCTCTCCAAATACATTGAACATACACATTCAAATTAAGTCAATAATCTTATTTATTACAATCTTTCTTCTTTTCCTAGCAATTTTTTTCCTATAAATCAACTACAAACTCAAGTACATCCTCAAACAATAATCTCTCATCTCTTGAGAGCTTCTATATGAGTGCTGACTTCTCCTGAAGGTGAGACTTTCTAGTCTGTTGTATTCAATCATTCTACCTATTTCTGAAATGGAAATTCTAGCAAAGCCATGGCAGTCGTTATCTCTAACTGTAGAGGAAGTAAAGGGTTTAGAGATGGAGGAATTTCAGATGGGGAATGGGATAGACCCCTCTTTGTGTTTGGTAATCAAAGTTGTGACTCAAAAATTGGTAAATAAATCTGTGTTCTATAATCCAATTCCAAAAATCTGGAATGTAGTAAAGAGGGTATGCATAAAGGAGATATGACAACATATGTTCTTAGCCCTCTTTAGTCACCCAGTTGACAAACTCAGAGTTGTAAGAAACGAGCCATGATGCTTTGATAAGGCCCTTATTTTGCTGGGAGAGTTATACAGATGCATACAGCCATTGGTGGTTATTCTGAATGAAGTTTGTTTTTGGGTGCATGTCTTCAATCTACCTATTCTGTGCATGTCAAAGAAAACGAGCAAATGAATAAGATATTATATTGGAAAGTTTATTGACATTGATGAAGGATTGTGTGGTACATGCTGGGGAAGATATATGTGAATTAGAGTTCACCCAAACATTGATTTTCCATTATCGAGAGGGCTGGAATTTAGAGTTCCTCAAAATCCAGAAGCAATATGGGCAGTGGATGCTAGTTGGGGAAATGGAAAAATCACCAAGAAGGAAAGAGATAAGATGATTGGTCTTCTTCTTCATCGTCTCAAGTAAAGGTTAGAAGCTCATCGTTTCATACAGAAATGGAGGCAACAAGCAAGGGAGGTGAACCTGCTAGAAAGAAAATGGCTCCGGTAAATGTGGTTGGAGAAGAAGAGAGGGAGCAGGTAGATGTCCCATCTAGTGCACAGCTGGCACAACTTGTTCCCATCAACCAAGAGAGAAATAATACCACTCATAAAGGGACACGTGGGGAGTTTAGTAGTAGAGGTAAGGAGCTAATGGATTTAGGGAATGATTATGGTGAATTTGGTGGAGAAAGTGCCCAAAATATCCAAAGTGGTAATTTGTAAAGGAAGCTGAGTATTTAGTAAGCCAAAGTGAAGACCTACAAGCTATTCACGCACAACCCATGGAGGAAAACAAGTCTGGAGTGAAAAAGGAAGATCTAAAGTGGCCCAATCTGAATATATTGACTGGAAGGAATGGAGTTGAATGGAATATTATGGGGAGATAGAATTGCTTGGCATAAAAAAATGGAAGGGTTATCATCGGCCAATGAACTCAGTATCTCTGGGCATTCAAAGTAAAATAAAGCAAAGAGGATATCCTCCTTTTCAGATGTTATCTTCACTAAGAAAGGGAGGTATAATATTAATTTAGTTTCCAATTTGGTTTCTGGTTCTTGTTCTTCATTAGCAGACTCTGATTCTCAGACCCATTGCTGGCAATGAATTTGCTAAGTTGGAATGCTCATGGGCTTGGGAACCTGTGGGTGTTCTGGGCATTAAAGAGTATTATCTTAAAAAAAGATCCCAAATGTATTTTGCTATTAGAGACAAAGCTGGATAAGAGGGGTTTTGAGACAATGATGAGAAAAACAGGATTCACGAATGGATTAAGTGTGCCAAGGGAAGGTTTAAGGGGAGGTTTGGGCATTTTATGGAAGGGGGAGTTAAATTTCAGCCTATGCTCATTCTCTCAAGGATATATTGATAGCTGATTAGTATGCAGAATGGATGTGGAGATTAACTTGTTTTTATAGAAATCCAGATAGATCGTTGAGACTCCATTCGTGGTCTTTATTGAGATGCCTACACAGTTCACTAAATCTCCCTTGGTTAATAATTGGGGGTTCAATGAAATATTCTCACATTCAGACAAATTTGGGGGATCAATGAGACATGATCCTCCCATGGAGAATTTTAGAGAATGTATGGATGGTTATGGTTTAATTGGGTTACTGTTTAAAGGACCAATTTATACATTGAGCAATAGAAGGGACGAGGATGATTTAGTGATGGAAAGACTTGATATGGCTTTTGCAACGCATGACTGGCATATGCATTATCCAAAAGCAATTGTTCATCGCTTAGGCTTCCTATCGTCTGACCATCGACCCATATTGATCTCTCTTCAAAGAAATGAAGTGAGATAAGGAAAGGAAGAAAACGATTTCGTTTTGAAGAATATTGGTGCTGTGATGAAGAATGTACAAAAATCATTAAGGATGTATGGAGTGGTGTGTGTTCTGACGAGGATAGCTTCAAAATTGGATAGGGGTTAAATAAGTGTGCTTCGGCCTCACTAAAATGGTGCAAGGAGAAGTATGGAATTTTTTTTGAAATATTAAGGAAGCTTAGAGCAAGTTGGATGGACTATATTAGAACCCGAATATGAGATGGGACTCTCGTCAGTTTAAAGCTTACCACGAGGAATTGGATAAAATTCTTCATCAAGAGGAAATTTATTGGTCGCAAAGGGTGAAGTTGGATTGGCTTAAATATATGGATGCAAATACGAAATTTTTCCACGCTAAAGTGACCGCAAGGAAAAAGAAAAATCAGATTGACAGGTTAATAGGAGAGGATGGCAGTTGGGTGGATAATCAAGAGAGTATTAGCTGTTTAGCAGTTAGTTATCTTGAAAACATCTTGACTTCTTCCAATCCTACTTGGGAAGAATTGGAGGTGGTAATGAAGAATATTAACCGCAAGGTGACGATTGAGATTAATGATAATTTGATAAAAGATTATACAGTGGAGAAGGTGGAATGGGCTATAAAGGAGATGCATCCTCATAAGAGTCCAGGACCAGATGATTTTTCTACTGCCTTCTACCAAAAGCATTTTGACCTCGTCGGGAGTGAGGTAACTAAATTTTGTTTATGTTGTTTGAATCAGAATATTGACCTATCTGAAATAAATGGAACCCTTATTACTTTAATTCCAAAAATATCGGATCTTGTTCGCATAGCTGATTTTAGACCTATTAGCCTATGCGATGTGCTATATAAAATTATTTCGAAAGTAATTGTGCATAGGCTTAAGGATATTCTGTCATACATTATAAGTGAAAATCAGTGTGCATTCATTAAAGACCGTTTAATCACGGATAATGTGTTGACGGGTTTTGAGGTCTTGCACTCGATCTCGACTCGTAAAAAAGGAACAAGAAGCTTAGTGGCTAGCAAACTGGATATAAGTAAGGTCTATGATATAGTAGAATGAATGTATTTGCAGAAAATTATGGAGGCCTTAGGGTTCCATGAAAAATTTATAAATAATGTCATGAGGTGTGTTACCTCAACCTCGATGGCAGTGCTTATTAATGGTAGACTTTCGTCTTCCTTTATGCCTAGGAGAGGTATTAGACAAGGGGACCCATTATCCTTGTACCTTTATATGATTTGTTCGGAAGGTTTATCTGGCATTCTTGGAAGGGCGGTTGGGGCTAGGAATGTTAGTTGTCCTAGAATTGGGAGGAATGGACCATCACTTTCACATTTACTCTTTGCGGACGATTGCTTCCTCTCTTTTTTTAGGGTTCAGAAAGGGTATGTATGGGCATAAAACAGATTTTGAATGATTTTTCCAAGGCTTCTGGGCAATGCATAAATTTCTCAAATCTGTGATTTCCTTTCCCCCGAATACTGTTCCTGATATCAAATCTATGGTTACGTCTATGCTTAATATCCATTGCTTGGATGATTGATGCTTATTTGGATTTACCAGCCTTTATAGGTCGATCAAAGAAAATCATGTTTGGCTATTTAAAAGATAGAATGCATAAGTTACTTATTAAATGGAGGGAAAAATAATTCTCGATAGGGGGAAAAGAAATTCTATTAAAAGCATGTGATCAAGCTTTACCAGTGCTATGAATTGCTTTCTTCTACCTATTGGCATATGTAAGGATCTTGAGAGATCCATGGCTAAATTTTGGTGGGGATTTAACGAAAAATGAACGAATTTGCATTGACTTTCTTGGAAGAAGCTTTGTATTCCAAAATCGGAATGTGGTGTGGGCTTTAGGGATATGGCTTGTTTTAATCAAGCCCTTCTTGCAAAACAAGGATGGCAGATTATCTAAAACCCGAACACATTAATGAGCAAAGTCTTCAAAGGTAAGTATTTTTGGAATTCTTCATTCCTTGAAGCCAAATGTAGAAATAATGCTTCGGTGGTTTGGAAGAGTATTTTGTGGGGAAGGGATTTATTAAAATGGATTAAGGTGGTGTGTTGGTAATGGGAAGAATATCAAAGCTTGTGTAGATGCTTGCATTCCCAAGCCTTTCTCCTTCAAACCTTTGTGCAAATCACCAATTAATCCAGGAGTGATGTGGCTGAATTTATTGAAGGAGATGATATATGAGTGAAAGCTAAACTTGAGAATCCTTTGATAAAGATGATGTGAATTTAATTGCATCCATTTCCATTGCATGAAATGAACACTTCGATAGATTAATTTGGCACTATGACTCCAAATGGGTATGCACTGTGAAGAGTGGGTATAGATTGGCGTTAAATGAGGATATTGATAAAGGGAGTAGCTCCGAAAAACCTTTGAGTTGGTGGAATAAAATGTAGAATCTTCATATTCCCCAAAAAATCAAAATCTTTCTTTGGAAGGTGTCCAAAAATATCCTCACAGCTTTTTTAACATAGCAAAAAAAGGAATTGGAAGTAATTGGCAGAGTGCTTTTTAAGCAAAATGGAAATAATTGTGCATGCTTTATTCACTTGTAACAAAAGCAAAAAAGTGTGGAGGAAATTTACTAATATTCTTGAAGGAGATGAAAGCTTTAAATGTATTGTTGGAGGAGATCCCTTAGATGGTTTGGAGATTTTTTTTTTATTCTTAACACTCGAACCCTTGCTTTTGCCGCAGTTGATTGTTGGTTTAAATGGTATTCTAGAAACTGTTGGGTGCATAATGGCATTTTTCTTATGAAAAATGAAATTATTGATAGGGCTGAAATATACTTTATATATGAATGGATTATGTTCCATCCTTTAAAGGCACTGAGGCACGAGGCAATGAGATGGACAAGACTAGAAGCACGCTCTTTGAAGATGAATGTTTATGTGTCGTGTTCGTCGAGAGGTTCGGGATTGGGCTGCATTGTTCGGGACAGTAATGGAAAGGTGATTTTGGCTGGATCTTTATATATGGACGCTGAATTGGAGGTGTTTGCTGCTGAAATCAAAGTTGTTTTGGAAGGTTTGAAGCTGGCAAAATCAAGAGGTTTAAGGATTGACAAGATTGAGACGGATTCTGCAAAAACAATTGTTACCGTTCAATCTTCGAGTCCGATGTTAGCTGAGTGAGGTAATGTGATTCGAGGCATTAATATAGAGTTTTTCTATTATCTTAATTGTAACATTAATTTTATTCTAAGATCGTGTAACTTTTCGGCCGATAGATTAATTCGATTAAGAATATGTTTTCTTGTATTTCGGATGGACTACTCCTCCCATAATTGAAGATATTTGTAATTGTGATTGATGTTAAAATGCATTTCTCCTTTAAAAAACCTTTACAACAAATTACACGAATGATCGAATGTAGAACTCTCAGTTCTTTCTTTTATTTAATTTCCTTTTTTGCCCTTCTTGACTTGTGGATCATCATTTCTCACCTCCTCCCCCAGGCCCCATCTAACTCTCTCTCAACTCTCTCTCAACTCTCACCTCTTCTGTCTCTCTGTCTCTCTCTCTCTCTCTCTCTCTGTCTCTCCCTCACCAGCGACATTCTCTCTATCTCAATTCCGTCATCTCTCTCACCTCCCAGCCTGTAAGAGTAGTCCCATAGGAGGAGTCAAGGTCACGGAGTACCCATTTACAAGGTTCAAATTCGAAATTCATTTTTGAATTCGAAAGCAGAATTTGCTTGGAGGAGCTAACTGCGTTTTAGATCGGTAAGTGAACACACTGCCGAAAAGATGATAAGATTAATTTGGCAATGTTAATCTCTTATTTCTTTTCTTATATTTTCTAATTGTCCTGATAATTTTTTTTTCTGGCAGAGTTTTGATTCCATGTCAACGGTGATGGGTAGGTGGTCTTGTTTGCAGATAACAACGGAGGTGAAACTTCAAGAGTTGCCTATCGCCTGTGGTTCTTGGGGCTTCTTGTGTTTTCCTTATGTACTGTGTAGTTAGCATTTCTGATCAAGAATTTGGGAGTGGAGGAGTTGGGGTCGAGGAAGAAGGTGAATGATTATTAAGCAAGAAGACTATACATGTCATTAAAATGTTAGACATAACTCTCATAATGGATGCCAACTATTAGCTAATTAATATTTTTTATTCAATTAAAATTATCTGACTCGAACCTTTACTCTTAGAAGAAACGATGGGACTGCGAAAAGATCTACTTTTGAAAGAGCTGTAAAATATGCATCAGTTACTTAAAATTGAATCAGTTCATTTGTCTTCTACTATCCTTTTCTATTTTCATTTTCTTATTAAGATTTATACCATAAATGTTGTAACTATCTATTCACATAGAGTAAGCATGATGCATACGTAAAGTTAATAAATTTATTACATAAAGTAAATTACTTGTTGACATATAAAAACTTACATATATCATTAGGTAATTTATCTCTCTTTCTCACTATTCTTGAATTTTGATAAATTCTTGCCATCATATACATGAAACTATTGGCATTATAATTTTAAGACCGTGAAACTTTATGTATATTCATTGCTTTTGTTACAAGTTTTTTATAGTGTAAGTGTACACTATCGTCGTCATGTAATAAATTTTTATAAAATAGAATATCATCCACAAGATTGATTGATATTAATAATTAAAATTATTTAAACCGTAATTCTACTTGAGAATGTCAAAAAGTTGAGATTTTTAATTAAACTATAACGATAAATATTTGACAAATATAAAATTTGAATAGTTAAAAATTTTAGGGTTTTCGATTTCATCAAACCAAACATGCTCTAAATTTTAATTCTCAATCAATTAACGTTTATTCAAAACATTAATAGTAAATTTTTCTAATATAATTAACAATCTTTCTCAAATATCGATAATCATGAATTAAAAATATGAATCATACATCTCTCTCAAGATTAAATACAATGAAACTCATTAAGTACAAGAAATTATAGTTACTACACTAGATTCATAATTATCTCTAACTTATGAAATTCTAATGGTGTTATAAACAAAGAGTAGATTCAATCATCACTTCTCAGTCTCAGAATTAAATCTAAAATCATGCAATAGTTGATCAGACAATCAGAGGCATTAAGAACATATTATAACACTCAATAACACTAAATAAACACCGATTGAATTAAAAATCAATATTTATGAACAATCATATTTTGGCTACATCGTAACCCTAGATAAAAAAAATTAGAACATAATGAAATAAGAAATCATTCTACTAATATTCATA
Source organism: Datisca glomerata (assembly GCA_003255025.1). Lineage (NCBI taxonomy): Eukaryota > Viridiplantae > Streptophyta > Magnoliopsida > Cucurbitales > Datiscaceae > Datisca > Datisca glomerata. Next base: position 77,727 of record QANY01005351.1, on the reverse strand, counting down.
AACATAGATAAAGAAGGGGAGAAAAACTAGTTTTGAGGATGAAATTGAAGTTGAATATCATTTCCGAGTTCGATCTTCTTGTTATCCTCTCCAAAAGTCTTCTTCTTTGCCTCTCAGATTCAGAAAACGCCCAAAATACCCCATCTAAAACTCTAAGATATTCTATTTATACACTAAGGTTCGTCAAAGATTAGATTTGATCAAAAAAATCATAAAAAAAAAAAATTAAAATCGCTCCAGCGTCGCGACTGTGGCCAATCTGTCACGTTCCAACGTCACAACGCTGGGAAGCCAGTGCCGCGACGCTGCCCTTCTATAACGCTGGCCCTCCTGCCCAGTTCCATTCTTTTTGCGATATTTCTGATTTTTTGACTTCCAAATCTTTCCAAATCAAGCCAAATGCAATTGAATATCGAACCTACAAGATAGAAACAAAAATAAACATAAATCAATCAATAAATCTAAAAGAACTAACAAAAATAGTGTTAAGATTATCTAAATTATGAGTATAAAATACACTCAGCAAATACCCCCGAACTTAGCTTTTTGCTAGTCCTCGAGTAAAATAAAATAAAACAAAACAAAAAAATTCAAACAAGAAAAACAATAAACATTAATTCTGAAAAGCTAAAGAGAGAGTATAAACTTTTGAATTATGATCAGATAGAACTTTAACACAATTACCAACTTACATTACAACTTGAAAAGTTTCGAGTATGTGTGTGTGTTATCTTAAGTCGTCCAATCTCTTAAACCCAGATGAGTTTAAGCAATTAAGTCTTGTAAATGCGGTTCTAATAATTTATAAATAGATTAGAACTCCATAACTAATTTTTCATGCCATTCTCCACTTATGTAGACAAACCACATCACTTAGGATCATTAGGACTTTCATAGGCTTGTAATGTATAGCAATGGCTTAAAGTAGGATAAAATATATTATTTTGACTCAATCTTTACCCATAGTCAAATATGCATTCTAGGAATCAACAAGTTTAATTCAACTCTTCTTGCAACACCCCCAAACTTTCCATTTCACCTCTTGAAATATTCAACAATGCTCAACCATTCGTTTCTTTTCTTTCTTTTTTTGACTTTGATTTCCTTAAGCTTCTCTTTTTCTTAATGAGTTTTCAGCTAATAGCTCCCAAACCAGTTGGTCTTAGGATATTAGGTGTTAAGACACCCTTTCGAGCTTAGTCACTCAAGTCCAAGAGGCTACGAAATCAAACTTATTCACAATTTTTTTATAAATCAAAACTTATCCCATTCATCCAAATTTTCATAGCTCCAAGCATATTCCTAGAACATTTAGATACGATGAGTAAAAAGTGTTAAAGAGGAGAAACTTTTTATGAGATTGGAAAGTTGTCATGGGTGATAAAAAAAATGGCTATGTAAGCTCAACAGGGATGGCTAGGAAAAAAATTATGCACAGGTTGGCTTGAAAAGATCAAACAGTCCAAAGATGGCCAAAATCATGTCTTAAGTGAAGTGTAGCCTAGAATTTTGCCTCGAACAATAATCAAATTGGTTATAAAGTTCTTATGATATCATAATGATTTCTTAAGTCACATAAACCTTCTCTAAGTAAAAAAATAATCAAACACTCAAGACTAGGTACTCAAAATGTCAGGATTCTCTAGTGTAATGTAAATTAATACTTGGTTCAAACACACACCGATACACAAATTCATCATTTTTTTCAAAGCTATCAATAATTCAAAACCAATTTCATCATTGGTGTTATTGTTGTCAACGAATTTTCTTTATAGTGCAAGTGTACACTATCGCCGCCAAATAATAAATTTCTATAAAATAGAGTATCGTCCACATGATTTATTGATATTAATAATTGAAATGCATTAAACCTTAATTCTACTTGAGAATGTCGAAAAGTTTGGATTTTTAATTAAACTAAACTTCTAATTAAACTATAACGATAAAGATTTGACAAAGATAAAATTTGAATAGTTAAAAGTTTTAGGGTTTTTTATTTCACCAACCAAACATGCTCTAAATTTCAATTCTCAATCAATTAACGTTTATTCATAAAATTGATAGCAAATTTCTCTAATATAATTATCAATCTTTCTCAAGTATCGATAATCATGAATCAAAATATACGAATCATACATCTCTATCAAGATTCAATATAATGAAACTCATTAAGTATAAGAAATTATAGTTGCTACACTAGATTTATAATTATCTCTAACTTATGAAATTCTAATGGTGTTATAAACAAAAAGAAGATTCAATCATCACTTCTCAGTCTCAGAACTAAATCTAAAATCATGCAATAGTTGGCCAGACAATCAATCATTAAGAACGGATTATAACACTCAATAATACTGAATAAACATCGATTGAATTAAAAATAAATATTTATGAACAATCATGGTTTGGCTACATTGTAGCCCTAGATAAAAAAAATTAGAACATAATGAAATAAGAAATCATTATACTAATCTTCATAAACATAGAGAAAGAAGGGGAGAAAAACTAGTTTTGAGGATGGAATTGAAGTTGAAAATCGTTTCCGAGTTTGATCTTCTTGTTCCGCTCTCTAAAAGTCTTTACCTTTGCCTCTCACGTTCAGAAAACATCCAAAGATCCCCTCTAAAACTCTAAGATATTCTATTTATATACTAGGGTTTGTCAAAGATTAGATTTGAGCAAAAAATTGCCAAACAATCTTACAAAAAATCTCTCCAGCGTCACGACTCTGGCCATTCTGTCACGTTCCAGCGTAGCAATGCTGGGAAGCCAGCGCCACGACTCTGCCATTCTATACTGCCGGCATCACGACACTGGCCCTCCTGCCTAGTTCCGTTCTTTTTGTGATATTTCTGAATTTTTGACTTTCAAATCTTTCTAAATCAAACCAAATTTGAATTGAATATCAACATAAATCAATCAATAAATCTAAAAAAACTAACAAAAATAAGGTTAAGATAATCTAAAGTTTCATTAAACCTTCCAATTGAAAAGAAAAATTTCTTCATTTTTGATATAAGTACAACTATTTAGTCTACACATTACTGATTTTATAAGCATTTTTGAGATGTTCTTAGATTCATTCACACCTTTGTTTTCCTAATAGTGTTGAAGTTGTTTTCTTTTTGCTCAGGCGCTAGAGATTTTTTTTCATGTTTGTGTCATTGACAATTATGTTGAGTCATTATATTTTTTATTCCATTTGAATGGATCTTAGAAAGACCATGAATGTATATAATTGTAATTTTTGAAGCTCATGGGAAGTCCCTGCTTACAAAGTGAGATAATTACATTGTATATTTAAATTTGTTACATAGAGTAAAAGAGTTATTTACTTGTTGTGAAACTCCTCTTAATTTAACAAAAAATATTTTTTTTAATGAATAGATGCATTGTGCAGTACCCATGCACTGACACGCACATTGACATGCACTAGTAACCAATGCACTGATATGTGCATCACATCTAGGGGTGTAAGTAAAAATGAGAAAATCGACCAGATCGCCTGAACCGACCGAACCGATGCGGTTCGACCAGTTTTTTCACTTTTGGCAGTTCAGTTCGATTATATAAGTTATAAATAAGCTCGGTTCGGTTCGGTGTGCGATTTTTGTGAAAAAATCACACTGAACCGCACTATATATATACCTCTACATTTACCCTAATTTTCCCTTCTCCAGTTCTCCCCACTCTCGCCTCGCTCGACGCTCTCCCCTTCTCCAGTTCTCCTCAGTCCTCACTCCTCGGCTCAAACCTCGCTATCTAGCTCTCCCTTTCTCCTCAGTAATCACTTCTCAGCTCAAACTTCGCTATCTAGCTCTCTCATTCTCCTCAGTCCTCAGCTCATAACTCGTTATCTAGCTCTCCCCTTCTCCTCAGTCCTTAGCTCACAACATGACAGCTCGATTCGGAAGATAAAAGAGGCCACTTACTCGACTGCTTGATGACGAGGGGGAGACCCTGTTTGCTCGACTGCTTGATGACGAGGGGGAGACCCTGTTTTCTCGACTGCTTGACGACGAAGGGGAGATCTGGTTGCTCGACGACTCAAGCGATATCTGTTTGATATTGCTCGACTCAAGACATCTGTTTGCTATTTCTCGACTGCTCGACGAATCAGGCGAGATCTGTTTATTGTTGCTCGATGATGACTCAGGCGAGATCTATTTACTCTGTCTCTCTCTGTATCTTCCATATTTTTTATATGCACCATTATTTGTTTAGATTATTAGTTGTTCAAATTATTAATTGTTCAGATTATTAGTTAATTATTATATTATTAGTTTATTAGTTATTCAAAAAAGTTGATTTAACAGATGAAGGATGAGAAGAAAACAAAATAAAGAAAAGAGTTTTGGTTGAGCTTCTTCAGTAGAAAATGTTAGGCTGAGGGGATATTTCGCCTGTTTTTCCTATTTCTAACAGATTTTGCCCAAAATACATCCAATTTCTGGTACTCAAATGACAAGCTATGTACTGTAAAATGCAACAAAACCATGACAATTTACAAACTAAATGGATGTTCTTGCAAGAGCTAATCCATTGGTTGAGCTAAATGGATGTTTTGTCTGAACTTATTGAGATGTCTGCTTATTTTGTCTAAACTTATTGGAATGTCTTCTTGTGTGACTATATAGTTTAGAAATTAAGTTTGATTTGAATTAATGAGTCTCAGTTAATGATATTTTTAGATGGGAAAATCGAAGACGGGAAAACCGGTCTTTAGTTAAAAGTCTCTTTAATTGCCACCGAGGCCCTCAACAATGAGTAAGAGAAAATCGTCTAGGGAGCCTTCAATTATTTGGGATTCATTTACTAAGAATGAACTTGATGAAGAAGGTAATGTAACATCCACATGTGATTATTGCAAACAAGTTTTCAAATCACATCCTAGACACAATGGGATCTCAAATATGCTAGGACACTTGGATATATGCAAAAAGAATCCTAATAGGTCTCTTGATCCTAAACAAAAGACTTTGGGTTTTGAAATTAAGAAGGAGGTTGGTGGTTCACAAACTTGTAATTTGGTTGCCACTAGTTATAGTGAGGATAGATGTAGAAAGACACTTGCAAAGTTCATTATCCAAACTAAGCTACTATTTAGAGTTGTTGAGGCTGATTCATTTCGTGACTATAGCTATAATTTACAACCTAAATTTAATGTTCCATCACGGGTTACGGTTGCTAAAAATTGCTTCCAACTATACTTAGATGAGAAGAAAAAGCTACAAAGCGTCTTTAAGAAATCAAAACAAAGAGTTTGTCTTACTACAGAAACATGGACATCTATTCAAATATTTAACTATATGGTGTTAACTTCTCACTATGTTGACAAAGAATGGAGTTTACAAAAGAAAATTCTGAACTTTTGTTTAATTTCTAGTCATAAAGGAGAGTCAATAAGTTTGTAAATTGAGAATTGTTTGCTTGAATGTGCTATTGATAGAGTTTTTACTGTAACTGTTACTAATTCCAGTGCGAATGATGTTGCGGTGTTGGATGGTGAGTTTTTACATATGAGATATTATACACACATCGTAAACTTAATTGTAACTGACGGTTTGAAGGATCTCCTAGATCTATTGTTAGGATCCACAATGCTGTGAGATATCTGAAGTCCGCACCGGTGAGATTAGTTAATTTTAAGGCTTGTGTTGAGGCAGCGAAGATTTCCTCCAAAAGCCTTTTGTGCCAAGATTGTCCCACTAGATAGAACTCAACTTACATAGTGTTGGATGCTGTTGACAAGTTTCAAAATGTTTTTGAAAGACTGAGGAGCAAGATGCACAATACTCCATGCATTGTCTTGGAGATGGGTGAAAGAAGGGGGGCCTCCTAGTTATGATGATTGGGATAATGCTCGTTTCTTTATTTAGTTTTTGAAAGTATTCTATGAAATGACTGTAAGACTTTCTAGTTCTTTGCATGTGTGTTTGAATAGATTCTTTCAAGAGCTTTGTCAGATTGAAAGTCTGATTTGAGTATTCTAAAATAGATGATTATCTTTTGAGTAAGATGACATCTAACATGAAAATGAAGTTTGATAAGTATTGGGGAAGTTTTGAGAAAGTGAACTCCTTATTGTTTGTAGTTGTTATGCTTGGCCCATGATTGAAAATGAAGTTTATTGATTATTGTTTTTCAATTTTAAATGATGATGGTGTTGCTAAAGAGTCAATAAAGAAGGTTGATTTGATTTTGAGAAGATTGTTTTATGCATATAAGGGTGATGTAATGATAGAAGTCAAGATGCATCATCTTTTCAACATGTGGTTCATGATGATGAAGATGAGTTTGACTTCACCTCTACATTTTCTAAGCATGTGAATGAAGAGGAAAACATGGACAACAAGTCAGAATTAGATTAATATTTATTGGCAATTTGTGAAAAAAAAAGTTGATGATTTTGATCTTCTTAATTGGTGGAAGGTGAACTCTTCTAGATATCCGATACTTGCGATGGTGGCTAGAGACGTATTGGCAATTGCGATTTCAATGGTTGCTTCAGAATCTGCTTTAGTACTAGTGGGCGTATACTTGATCAGTATCGTAGCTCATTGGCTCATAAAACTATCCAAGCCCTTGTTTGTTTACAAGATTGGTTTCTATCTTCGCAAATCGACATTGTTGAACCACTTGAGGATAGTGAAAAATTGGATAAAGGTATCTCATTTTATATTTTAGATTTTATTACGTTAAATTTTAGTTGTGTTATTAATCTTAACGTATAACTTTTGTTTGTTCTTTAGAGTTGGTGACTAAAGAGGAGTCTGTAACCGTAATAGTGGAGGATGACGCTGAGTAGTATGACATCATGTGATGGGTGAAGTTGATTGTGATAGTAACGTTTGGTCATAAGTATCTCACTTAATCATTTTTATGTTTATCATGGATTAATCTGAACCTGAGTATACTACATTAAGATAGAACAAAAGCTGCATAGGTGATGATCATACTAATAAGTAGTTTTGTCATTTATATTTGAGAAAGTTTACTACACAACTAAGTATACTTATATATTGGCTTATTTATTGGTTTACATATTTATATAGGCAAATGGGGCAATTCAAGCAGGATTGAAGAAAGCAAATGCTACTACTTCTGTTTAATCATATTTTTAAGTGGTAGTTGTATAGTCTTCTATAATGGTTAAGTCTAATAGAAATGGTATTTGTAAGCGTGTTTTTCTAAGTCTGAGTTATGTAATAATTTTATAAGTATGAGATCTTGAATTTAGAAATAGTATTTTGTAAGTATATTTTTCTGCTCCTATTATCTTCAGTTTTGGTATAATCATGTGTTTTTATATATATTTTCTGGGTAGAAAATGGTTTGGTTTTTTCTCTTTTTTATATTTTTTTCTGACAGGTAAAAATCAAAAAATCGAATCGGTTTTAGACGGTCGTTCCAGTTTGGTTTACACTGAACCGTTGGTTCGGCTCAGTTCTAATATTTGAAAAATGATATTTGTGGTTCGGTTCCAAAAATACCCCTAAACCGAGCTGAACCGAACCGATTACATCCCTAATCACGTCAGTACACAGTGCACGTCAGTGATAAGGCACAATACACGTAAGTGACAGTGGACATGCATTGTTCAAGCATGTTGGTACTAGATAAAAATGGTAACTCCAACAATTTCTTTGTCCTCAATGCCTCTTAATTTCTAGGAATTACTTACTTTAATAGTCTTCGATGGTTATACCGGTATCCAAAATACAAACGAGATGGCCGTTTATTGTCCCAACCATTCTTCTTAGTTCCGATCCCGATAAGGAAAAGGGATAATTTATAACAAATTTTTCGCGTTGTTGATTCCTAGGCGTAGTGCTTCTTCCCATATGCTGCCTATTGGTACTAGTGGAGTAGAGTTGACTTAACCTATAGGTGAAACCGTTCGCTCAACAGTAAAATTGACTGTTAAAGCATCTGAGGTTGCATTAGTCAGGGATACACTATAGAAGGAATTGCTTTATTTACAAATTTCACCTCCAACAAGCGTAGATTTATTTCAATAATTTTTTTCTTGCTATAGACGCCTTTTACGACGCACGCGTGGTACCTTTTTTAAAAAGCATGTGTCCCCATGATTGTTTTGTGGGAACAATACAGTACACGCACTTTTTAGATGGGAACCACCTGTCATGTTTGCTAAAAAAAATTCGGTCAGTCATTTAGCTACATAAATGCCCAAAAGATGTCATTTCTATAGTTATCCCTTAAAAGTTATTGCACCAAATAGTCAATTTTTAAACCTAAATTTAAAATATAGCAGGCTTTTTTTATTTTGAAACAATAAATAACTTTTAATGTCACCTCATCAATCATTTAATGATAAAAATGAATAGACATTAACACCCTTGATTTTATAGAATTTCGGTTAGATTTTATTTTTAGTTTTTGTTTAATTTTGATATCTTTTATTTAAGAAATTAATGGTGTCCCATAATTCAGCTAAGGTGGTTTAATATAATCACCATATCTTTTAATTATGGAAAGTCAATGTTCTATTAATGAATGTTATAACCGATATTTACTCCATCCGATCGTTATCTTCAATATAGTATTTTTCTGAAAAAATACTAAAGATATGTAGTCAATTACTGATATTATATAGTCAATCAATAATATTATATAGTCAATCTTTATATTAAGGTGTTTGAGCGGCTTTCTTTTAAAAAATTCAAACAATTGTTTGGTTAAAAGTTAAGTATATTCAACCAAAAGATTACACTTATATAAATGACATACTCTAGGTATATAACACGCACAGTAGTATGAGACACAACGCCAGATAAAACAAGGCTGCTCACGCTATATTGCAAACCAACGAGATAGACAAGACAAACAAATCAGATGGAAAACATATAGCAAACCAAAACCAGAGGAAGCTACTCCTAGCTAGAACACATCACACATACCAACACCATCACAATCAAACTAATCAACACCTAACTAATCACCTAAACAATAATCTAAGGTATATAAAAAATAACAAACCCGAATTATTATTTTTTTTAGTTTTCCAGCATTAATTATCTCTCTATGTTTCAAGTAATAAGACATGTAGTTAATCACTGATATTATATCTAATCTAAAAAAATTGAAATAAAAAGAATGAACTTTCAAATGGTTGATTTTATATTCCTAAGTTAGACCGTTGTTTTGAATTAATTGCATATATTTTGATTTTATATAATTTGGTTTGATTTTATTTATAGTTTTTATTTAATTTTAATATTGTTTATTTAAGGAATTTAATGGTGGCAAAATATTTAGCTAAGGTGGTTTAATAGAATCGTCAAATCTTTTAATTATGAGAAATCAATATTCTATTAATAAAATAAATTATAGCCGATTTTCACTCTATTAGATCGTTATCTTCTATATACTATTTTTTGGAAAAATATATTGAAGATATATAGTCAATTACTCATATTTTATAGTCAATCACGGGGCTTTTCTCTAGTATTCAAAGCTCTTTTATTTTGGGTGTATATATGATGCTTGGGCTCCGGGGGAGATGTAAGATAAATTACTAACGTGATCCTTCGACTAAAGGTTATATTTGGTTATTTACTAAAATCTCCCTTTGAAGGAGAATGATGGATTGTCAGTAAATTTCGACATATTTTATTTTATAATGAGAATAAATCCTACTGCTTCTGATATTGAGGTGTTTTAGTTGTTTTCTTCCGTGAAAATTTAAAAAGTTAAAAAAATGATTTTCTAACATTAATTATGTTCCTGTTTTTAAGGAATGAGATAAGTAGTCAATCATTGATATTATATATAGCCCGAAAATTTTTGAAATAAAAGAGAGAACTTCCAATTGTTTGATTATATATTCTTATCCTTATTTAGATCATTGCTTGAATTAATTGTATATATATTTTAAATCTATTGACTATATATTCTTATACTTATTGAGTAGTCTTAAATTACTTTTAATTTGAAACAACCCTTAAATAGATTAATGACATTTTGGTTAATAATTATTGACCACTATAACAACTTGCTATTTATATAAAACTCTAGGAAATCTGACGTTTATCAAACACTATCTTTAAACTTATTTAGATTGTAAATTTCCCTAACTTTAACGGGATTTTAACTATCTATACAACACCTAGTAGTTAATTTGATTTGTGTCGAAGAATCTAAAACATTAGATTATTGTAAATTTTAAAAAAATTTAAAATCTCTAAATTTTATACCCTTAAATACTCTTATAATTATTGTAAATGTTAATATTTACAAAATAATATTCATAAATTCCCACTAAAATTGATCCCTCAAAAAGGATTTACATTGCATGAAAACTAAAAATAAAAATGTAACTGTCAATCCCGATATAATATCATTTTTTAAATCCCAAAAATATTCCCTTCATCTACATTAAGTAAAATTTATTCTTAATTTTATTTCTTTTTCCGAATCTTTAAAAATGGCAAAATTTTCACCTACCTCATGAATTAATGTAATTAATATGAATTAATTTGAGTGTCACTTTATACTTACCAGAATTAATTTTATGTATTTGTGGCTATGTATTAACATGAATATAATATATTTATTTATTAATATTACATGTATATATGTCAATATGTAATATTTTCATTGATTATACTTGTTAAATGATGAAATCACATATATGCACGATACCAATTAACATAAATTTAATATCATTGTGTATTAATATAACATGACGCAGTTAAAAACGGCCAAATTAGCTTTGATATGGAAAAAAAATATTAAAACCGTACTAACCATAAATTGAGTAAAGTAGATAAATAAATAATCTGAAATAAAATAAAAAATAAAATTGTAAGAACAGAAAAGGTAAAAAATCTAAAAGAAAAAGAATTTAAAAAACGGTGCACTCCAATTTAATGATAAATACAAATAAATTAAAGCACAATTACCTTATTATAAAAACAACATTATCTTATTTTATATTAAAACCTGTTAAATCTTAATGAATTATCCTAATATAATTAGTAATACTAGAAAAAATAGCATCAAAAGCATTTAGTTAAAGATCCCTTAAATTAAGCGATACATTCATGGCATTTAGATTTTTAACTCAGTTTAAAAATAGAAATTATAGTAGATGAAACTTTTATTAACTTATATGTAACAAAGACTCTTCATATATATATATATATAAATGATATTTTTTTAAGTTTAGGAATTTAAATTAGTTTTATAATCACCAAGAGTAACTTCCCAACATTTTTTTCTCATGTTTGTTTACGGTATTTTTTTAAATTCTACTCAAACTTGTTCAACTTGCTTCAAAAGAAATATGTTTAGTCTACAATAAACCTATAGAAATCATTAAAAAAAAATTATGTTCTTGGTTTAGTTTACAAGTTATTTTTCGCAATCTAAAATAGGTAAAATTTCATTTACTTATTGTTAACAAATAATTTACTTAACAGGGGGTCATTTTAATTTATTTTTTTATGCTTATCTACAAAGATAATTTAATGTAAAATTGAAGATGATGTCTATATTTCAAGAATATAGCATAACAGTAAGTAAACAGTTTATTAACGATGAGTAAACTATATATTATCTATTGATGAGATAGATGCAATTGAACGAGTATGAGCGTAGGGATGTCCAATTTTATTTTTTCATTTTCACAAAAAAATGAAACAAAGATGGAGAGAGAGAGAGAGAGAGTAGGCGATTCACAAAGAAAATGAAAGTATGTTCTTTTTATATAATGTGCTTTAAAGAAAACTATTTAAGATAAGTGGGACGATACAATAAACAAACATAAGAAAAAAATGATTAGAAGTTACTTTTGATGGTTACAAAAGTGAAATGATAAAATAGTAAGTTCATGACTAACTTACAAAAAGAAAGTCCAAAACGTGGAAACCAAAAAACACAGAAAAGCAACAAGATAAAAAGGTATTGTTTAACATGTTTCTCAAGGTATTAATTTGTCTGTTGGTGATGGTTTGACAATATCTAAAGGTACTGTTTTTGGTTGAGAATAATGACAACTCGCACGTTGCCATTAAAGGTAGTCGAGGGAGGCCTCCAAAGGCCAAAAAGGTAGTTGAGGAGGTCTGCCCTATTGTGGAACGTTGTGCTAAAATAGAAACTGAGCATATTAATTGCTTAAGCCCTAACCATACACGTAAAGATAGCTGCGATAGTATGATAAAAATGTTTGAAACTGGAAATCCTAGTTTTAGTGTCAATGTTGATGCTGAATCTGATTTTCCTACGTTACCCTCGGTTTCGAAAAGATATACGAATGTTGAGGGGGGCATTGAAAATAATGTCGTTTATCAAGATAAACGTTCATAGGCTAAATCTACTGATTGATCTTACTGAGTTTGGTATTGATGATGTAAGAATTGAAGTGGAGTACCTTGGGATACCAAAAAGATGTAAAACATGTCATGTTTTTTAGGATGATTGCTTATTAACTGAGAACAAACATGCCCAACCTGAATCTAAGAAGCCTCAATTTGTAAAGCAGAAGTAAGAATGGGTACAAGTAACTCGTAAGGGTAAGGAAAAGGTTGATTCTATATAATCTAATCTTGAACCTGTTTGCTTACCTAGTACTCTTGAAGAGGATGATGACCAACTGATGGAGATGGATGCTACTATGCTAAAACAGATTGAGGCTGAGATCCAGTTAGAATAACTTGCATTGACTAAGCATGTAGCTTTACAGAAGAACAGTGAGGGCCATGAGATTACAGTTGATGGTTCAGTCCTAACTGAATCTGAGAAGAACAAAGATGGTCAGGAATTGATAGCTGCTTTGAATAAGCAAGCAACTTCACAGAAGATCAGTGAGGGCCAGAAGATGAATACAGTAGCTGGATCATCCCCAACTGAATATGATAATCCTTCCCCTTCTAGCGTACAACTGAGTGCTAGGCAAAAGCGGAGACAAAGGCAGTTAGCTGCCAAACTCAAAGCTTATGGTGCAAAGCTTGCTAACTCCTCATCTCTCTCATATCTTAAATGACAAGCTTAGCGGCTTGGTTTTGGAATCGGCGACATCGCACAACGGAGACTTGGTGGTTTTTAAAAAAAAAATAAATCTTTTAAAACTTTATCGATTGAAAACAAAAACAATTGCTATGTCATGGTTTTTAAAAAAGCTTTTAAACCTTTTAATGAAAAAAATATTTATTTATTATATATTTATACATTAAAACAAAGACATACAAAGATAAGAGTTATACTTCTTGTAATCTTATCAAGCGTCCTTGCAAATATCGAAATTGTAATCCCATGAATAATAAACTGCGAGATCCACACCAAGATCTTCCAAATCAATCATCAAACATACCGGAACGTGTGTGGGCACATAAAATAAATCAAAGATAATTTTCTGTCTCTAGATGTACTCAACAAATGAGATCTAGAGATTTTGGAGAATGTCTATTGCGAGACAAAACTCTAAGAAAATTAGGAAAACTCACAGAGCTTTTTTATTAACCATTAATCACTCAGTTGCACACACTCAGGCTAATAGAATAATATCTACATATATCTTCTAGATCAAGGCTCATCAGATTTTTAGGGATTTATAAAATAATAAATTAATAATAAATGTGTCATTGTAGTGGGATCCACTGCAATTGAGCCAGCACTGCAGTGCCCCACGACACCACTGCAGTGTCTCATGTGGCACTATAGTCTACCACGTGTTATTGTAGTGCCACTTATTACTGGTGTCATGTGGCACTACAGTAACTCACGTCAATCTCTGATACAAAAATCAGAAGCTGACATGTGACAGTCTAATATGGCACGTGGTAATTATCCTATAATTTATTATTTATACAAATTAGATAAATATCTAGATATCAGTTAATTAAAAATTAACTTATCTGATCTCTCAATCAATTATATTATCTATTAATTAACAGATTAAATAAACCAAATCAAATCATTATTTCATAATGATTTAATACTATTTAATTTCATAAATCAAATATTCTGTCTCACTAATCGATCAACATTAGATTAATCTATATTTAAATTAATTTTTAATTTTCAAAGATTATAATAATTAATATTATTAATTAATTCTTAATTAATTAATATCACAGAATTGTCTCATAATTATATATTTACCCTAGAAATTTAATTTCTTATGCAAGCTAGTCCTTTTCTCATGTCCTGAAATATTCACACTCTAGGCTATGTAATGCAGAGGTGACTTGGGGACCATAGTCTCATAATTAGGGGTGTTCACGGTTCGGTTCAATCGGTTATTTGAGGAAAAAATGAATCGAACCGAAACTTTTGGTTCGACCATATGTGGAACCGAATCAAACCGTGAAATTCATATGAATTGAACTGAACCAAACCATGACTTATGGTGCGGTTTAGTTTGGTTCGGTTTCATAGTTCGGCGGCAATTGTACAGTTTTATTTTTAGTAGAAGATCATCCTTAACGCCTAAAGCAGAAGTTCTTAGAACAATAGTCAAAAGCCAGATCTTAGAACAATTGTAAAATATAAATCTCAGAATAATCTCACCAAACGCAAAGAATAAATTATGAAGAAAAATCTTGAAACACATACTCAGAAAAATCTTGAAACACGAATCTCGAATCATCAAAATGAACCTGGCATATCATATATAAAATTAGTATTATGAATAAAAAAATACTTAGAAAATTGTAACGAATCATAAAATCACCACCAAACATAAACTAACTATAGAAAACCAAGAAACATACTAACGAATCAAAGAAGGAACGCATAAGAGATAGAGAAATCCCTAATCCCAAGCCCTAAACGTAGAACTCAGAAGGGAGGAAGGAGAAAAAGAAGCAAGAAAAGAGAGAGATAGAGAGTGTGTGTGTGTGTGTGTAAGAGAGAGAGTGTGTGTGTGTAAGAGAGAGAGAGAGTGTGTGTGAGAGATAGAGAGAGAGCCCTAATCTCAAATACTAAACTCAGAAGCAAGAAGGGAAGAAGTGGAAAGGAGAAATGAGAAGAAGAAGACAGAAGGAGAAAGAAGAAGAAGGCGAACCTGGGAGATCATATATGAAGCACAAATCTCTAATCATCAAAATGAACCTGGCAGATCATATACAAAATTAGTATTACGAATCAGAAAATACTTTAGAAAATTGTAACGAATCAGAAAATCATCACCAAACACAAATTAACTACAGAAAACCAAGAAACATACCAACGAATCAGAGAAGGAATGCATAAGAGATAGAGAAATCCATAATCCCAAGCCCTAAATATAGAACTCAGAAGGGCGGAAAGAGAAAGAGAAGCAAGAAGGAGGAATGAGAAAGAGAAGCCAGAAGAGAGAGAGATAGAGCCCTAATCTCAAATCCTAAACTCGAAACTCAGAAGCAAGAAAGGAAGAATGAGAAAGGAGAAATGAGAAGAAGAAGACAGAAGGAGAAAAGGAGAAGAAGAAGACAGAAGCATACGAAACTTGCCTCTATCTTAGACGCAACAATGGAGGATTGGAATAGGAAGGCAGTGATTTTGGAGAAGGACCTCTCCCTCTGTCTCTGTCACGATTTTGGAGAATGAGAATGAACCATAATCCCTAATTTTCTTCTAAATATAATGGGGAATAGGATCAAAACCATATCGTCTTGTACATATTAGATGTGAACAGCATTAAGAGATAAAACTGTGTCATTTTGTTATGTAAGTATCGGTTCGAACCCAGTCGAAACTTCGATTTAGAAAAAATGTCGAATCGAACCGAGATACCTTATAGAACCGACCGAACTAAAAAATTTCGGTTCGGTTCGGTTCGGTCGGTCGGTCTGGTAACTTTTTTTTTCACCCCTACTCATAATTCTAAGCTTCAATAAACAAGATTATTAATTAAACTCTTTAATTAAATAATCTTATTTATTAATTCAATTATTATTCCACTATAAATATGAAATTGCACTCTTAGTAATTACAGAATATATTTACAGAGTATTCTCGTATAGTCTATTGATATAATCACATCATGTAGTTTTGTCCTCCAATTATTGGGTCGTATAATAATCGATAATTATTTTTTATGAATATGGAATTTAACTCTTAGTGATTATAGAATGTATCTACAGTGTATTCTGATGTAGTCTACTGATATAATCAATTCATATACTTATGTCCTCTAATTATTGGTTCGTAAATTAGAATTGATCAAAATTACCATTTTACCCCCTAATTACCTCTTGATCCTTAAGTACCATTAATTCACTAGTGAACGGCCAATTTATAATCGTATTATAAATTTGAGCTCAATTACCATTCAGTTCCAAAATTAACACTTAAGGAAACCAATATACGATCCATTAAGAAAGCTTGGATTCCAAATCTTGTAAGATCATGTTCCTAATCATCCATATCAGTGAATCTTCAAAACAAAAGTCACTAATCTATTTTACAAACAAACCTTAATGAGTGAATCAAAAGACTCAGTACACATGTATAAGAGTTCATGACTACTCATGATTCAAACTGATCTATATATGATAATCAGTTTTGAAGTGTATTAAATCTTTCTCATAAACAGTAAGTTAATAAAGATATTAATCCACATCGGTCATCTCTTATATAATCTAATTATATAAAGTATCTTTATTAAGATGTCTATCCACATCAGTGATCCAAATCTAGATCACATGCATTCATAATGTTTAGTGAACCGTACTAGCAACCATTCATTAAAGATTCCATACTTTAATATGTTGTAAACTATTTTATTCACTATTAATGATCTTAATCATCTCGTACTTATACAGGATCATAGTCTCATTAATGAATATAAAATTTTCAGATATATATATATATTATTCAACAATAATTTATAAGAACAATTATAAGAAAAATATAATTTTATTAATTTCATATTAAAATTCTCTACCCACATGCTTTGAGGGCACTATGCCCAACAATCTCTCATTTGCCCTAAAGTAAATGCAACATCTCTCTCAACTTCATATTTCGCACATGACCATCAAAGGACTTTGTAGGAAGTATCTTGGTAAATGATCTACCAGGTTCTGATCTAACGTTATCTTCATAACAGTCATATCCACTCGATGCACCATCTCTCTTACAAGATGATACATCATTTCAATGCCCTTGACCTTCTTGTGACTACTCGATTCTTTGAAATTAGCTACCGCCCCACCGTTATCAAAATACATGATCAGTGGCTTGTCCATAACTGGAACTACTTCCAGATAAATATAAAACTTTCTGAGTCATACCGCTTCTTTCGCAGTTTCACATGATGTTATATAGTCTGTTTCCAAAGTGGAATCTGCAATACTGGATTGTTTAATACTTCTCCATACTACAGCTCCTCCACTTAGGGTGAATACTGATCCAAGCGTCGACTTTTGACTGTCCCTATCTGATTAAAAATTAGAATCAATATATCCAGTGAGGTTATGGTCTCTAAATAAATAAATAAACATATGATTTCTTGTTCTCTGAAGAGACTTGAGAATGTGATTTACTACAATCTAATGTTCTAATCCAGGATTTGATTGATGACAACTGATAGTTCCTACTACATTACATATGTCTAGTGTCGTACACAACATTGCATATATGAGACTACCAACAACTGAAGCACAAGGAACCTTTCTCATATCCTCTTCCTCTTGAGGTGTCTTAGGACACTGCTCCTTGGCTAGGACAATTTCATTTGTGGTCGGTAGTTGACCTTTGTTGGAATCTCTCCAGTACCATATCAATATAAGATACCTGAGAAAGTACCAAGAGCTTGTTATTTCTATCCTTAAGTATTTGGATGCCTAGGTTATAGCTCGTCTCTCCTAAAATTTTCATTTGGAATTTCTCAGCTAACCACATCTTTGCTTTTGACAAAGTTTTTACATCATTCTCAATGAGTAGAACATCGTCTACATAAAGAACCAAGAAAACTATAACCTTATCTTTGATGTATTTATAAACACAAGTTTCGTCAACATTTTGCTCGAAGCCATACGATTTAATAATTTCATCAAATGTAAGATTCTAAGATATTGATGCTTGCTTTAATACATAAATGGATTTAAATAACTTGCATACTTTCTGACATTTTCCCTTTTTTACGAACCCTTCTGGTTGCATTATATAGATGTTTTTTTCAAGAGATTCATTTAGATTAGCTGTATTGACATACATTTGCCATATTTCATAGTCTAAACTAGCGGCTATGGATAAAAGAATGTGAATGGATTTTAGCATGACAACGGGAGAGAATGTCTCTTCATAATCAACGCATTCCCTTTGTATATAACCTTTGGCTATCAGCCATGCCTTGAAAGTCTCTACTTTCCCACCTGCACCTCTTTTCTTCTTGAAGATCCATTTATATCCAATGGGCCTAACATCTGCAGGTGGACAATAATTTCATTTCTTGGTTCATGGCATCTTGCCATTTATCCCTTTCAAGATCATCCATTGCCTATTTAAAGGTTAATGGATCATCATTATCAGTGTCAGACACTAGGACATGTGCATCTAGTTCATAGCGAATAGGTTGTCTTAGAACCCTCCACTACGATGTTGCACCGGAGTTTCCTGAACAAGAACAGTGATTTCTGTGGTTTGTCGTTTATCAGTTAATGATGAAAGTGGTCTTATCTCATCTAATGCTAATTCTTTGCTCCGAGGTTTGTAGTTACCGATATAATCGTGTTCAAGGAAAGTGGCATTTATTGATACAAACACATTTTGATCATTGTGACTATAACAGTACTCACCTCTTGTTTCTGGAGCATAGCCAACAAATATACACACTTCAGACCTTGAGTCTAACATTCCAGTCTTGGGTCTAATAACGTGAGTTGGACACTCCTATATACGGGAATGACAAAAACTAGGTTTGGAGTCATTCCATAACCCTAAAAGTGTCTTGCTTATAGACTTATAATGCACTACATTCAAAATATAGGTTGTCGTTTGAAGTGTATATCCCCAGAATGTGAGTGGTAGTGATGAGTAGATTAACATTCACTAAACCATATTCGGTTTCTCTTTTTCTGAAACACCATTTTATCGTGGCATTCTAGGTGCTGTAAGTTGGGATAGAATGCCATACTACAACAGGTAATCTTTTCATTCTAAATCCAAGTATTCACCACCTCGATCTGATCAAAGTGTTTTTAAAAATTTACCTAATTGCTTTTCAGCTTTGACTTTAAAGTCTTTAAACATTCCAAATGTTTTAGACTTTCTATGCATTAGGTAAGTATAACCATATCTAGATTAATCGTTAATAAATGTGACAAAATATGCATACCCACCTCTAGCTTGTACATTGATCGGTCCACATATATCACTATGTACTAGGTCAAGTGATTTTTTTTCTCTTTAGCCTTTTCCAGAGAAAAGTCTCTTGGTCATTTTACCATCCAGACAAGATTCACAAAATGGAAGAGTCTCAACTTTTAGTTTTCTCAAAGCACCATGTTTTGTTAATCGGTTTAATCTATCTAGATTAATATGTCCCAACCTAAGATGCCATAGATACGTGTCAACATCATGCGGAACTCTTTGTAATTTGTTACTTTTAGGATTTGTTATTTTAAATAATGTTGAATTATTTAACGCACGTTCAGTCAGTTTAAGCATATATAGTCCGTTCGAAACTTTTGCATGACAAATATTGAATCTATTCTTCAAAATAATAAATTGATTTTTGATAAAAGAAATGTCAAATAATTGTTCAAGCAGTAACGATAAAGAAATCAAATTTCTCGAAAAATCAGGAATAAAATAAACATTATTCAAAATAAGAAAATTATTTCCAAAGCTTAAACGGGCCATCCCTAATGCTTTTACTGACACGAGTGCACCACTGCCAACTCTCATTATTGCTTACCATCAGCCAGCTCCCTCGACGAATCAAGCATCTTTAAAGAAGAATATATATGGTTTGTGGCTCCTGAATCTAATATCCAGAATGACAAATCATATTCCACTAAACAAGCTTCAAGTACAAGTAAATCACATTTACCTTTCTTTTTCAACTCAGAGATACTTGCTACAGTTTCTCTTTTAGTGACCTTCAACTCCACCGTGGAAACACTTTCCCTTAGTTTTGATGTTGCTTTTGTTCTTCTTGGCCTTGGGTGACTTTTTTTATTTTCTTTCTTCTTTTGTTCTTACCCTTGCCCTTACCATTGTTCTTCTTCATTTTATTGTTCTTAACAACATTGGAAGAAGACTTTTGCTCGACAACATTTGCCTCGCCCTCATTGGTCATACTCTTGTTGAGTGACTCAAAAGTTTGTAGTTCATTCAATGATTGGGTAATATTGAATTTCAACTTGTTCATAACATAGTTGACGGTGAATGCAAAAAAAGCAGGTGAGCGATTCAAGTATAATGATGACTTTAGTTCGCTTATCAATGATAGCCCCATATACTTCTGCCTCATGCAATATGTTGACCATGTTCACGCACAGAAGTATCTTTCTTCATCTTAGTATTCATGTACCTAGTAGCCTCATGACGACTTTGATTAGACTGTTGCCCAAACTTCGTCTATAGAGATTCCATAATCTCATAGGCTATTTCCATGCTTTTGTGCTTAGTTCTCAGAACATCATTCATGCACAAGCAAGCAACACTTAACTTCGATGTTGGACATAATCCAAGCATCAAATTTATCTCTAACATTTTTAGGAGTCGTTTGGTATAAGATTGTGGGTAAATTATTTTCAAAATAAGATTGCTGAAATATGATTGTGGGAATGTATATGCCTGAAAAGTTAAAATTACTTTATTTGTTAACACTTGAGAATGTTCTGGTTTAATGGTGAGGGTGTTAGATTACTTTATTTGTTTTGATGGAATAGGCAAGAGGATGTTTTAGACATTATTGTCAAATTTCAATTTTACCCTTGGACTAAAAATGCTTATGAATAATAATTACTTAATTTATAATAAGATGACCAACATAAGTAATAATAAAAAATATAGATTTTACCCATAGATTTTTTTCTTATATACTTATTAATTTTTCGACCAAACTGTTATATTATGATACGTCGTATAGATTTTCATAAAATATTATCCATACAATTGAAACAATACCGCTACAAGTTTATTAATGTGGTATAGAATTTACAATATAAGATAATAATTCTTATAAGAAAAACACCCATGATTTCAGCTCAATAATTAAGATTATAGTACTAAAATAAATTTCTCTCAAATTTCAATCATGGTATTAAGTAAAATTAAATTTATAGTTAGTCTAATATCAACAAAAAAAAAACAAATCTTTCCCAAGAAACAAATTAAGAAAGAACTACTTTCAAAATGAAATATTGGAGACAACCCCATAAGTAAAAGCACGTAGACATAGTATATTTTATAAAATATGCAAAAGATGAATTCTCAATCCAATTACTACATTTCCATACACATATGTTGACTGTAGTTACATGTGACCTGTCAAAAGATATGGACAAAATACTCATGTGTATATCATAAATGCAACAACAAAATATTTACCCTTGTGTACATCATACATGCAATAACAATTCATCCATGTGCACAACAACAAAAATTACACTTCAAGTTATTACAGATGACATTACTTATACTATACATATCAAAATAGGTTCTGAAGGATTCATCATGAAATCTACTTTCTATGATTTCATATTATCGAGTAAAACTTGCAAAACAAACTCCTTTTTGAAAGGTGTAGGCCGAGAAAAGAAATAATGAGTTTGATCATGGTCTTTCATAATCAACTTTCCTGCTAGTACCTTCTCAGCTTCTATTAGTCCATCTATTTTCATTATTTCATCAAACATCTGGGAAACTCTATCAACATTATCAGCTTTATGTTGAACACACTTTACCAACTTGCCTATATCGTCATTTGTGTTTGAGAAGAATGTCCTAAACTGTTTGACCGTGTCAGTCAGTGTCTCGATCAATATATCATCATATCTAGCCCTTTTCTTAGATTTCTTTTGTTGGTACAGAGGTTAAAGGAATTTAAGAAGTAGATGCTGAAGGAAAAGTTGGAGTTTGACAAGTAGAGTCGGTGACATCTGCTTCTGCAAATCAGGGATGGCAGGGTCTGGTACATAAAAGTCATCATCTTTCTAATTTAAAATTGTACTCTTGTTCTATAGCATCAACCATATTTACAGGACCTTCAGCACTAAGTCTAGAAGCTCGATCTTTTCCAAACACCGACCTCGAATCATCAAAATGTTAAAAAGGCTTGTTTTACATACCTTTTTCATTTGGATGGCTCTGCGACGTATAACAATGTTGAATTTGTCACGCTTATATGCATTCAGAAAAGGCCATATTAACCCATAGTTATATAAAGAACATAACAAAGTTTCAATTTAGTTATCGCTTTTAAAGGCAATTTAGTTTCAAAAACTTTGTTTATGCTAAGCTCAGCTTTGTTGAATGCATATAAGCATTTGATTTTATTAGAAGCCTAGAAGCATTTGATTTTAATAAATGCAAATATCACAGTGGGGTAACCCACACCCTAACTTAAACCAGCCCAAATCACAAGAAGTAGACAAATTGAGAAACTTTCATATTTCACGAATCTAACTATTATTAAAATAGAACTAACAAATTGAGCAGTCAAAGACAACCATTTAAATCTGAAGTAAGAGACGCCATGAACATCCTAATTCAAGTTTGGTACAAAAGAAAAGAGAAAAAAAAAACAGAAAGAGAAACAAACATTATCATCAACCATCAAAACATAAGAAATGAATAAAATTAAGCCAAACTCACAACAAATTAAGAAACCTCAAGCAAAGACGCAAAACAAAAATAAGAATCAAATTCTAATTCCCACTTCAACAACATTAATAAGCATATAGATAACACAGAAGAAGAGTAAAGCATTAAGTAAACCATGTATGAGTCTGCAAGTTATTATATATTTGTACATGAAGCTAATGTAAGGACTGAAATTCCTCTAAAACATAATCTTCCACATGAAAAGAGCAGAAATTTATAAGCTGTGCATCCTCGATACTAATCTTTTATATATGAAACAAATGCATCCTCAATACTGATCTTTTATATATGAAACAAGTGCATATGCTTATATGCATTCAGAAAACACCATATTATCCCCCCCAACAATAGACAAGCTCAGTCTTTACAAGATGATCAAGTCAATTTTTTGGAGGTCTCAGGAAAAAAAATAAAAAAACAAAACAAAATAGAATCATTCCTCTTATGCCAATTACACCAAACAGAAGGAATCGGTCAGAAGTATTAATATTATCACATTTTGATGGTTCATAAAATAAATAAAGAACTCATACATTATCCCAATCATCAAATACATCTTTAGCAGCGAACACACACTTTACAGCGTCATCCCATCAAAACCACTACAGTTTGGTCATAGCATCTATGCTATAGTAGTACATTGCTTCTTAAACAACTTGAACCGAGATTCAATATGTGGTTGGGCTAGAAGGGTGGCCACACCCAATGATTCTTTCTTCCATCCACTTCTTAAGTTGTTACATGAAACCATCTTTGAACATATCATTATCAGCTCACCAAGTCCCAACTTTTACTAACTTCACTAAGCACTCAACTAGTTTCGTATCCTCATATTAGGTCCATTGACGTTTCTTCTTCCCAGTAACTTTTGCTTGCTCATTTTGATCTATTCCTACACACATATGTGTCTAACGCAATAGCTTAAAAACTCATTTACAATTTAATTGTATAAAATGAACATAAATACTCAAACTGTACACATCATAATGAAGAATTACTCATTTTAATATTACCAAATAAAATGGTTTTCAAATATAAATCTTACAAGTCCAAAACATGAAATACAAACATAAGTGAATTCAAACACAAACAAGAAACCTAATGACTCTATTTCTAGTAAAAAATATCAATTCATTTCATTGGTCCACTCTTCAAACATCTCTTTTGACAAGTTGTCCCTCCAAGTACTATTTGATGGTTCCACGTAGGTTATATGTTGGCTCTCAACAAATTTTTCATCAACATAGTCATTTTGTAAGTCAAAAGGATCTGTAGACATTTCACGTAAAATCAAATTATGAAGAAGGCAGCATGCCGTAATGGTCCGACATTGAATTTTAACAGGGTAATAAGATTTCACTCTAAGTATTACCCAACGTCCCTTTAAAAACCCAAAAGCCCTTTCAATGACATTTCTTACCGAGGAATGCCTCATGTTGAAGAATTCTTTAGGAGTTTTTGGTTGACGTCCTTCCTTCCAATCTTTTAAATGGAATCGTTGCCCTTTGTATGGTACCAAGAAACCTTCACCATTGGTATATCCAGCATCACATAAGTAGTAATATCATATTATTAGGACAACTGATTAGGGTCATACATAGTTAAGAAAATAAAATGGGTCAATCTCTTGCTAATGTTCATAATTACCTTGGGGTACCTTAAACCTATTTGTTCTAGATAAAGCATCACAAAGAACTCTAGAGTCTGCTGCTGAACCCTCCCATCCAAGTAAGACTTAAATAAATTGTAAATCTTGAGCGCAAACTCCTAAGACATTAGTTGCAATCTCATTCTTTCTTGTACAATACCGAGGTCTATCAACCGTACGTACATTGACCTTAATGTAGGTTCCATCTAAAGCTCCTAAACAATTCTAGATTAATAAAATTCTAAATGTTACAAACCTTACAGTTTGGTAAATAAGAAGGAATATAATTTGAAGTGCATATTTGATACCTTGAACCATTTCCATCTTCTATCTATAAAGCTTTCAAGGATTAGCACTGGTTTTTTCAATAACACATCATGTAGACGTAGCGCTGAGTTCAAAACTTTTGTAAAATGCCTACTCATTGTTTCACCAGAACATGCAAAATATCGTCTAACAATTTTATTCTTCACATCATGCACAATTATATGTAAGAAGATAGTAACCATTTCTTCTACATTCATATTCCCAGTTCCCCTTAATTAACCAAATGTCTTAAGAAGTTGACATAAAATGGTAAATGTTAATTTGTCCATTCTCGTGCTTTTAAAACATGCTAAGCCATTTGCAAATATCATTCTATGTAAATTTAGTGTCCTGATATAGGGTCTATCAAATGATATACCATCCCACCCAATTCTACATTTCTTTCTCCTAAAAATGAGAGCGACTATCACAATCAAAATTAAAAGTATCGACTATTTTAACATCTCCAAGTAGTAAACTAAAATACACATAATCCATCTTTTGGTAGCCAAAGGAAGGCGAGCCATATCTGTAAAATATAATTGATCAAAGATAAGTACTTGAATCGGGTTTACCCATAGCAACAAACTTAAAGAAGTTAAAGAGCCACACAATGCCAGAAACCATGAAATCGATATAATATTGAAATGTAAAATAGAAATGAAATCAATAAAAGAATAAAAAAAGAGCTATACCTTCTTGTCAATAAAATCAGCCCAGAAGCTAGCTTGAGCTTTCTAGTAAGGATCAGAAAATAACAGTGGAGCTATACCTAACGCCTACATATATGGCAGAGAAATTAACAAACCAATCATCATGATATATTATGTTAAAACTTAAGGTAAATGCAAGGAGGGCATACAAAAATAGTACACGAGCAAGGATAGAAATCCAACAATTAGCGATGATGTGGACAAGTTGTTTTCCGATGGAGATACAGGGAATAAAACCATGCCAAACTGGTATGAATCATTATCTAGTCTGACAGTTCTAAATTTGGAATTGCTTATCAATTGATTCAAGACATCAGCATGCATAGTCATACTTTCATGAAATATATCACATGTATCCAAAACAATCAAGAGGCAAAAAATTAAGAGTTTTAGTTGGTATTATATAGGGTGTATGTGTAGTCATGGTGCTTCTAGCTTCTGCTACTTTTGTTATAAGTAGAATATTACTGTCGAGAGATATCAGAGCAACACTTATTACTGAAAGCGATTCAGGATAGTTCAGCAGTTGGGTACTAATTGGGTCAATCTCTGATTCAGTTTTAAGACACACAAGATGTAAACTTTGCCTAGTAGAGAAAGAAAAATTGTCTTAAGTAGTAGTAAGTTTATCTTAACGTGAGGGAGTTTATATTGAAAAATACTAAACAAGGAACCTTATATACAGAGGAAAAAGATGAAAGGAAAAGAGGGAAATATAACCATAAAAAAACATGGGAAACCAAATCTACAATTTCTTATATAAGAAAGATAGCAAGAAACCAAGTCCCATATGTAAGAATAAAAAATACCTAACCCGAAATTCAACAATCAATCAAAAAATGAGAAGCCGAAAGCTTGAAAGAAAGAGGGTCCAGAAACTACAAGGAAACTGATCCATAAAAAATAAGCGAAGCAAAAATCACAAAGGAGGGGCTAAAAAAAGAAGATCAGAAATAGAGAAAGCTACCTCATAAACTAAGACGACGTAGGATCGGGGGAGTTTGAGTCTTAGACTCTTTGCGATTGAAGCTTTGTAGAGAGTGAGGTGGGAGACACCCCCCCCCCCCACACACACATATATATATATATATATAGAGAGAGAGAGAGAGATAGAGAGAGAGAGAGAGAGAAATCAGAGGGAGATCTTACCATGGATTTTTTACAACTGAAGCTCGTGTGGAATGAGGGAGAAGCACTGAAGCTCGTGAGTGAGGGAGAAGGGTTATGAATGAGGGAGAATGGCTGAAGCTCATATGCTTGGAATGAAAATACCCCTCGATTTATAGGGGTATCAAGATACCCTCCATTGAGGGTATCTTGGACATTCCAGTAATGTTTTAACCTCCAAAAAATATTAAACCAAACAAGGGTTGTTATAAATACCTTACATTCCTAATATATCCCTCAACATAAACCTATACCAAACAGACCCTTAGGGGCATTGGCAATGAGCTTCTCATGACATTTCTCAGTAAGAATAAACTTGTGATTTTCACATAGCATCAAATTTAAATTTGACTTCCATTTTATGTCGCTATCATCATTAAATTTTTCAAGCGCGAGTAAAGCAGTAATATGATTGCCCATGGTAAACTTTAATAACTGAAAAATACAACAAACATAATTCAATATAATTTAAATAAATATAAAAAAAATTTGGATAGTAAATGTGATGCATGAATGAAATATATCAAACACATAAACTTAACAATTATTAATCCACGACAAGTCAACCTAACAATTAATGTGTTGCCTTATGGTCAATCAGATTAGATTAATTTTAAACTGTCTATAAGACATTCTCATCCTTATTATTTAAAACTTAAAACATATCATATCTTCTCTTTTAACAATAAGGTATCTCTTATTTGGTCAAGTCACAATTATCCTCTCAAAGCTTAATTGTGACTTTGTGAGCGTAACCCATTATTTCAGATTCCATGACTTGATTTAGAATATGTCGTCTTAGGGTCGGTCAAGTCTAAACTGTATCTTCTTAAGAAGTTCAACCTTGATATTGATACAGTTCGAAACATTCTTTAGGGAGATGAAAATAAAGTCATCTTGTGGCTTTATCTGTATCTCACGGTGTAGTACTAATAATGGAGATCATATGTTACATTGACATGTCAACCTTCTCCCACTCACTATTTTATAATTGATATGTTTATATTTTAACTAATCAACTTATTCCAAATTAATTATTAGTTAAAATAACCCTATGAATGTAAAATTAATTATTAATCCAATCTAATTGTTCTAAGTTCATTTAACTTTTTAAATAGCCTAAGTCAAAATTAGGTGAACTTAAAATAACTAATTAATTATATTCATTAAACTTTAATAAAATATTTTTATTAAAGTCGGTTATCCTAAAGGTTATTAAGGGCTTTATAGTGGTGTGATTACCAAGTTTAACTAATTAAAACTTAGCAGTTTACATGAAATTGATTTCTCAAAACAATTCATATAAATACATTAGGAGAGTCCTAATCAAGCATGTTTCTACTAATGAGATGCATGATTAAATAAAACTGTGTGGGGTTTCATGTATGGCATATGAACGACTAATGCATGATTATTTTATCAATCTTATCAATAAATATTTATTTAAACAATTAAATAAATAAATGATGAACCGACTGACTTATTGTGTATTTTTAATTTACAACATTTGAAAAAAAGAAATAATTACAAAATGGATTTCAAGAATACATATTTCCAAAATAGCTCATTCTCCACCAGAGGTCCATCTTCATAATCTTTTCAAGCTTTGATCCAAACCTTTTAATTAGGATAAACTATTTCTCCTAATTACATAATCTCATTAATTATCCTTTTAAACTTAATTGAATTTGATTAGTCAAAACAATTTGATGACTTATCAAACTTGGGTCAAACCCAATCAATTAATAAATTTTAATTTTTTTAAAAATTAAAATGGATAACTATCATTTTAAAATTTCAAAATTCAAAATTTAAAAGATAAAAGATAGGATTAGAGTTTTCATGAAGCATTAGAGGAATAGGGCAACACGGTATCAGGATTTCTGTGAAACATACCCTGGCAATCACAATTATTGCCACCGGCGGTGGTAGTGGGACACTCCCATGCCGCTGTCGGCGTACCTCACGGCACCGCCGCTGATTTTTTTTGTTGCAATTTTGTTGATGGAAAGTCGGCGTTGCCAGTGCCATCAATCATATTTTCAGTGCTGGCACCGGAATTCCTATTTATCTTTTCTTCTCCTCGTTCGTCTCATAAGTTCTTCGTCTTCTCACGTACAGAATTTTTACAATGTAATATTCAAAATAAAAATTACAAAATTTCATATACCCCAAAACGACTTACTCAATATCTAAGGAAAATAAAGGACAAAGCATAAACCCAAAAGTCATCATAAAATTAACGATTCATCATTAAACCATTCATTCAAAAAACATAATCATCCATTCATTGATATATATCGAAATATATAATGAATAATGCAAGAACACCCGCACAGTATTTAATGTTTACATATATAAAGATTTCTTTGTTGCCAATTGTTGGAATCGGCGGCGTCACACAGCGGAGGCGCGTTGGTTTAAAAAAATCTCTTAAAACTTTATCGATTGAAAATAAAAATAATTATGATGCCACGGTTTCTAAAAAAACTTTTAAACCTTTTAATGAAAAACAATATTTTTTCTCATCAGATCCATTATATATCTATACATTAAATCAAAGACATACAAAGATAAGAGTTATACCTCTTGTAGTCTTATCAAGCGTCCTTGTAAAAAATGAACTTGTAATCCCACAAACAATACACTGCGAGATCTACACCAAGGTCTTCTAAGCCAATCCTCATACACACTAGGACGTGCGTGGGCACGTAGAATAAATCAAAGATAATTTTTATCTTTAGATGTACTCAACACATGAAATCTAGAGATTTTGGAGAAATGACTATTGTGAGACAAAATTCTGAGAAAATTAGAAAAACTCACACAGCTTTTTGATTAACCTTTAATCACCTAGTTGCACACACTTAGGCTGATAGTATAATATCTACATATATCTTCTAGGTCAAAAGTTAAGATTTTTTGTGATTTATAAAATAATAAATTAATTATAAATATGCCATTGCAGTGGGATCTATTACACTTGAGCCAACACTGTAATGTGTCGTGTGGATCAATACTACCTCACGATACTGCTGATTCACGGCACCACTGTAGTGCCGTGTGGCACTACAGTGTGCCCCGTGTTATTGTAGTGCCACTTGTTACTCTAGCACACTTGTTACTGTAGTGCCACTACAGTAACTCATGTCAATCTCTGATTCAAAAATCAGAGACCTACATGACATTGCAATGTGTCGTGTCGATCAAAAGTACCTCACGACACTGCTGATTAACGGCACCACTGTAGTGTCGTGTGGCACTACAACGTGCCACGCGGTACTTTAGTGCCACTTGTTATTGTAGTGCCATGTGGCACTACAGTAAGTCATGTCAATCTCTGATTCAAAAATCAGAGACCAACGTGTGGCAGTCTAATATGTCACATGGTAGTTATCCTATAATTTATTATCTATATGAATTAGATTGATATATATATATATATATATATATATATATATATAAGTTAATTCAAAATTAACTTATCTGATCTCCCAGTCAATTATCTGATTTATTAATTAACAAATTAGATAAATCAAATCATTATCTCATAATGATTTAATATTATTTAATTTTATAAATCAAATATTTTGTCTCATTAATCGATCAACATTAAATTAATCGATATTATTCTTTATTTAGAATTTCTAAAAATTACAATAAACAATATTCTTAATTAATTAACATCACATAATTATCTCGTAATTATATACTTACCCCAGAAATTTAATTCTTTATGTAACCTAGTCTTTTTCTCATGTTAGAAATATTTACACCCTAAACTGTGTAGTTAGAGGTGACTCAGGGACCATGAACCCATAATTCTAAGCTCCAACAGACAAGATTATTATTTAAATTCTTTAATTAAATAATTTTGTTTATTAATTTCATTATTACTCTACTATAAATATGTTATTGCACTCTTAGTAATTATAGAATATATTTACAGAGTATTCTCGTGTAGTTTATTGATATAATCACGTCATATAGTTTTGTCATCCAATTATTGGTTCGTAAATTAGAGCTGATCAAAATTATCATTTTACCCTTCTAATTACCTCTTGATCCTTAATACCATTAATTCACTAGTGAACGATCAATTTATAATTGTATTATAAATTTGAGCTCAATAAGCATTAAATTCTAAAATTAACACATAAGAGAACCAATATACAATCTATTAAGAAAACTTGGATTCCAAATCTTGTAAGATCATGTTCCCAACCATCCATATCACTGAATCTTCAAAATAAAAGTCACTAATCTGTTTTACAAATAACCTTAACGAATGAATCAAATGACCCAGTAGACACGCATAGGAGTTCATGACTACTCAGGATTTAGATTGATCTACATATGATCATCATTTTTAATGTGTATTAAATCTTTATGATAAACGGTAAGTTAATAAAGATATTAATCAACATCAGTCTTGTCCTATGTAATCTAATATATAAAGTACCTTCACTAAGATGTCTATCCATATCAGTGATCTGAATTTAGATCACATGCATTTATAATGCTTAGTAAACTGTACTAGTAACCATTCATTAAAGATTACATACTTTAATATGTTGTGGACTATTTATTCATTATCTATGATCTTAATTCTCTCATACTTATACAAGATCATAGTCTCATTAATGAATAATAAATTTTTAAAANTATATATATATTATTCAACAATAATTTAAAAGAATAATTATAAGAAAAATATAGTTTCATTAGTTTCATATTAAAATTATCTAAACACATATTTGAGGGCACTATGTCCAACACTTAGAATGTTCGAGGCTTTAATAAGCCAAGGAAACACGTAAATTCTAGGAGGTTGTGTAGAGAATTTAAGTTGAGTTTATGTGCTTTGGTGGAAACAAGGATTAAGTTTAAACATTTTAATAGAATTTCTCACGCTATTTTTCCCAATTGGTTAGTGATCCACATTTATGCAGCTGATACCTCTAACAGAATTTAGGTTGCTTTTGATCCTGGCATTTATAATGTTACTATGCTAAAGTATTCTCCTCAGTACATTCATTGCAATATTAAGCTTCTGAGAATGGATGTTGACTTTGAGTGCACTTTTATCTGTGTTGAGAATGATGCTAATTAGAGACTTTTGATGTGGAATGATTTGAGAGTTCTTCATTCTAGTTTGAACCAAGCTCCTTGGATCATACTATGGAATTTTAATGGCATTCTTCACCCCCAATGAGAAGCATGGTGGTCTTAGTGCTTGGGATGAGGGGATTAGACAATTTGGCGATTGTGTTGCTGATTTGGAAGTTTTTTATATGAAGTTTACTGGACATTTCCATACCTGGTGGAATCATCAAACTGGTGCACGCAATATCTCAACAAAGATAGACATGATTTTGATTAATGACCCCAGGCAAATGAAGTTTGGGAATGCTTCAAATTTTTTTGCTAATCCAGGTTTGTCTGACCATCGCCCTGCCATAGTTAGACTAATTCCTGATTTGTAAAGAAGTAAAGCTCTCTTTAGGTTCTTTCAGTTCTGGACTGTAATTAATGGCTTTTATGATATTATTGAAACAGCTTGACACATTTAGGTTCCTGGGACTGCTCTATTTAGATTGGCTCAGATTTGAATTCTGTTAAGGTAGATTTGAGAAACTTTAATATGCTGAAATGTAAAAATGTTTCTCCTAGAATTTTGGAGGCTAAAGATAAATATCAGCTAGCTTTGAATGGCATGCATGATTATTCTGATAATCCTATTCTCCAAAATAGAGCTAGTAATGCTTCTAAGGAGCTTCATAAGTGGGCATTGGTTGAGGAAATTTTTTTTATGCAAAAATCCAGAACTTCATGGCTTAATTTGGGGGATAATAACACTGCATTTTTCTTTAATGTTGTTAAAGCTAAGAAAAGAAAGGTTGTTATTCCCAATCTGGTTGATAATGCTGGCAATATGCTAGAGGATCCTTCTAAAATTCAAGCTCACATTATTCAATTCTCTAAGAACCTTCTAGGTACTCATAGTCTATACCTTATCTTGAATGGAGTGTTGTTGACAATATCTTGTAAAAGAAGGTCAATTAGGAGATGCATGCTAATCTGGTGCAAAACTTCACCGAGGATTATGTGAAGAATACTTTCTTCTCCTTTAAGGATTGTAAAGCCCTTAGACCTGATGGTTTTTCAGCTAGTTTCTTCAAGAAGACCTGGCATATTATCGGAGGAGATGTGTGTGAGGTTGTCCTTGAATTTTTTCAGGATGGGGAGCTTTCGAAGTTGTTAAATTCCACATCTATCACTCTTATCCACAAAGCCCCTAACCCTTCTAGGGTGATAGAATTCAGGCTTATTGCATGTTGTAACCTTGTGTAACCATGTTGTATAAATGTACAAATAGGATGACGCTTGTCTTACTTTACTTTGTCCGTAACAACCAGACAACATTTGTTCCAGGTAGATAATTTCTGACATGTGTTTCTCACTCAAGAGGTCATGAGAGGATATCACATGGATTCTTATAATCCTAGATGTACTCTCAAGGTGGATCTTCTAAAGGCTTATGACAATGTTAGTTGGTTTTTCCTTGGGAGAGTCCTTCAAGGCTTTGGGTTTCCTAACAGATTCACTAATTGGATCATGGAATGTGTTACTTCTCCAAGCTACTCCATCAGTATTAATAGCAGTCATCAGGGTTATTTTCAGGGTGGCAAGGGTCTTAGGCAAGGAGATCCCATATCTCCTTATCTTTTTGTGTTGATCATGGAAGTGCTTACAGGTATTCTTAGAACTTCTGCTTTTCTCCCTAACTTTAGATGCAACTGGAGATGTAAAATGGATAAAATTATCAATTTATGTTTTGCTGATGATCTCATTGTCTTTTGTAATGGAGATATTGATTCTTTTAGACTTATTAAATAAGGGTTTGTTCTGTTCAGTACTTTGTCTAGTTTGTCTCCAAATGAAGCTAAAAGTAGCATATTCTTTTCTAGGGTATGTCTTGAGATGCAACTTATTACTTTGGAACAAATTGGCTTTGTTAAAGGGTCTCTTCCAGTTAAATACTTGGGTGTCCCTCTTATATCTACCAAACTGAGTAAGACTCATTGTGATGTACTGGTTGACAAAATCATAAAGAGAGCAAAGGCTTGGGAAAATAAGTTCCTCACTTATGTAGGTCGTTTATAACTTATCAAATCAATTATTGTTTCCCTCCAAGGGTACTGGGCAAGCCTATATATTTTACCCAAATCTACCATGAAGAAAATCACTTCTGCATTGAGAAATTTTCTTTGGACAGATAATAGTCATAAAGCTCATGAAGCTAAGGTCCCTTGGGGAATGGTTTGTGCTGCTAAATATGAGGGTGGTTTAGGGATTAGAGATATCTGTGTGTGGAATATAACTGTAGTTACTAAACACTTCTGGAATTTGGTTGTCAATGCCAAAGACAATCCTTAGGTAGCTTGGTGCAGGCATAACTTGCTGAAAAATCACTTTATAGAGACAAACTTTCTAGCTTATGCACTGTAAGAATCAAAGATGGAACTAGCATTTCTCTATTCACAGAGCCTTGGCATCTTAGGGGTATTCTTTTCAAAGAAGGTGACATTAATATGGTGACTAATTCTAGTATGGAGCTTAATGCCACTCTTTCTGCTTTACTCAGTAATGGTAGATGGATTTCTGGACATAATTTTCACTGGCTTTCAAACTGGGGTTTCAGACTCAATACATCACCTCCTATTGATGCGCATCAGGATACTTGGTTTTGGTATGCTGCTTCTAATGGTTCATTTTCTATTAATTGCACTTATTCTCACCTTGTTCAGCATAAGGATAAGATTACTTGGATTGGTGTGGAGTTTAGGACACATCCCTAAGTGTTCATTTATTGCATGGCTTGTATGTCAATAAATTGAATAATAGGGACAAGTTCATCAAATGGTGTCCTACTTCCACTACTGGTTGTGTTTTTTATATTTATTGTGCATTTATTCTGTGATTGTCCCCATGCGCTAGACACATTTTATCTCAATTACTCACCAGGCTCAATCTTCACTGTCCTTCTACAAATTGGGAGGACTCCCAACACTGATTTTTGAATCAGTCAGGTAGTCCTATTGTCAAGAGTACTCTTTGCATTCTTTTTTCTGTATACATTTATTGTATTTGGATTGAAAGAGTTAGGAGAATCTTTGTTGATAAAATTTTAGATTCCTCTTTAATTATTTTTAGGATCTCTAGGATGGTTAAGGAGATTACTTTTTCTTAGAGATTCTAGAAAATGGACTCTGGACACAGATTTACTTGATTTGTTACCCTAATTTTTAGGGTTATGTTCTTTGTGCTCCCTTGTTACCTAAGTTAGGGTTTTGGTTTTTCCTAGGGTATACTCATTGTATTGTGTATTATTATATTTTCTTTGGTTAATAAAATTTACCTTTGACAAAAAAAATTAGAAATTCAATTTTATCAAGGGTATATGAGTCAAAAATAAATCTTTTGAAATTAATATACGTGGGATTGATATCATCTAACAAATCAGAAACATTACCAATAGTTTAAAAAGGGCTTGGCAAAATGTTATTTGTTGTCATTTTCTAACATAAGAATCACAAAAATGTTTGAATCTAAATGTGTGCTTCAATTGTTAAGGAAAATTTAAAAAATAAATCTTCATTAGTATAAAAAAGACTATGAAAAAACTCAAAATCGCGATTTCAATCTTGATCACACGAATCCAAAGTATATATTATCTTTAAAAAATCGGCCATCTATATAATATTCTAAATTCTTAAATGTTTATTAAATTAAGAATAAATTATAATAATCTCTTTTGTATTTTACTTAAATTACACCGATATCATCTCTATTCTCAAAACTTACATAGGCACGTTTTTTAGTTTTGTTGTAGCCGGCATACAAGTCCATACAAAAATTTTCTTCCTAAAATGTTCAAAAAAATCTTTGATAAAAAATATTCTAAAAAAATGTTTTGGTAAGAAACATACCAATAAGTGTCATATTCTCAATTTTATTTATTTATATATCAGAACTTATAGTGATTTTATTCAATCTCAACCGTTGGTCTAGAAAAACACATTTTTACATTTTTATCAATTTTTTATATTTAGAAATTTTGATATTAACGACCCAAATCTGACAGTGAAAATTAAGGGGCCGTTTGGTACGGGTTAAGTAAGAATGTTGGGAAAGTTATTTGCTGAAAAAATTTAAGTGCTAAAGTTAAATGATAAGATATTAAGGTTGCCATGTTTGATAACATATGGTTAAGTGAAAAAAGTTATTGAAAAGTATGATTTTCTCATTTGGTATGTAGGATACTTGGGTAAAGTTGTGTGAGAAAATTTGATAAAGTTGTTGGGAAATGTATATAAATTATATTAAAGTAATAAAATTATTTATTATTTATAGTTTCTTTTTTTATCAATTTTTAATTTGTTGTCAATGATTATTTACATATTCTAAGACACATTATGTCTTATTTATATATAAACTGATATACATTTTTTTACGCACTAGTTAACTATTTATTAACCCATCAATAAAATTAAATCAACTATTTTTCTCTTATTATGCCAAAAACTAAACTAATTTTTTTACTTACACTGTATAAATAAATTCAATGACAAATTGTTCAAAATTACACAGTAAAATTATATACAGATTATCTATTAGCAACTACTAAACAATCTTAATAATTCATGTCGTGTTTGATATAATTTTTTTTTCTGATATCATAAATTAATTATCATACAATTTTCCTTTTTTATATATAAAAATAAATCTGATATAAGTAACCGTCATTTATATTAATACATTAAAATATTTAATAATACATAATAGTTTTCCCGTTAATGTACTTTTCTTCAATAGATATGTATATCATGGTACCAGTATCATTCCGCTCTAGCAGAAACGGACAAAATATTTTAGTTCTGTCATAAGAACAAAACAGAACAATGATATATTTTTTTATTTTGGTTAAATACAATCTAGAACTGAATATAAATGATTGATGGACACCTCCTATTCATGATTTCGTCTCACCGGTCCGGTACTCCACACAAAAAATGAGATGTGATAAATAATTCAGTTATATTCTCCTTTATAAATTTAGTATTTTTTTTTAAATATTAATAGTTTATGAATAATATTTATTTTAAGGAATAAACTAATTTTGATTTCAAAAAAATCGTTAATATTATTAACATGTATTCTAATCATTTAGATTTTATATTTTGTATATATGAAGAGTTTATCTATCATTAGTTCAAAATTAATATTTATTTCATTCATTCCAATTAACGTGTATATCTTAATCTCACGAGACAACCTCAAGATGAGTTGGCGGACGAGTCAGAAGAGACAAAAAAAATCTCAAAAATCAGTATCAGGACCGTTTTGGTTTCACCAGGATCGAAATATTTTACGATACTTTTGTGGGACTTTAGTTTTGAAGAAAATAAAATATCAAAATCAAGTAGAAATAATTAAAACAAATAATGATATTTTTATGAGAATTTAAGAAAGTAAAAATTATTTTAAAAAATGTGTAACTCTTTTGTCAGATGAAAAAATTATTTGGTAGTATGAATTTTTATGAAAAAATATAAAGAAAAATAATGTCAGATTATTATTTTATCATGTTAAATAATTTTATCATGATAAATAAGAATATACTAATAACAAAAATATTGAAAGTTAAATTTCACAAACTTTATAACGCAAAACGCGGAAACAAACTGCCCTGATTGAATTCTTAAAATTGTGTATATCTAACAAAGGGAAAAAAGGACGAATTGGGAGAATGAGCTAGCCAATCCAAGTTCCAACGACCACGTCACAGATTCAACTAGATGCATCCAAACACTATCCAATTACGACTATACCAATTTTCCTTCTTGGTGGGCTCTCTGGGTTATCAAATCCATGCTCTTTCTCTGTTTATCTTCATGACTCTTCTCGTTTCGTTGAATCGTTGTTCTTCCACGATCTTTCATTAATGCCCTTCTCTTTTATTGGATGAAGATCGAGGGCTAATTCTCATCTCGAAAAGTTTAGATCTTTTGAGATGGCTACGTTCAACCTCTACTCTTGTTCTTCAATGACTCTGTACCGCTCGCAGTAAGCTTCCGTTATGATTCCCTCTGTTTTATTGGTTTATTTTGGGGTTAATGAATTCGCATTTTGATTTGACTGTATTTTAACGCCGACCCGTCTTGTTTGTTTACTGAGAATACGCAAGGAAAGTATGAAAATTAGAACATGAGGGGGGGGGGGGGGGGGGNGGGGGGGGGGGGGTGGCGGAGGTTCTCTAGTGGAAGTAATTGAATTTGATGGACTTTGAAATGTTTAGTGCTCTGCCGGTAGTTATGCTTCGAAACCATGTCTCTCAAAGTACAATAATTCGTTTGCTATTTTCGTGGTGTCTCTGAATTTTAAAGGAGTTGTCTGCTGAAGTTTTACTGCCAGAAACAGGATAGTGAATCAGTGATTGATTTGTTTATGAGCATTTCAAATTTGAATTCACCAATTGTAAGTGTAATATATCTACATCGACTAAATTGGGTAGACTCTTGAGGTCATGTACTATTATGATCGATAGGTGTCTACCCTAAAATTGATAGTAGCAAAAGTTTTAACTATGGTAGTCTTCGTGCTAGTTGTTCATGATTCCTCTTTAATGGTGTTAACCATATAGTTCACGTGTAAATGCTAAAAACCT
The DNA here is from genome assembly GCA_003255025.1 of Datisca glomerata. Classification (NCBI taxonomy): domain Eukaryota; kingdom Viridiplantae; phylum Streptophyta; class Magnoliopsida; order Cucurbitales; family Datiscaceae; genus Datisca; species Datisca glomerata. The sequence goes on along the minus strand of QANY01005351.1, from coordinate 39,377 downwards.
ATCTAACGCTTATGTCCATTTAACAATTATTTTGTCTTTTCTCTGCCTTTATTGTTGTAGAGTTAACTGTTACTTTTTCTTCAGTGGACAGAAAGGTCTACTTTCTTGTGGCATTCCATCTACTGCAAGTGTATGCAACTTTGACTTTATGTCGTCTACTCCGGGAAGGAAGACCGGGGTTTGTGCCAAAGCTGATGGAGGGGCAAGAGCTGCATTCGTATCTGGAGAAGGTGATTTGTTGTCTTTCCCAAATGGTAAAGGAGATATAGAATACGATGCCTCTGTCAATTATCAGACAGGCCAGCCAACAGGGATTGAAGTTCAACCTGATGCAATTTTTTTTGGAACTCTTGCGGCAGAGATGACACCTTCAGTTAGTGGTTTCATTTCCGAAACTGATGAATATGATCTGGACCGTCCTACAGAAGGCTTTTCGTCCATTCGAGAGGCCATTGAAGATATTCATCAAGGCAAGGTTAGTCGTAAGCTTGGTGATTGTGGTGACAGGCCTGTTTTTTGGTCTTTCTCGTAAGTCAATGTGGATGATAGGCATTAACTTTGGATAGTTTTGCAGTTAGTCATTGTTGTTGATGATGAAGACAGAGAAAATGAAGGGGATCTCATAATGGCAGCGTCATTGGTCACACCTGAAGCTATGGCATTTATTGTCAAGCATGGAACTGGTATAGTATGTGTTAGCATGAGAGATGAGGACTTAGAGAGGTTGCAACTCCCATTAATGGTGTCTCAGAAGGAAAATGAAGAAAAACTCTGCACTGCGTTTACTGTCTCAGTGGTATATACTTAAGTTTGACTGTTTGCTATATGTTCAAATTTTGAGTGAGCTCGGGGATGGGCATGAATGATTAAGAGATTTTTCTTCTCATCTCTATTGAAACCCAGACGTTATTTTTTGTAGAAATTTTAATCAAGAAGAGACGACGGAAACTGAGTTAGGGAATTGCATGTGATAGAGAATAAAGATTAAAGACAAATCGTCATATTCCTTTGGACTTCAATAATTATATTTAGTTTGTTGCATGAACCATAGCCATTGAGTTTGATTTATTTGCCAAAATGGCCTCTAGCAGATGCAGCCCTCGGTGGTTAACGCAACATAGGATGTTGTATGAAACCTCCATTTTTAAACTTACCACTGAGGTGTGTGGAATCGGAGTAGAAGTTGTATAAAAAATCTGATAGGCGGACGGCACTCCTGGATCATCCTGGTCTATATTATATTCTGAGCTGATATTCTAATGCTTTGCAATGCCTATAACTTGTCATTGATGTCTCTGAAAAGGAATGGAGGAAAGTGTCTAAGTTTATTTTTTCTTTTGTCAAAAAAGTGTATAAGTTTGAGTGATCTCAAATGCACACAAAATTGGTTGAATATATGGTTTAGGTTAGAGTTGCAAAGAGGTGTATCTGTTATTATAACATTCAATCAGTGTGATTGTTCACTTGACCTCTAGTTAATATTAATCGTTTTTTTAAGTAATGGTCTTTGATAATCTCTATATATATCTCCCTCTCTCTCCCTTTTTCTATCTATATCATATTTATTCTGGAATTAACTCTGATATTGATGTTAGTTACTTTTTTGGGTTTTAAAGGATGCAAAATCTGGCACCACGACAGGTGTTTCAGCTCGTGATAGAGCAGCAACAGTCTTGGCTCTTGCTTCCAAAGATTCAAAACCTGGAGATTTCCACCGTCCGGGTCATATATTCCCTCTTAAATACAGGGAAGGGGGCGTACTGAAAAGAGCTGGACATACAGAAGCTTCTGTTGACCTTGCTATGTTGGCTGGATTAGAACCTGTTGCAGTTTTATGTGAGATTGTTGACGACGATGGTTCTATGGCTAGATTACCAAAGCTTCGCCAATTCGCACAGGCTGAGAACTTGAAAATCATTTCGATTGCTGATTTGATTAGGTACATCCATCAGGAGACTTCTGAAAAACTTGTAATTGAGAAAAAGAAGTTGAGATCAGAATGCTTATCTGATGTGGATTGTAAATTACATTGACAGATATAGGAGGAAGAGAGATAAATTAATCGAGCGTTCTTCTGCTGCCCGAATACCCACAATGTGGGGGCCATTTCAAGCTTATTGTTACCGGTCAATGCTGGATGGGATTGAGCATATTGCTATGGTTAAAGTAAGCTTCACTAACCGGAATTAATTAGCTGTTCATTGACAAATGTTAGAGTATTATCCAGGTTCTTGTAGTGTCTAAAACTGGTGTATATATTTATCTATGTGTATTTAGAGAGCATGTTTCATTTTACATACTTCACAACGCTAAGCTCTTATTAGATTGTACACCTTTCCGTTACAATCATTACAAATAGATAACTCGTTGACCTTTTCCCCTGGTGTTTTGGAAGAGGCCAAGGACAGACGTGGTTGTCTGACAAGTAAAGGGGCCAAAACCCAGTCTGGGGAAATAACATTTCATGAATTTAATCATGAGGTTTGACTTGTGCAGGGTGAAATTGGGGATGGTCAAGATGTACTGGTGAGGGTGCACTCTGAGTGTCTTACTGGTGATATATTTGGATCAGCTAGATGTGACTGCGGAAATCAGCTGGCACTTGCAATGAAGCAAATAGAGGCAGCTGGTAGGGGTGTGCTGGTGTATCTCCGGGGACATGAAGGAAGAGGAATTGGTCTAGGTCACAAGCTACGGGCTTACACTCTACAGGATGATGGGCGTGACACAGTTGAAGCAAATGAAGAATTGGGATTGCCTGTTGATTCCCGTGAATATGGCATCGGTGCACAGGTAATGTTATCTTAATAGATTTATTAGAGAGTAGTGCTATTTAGCACAAGTCGGGTAGTTTTTTTCTTTGGTCGGTAGCACGACGCATGTAGTTGGCACGATCCACCTTGCAGAATTGGGTTGGTTGTAATTTTTTTGCATGATCCAAGTGCACCAATCCACTTCTGGCATCTTGATTATGCCAACTGCCCGAGTCTTGTGGAATTGCATTTTCCTTTATTAGACCACTCTTATTGTCAATCGAACCGAACCGAAAGTCACAGTTTGGCCCCGGAACGAACCGAACCGTGAGTGAATTATGAACCGAACCAAACCTAACCGAAAACTTCAGTTCGGTTCGGTTATACGGATCGGCAGTAGTGAAAAAACGAAAAACATTAAGCCTGGAAACATTAAAACGATAGAACTATTTGGTTGAACATACAAACATGAAAATTACAGATAGCCAAAATCTCATGAGAAATTACAGAACCAAACAACTATCATCAAAATTAAACCGGGGTTTAATTACAGATAGCCAAAATTACAAACATAAAAAATTGCTCCCTATTCTACAACTAGAAATCTTAAATAAAAAACACTATGCTAGATCAGTAAGATTAAAACCCATTTTTACGGATGAAAAAGATCAAAACCCAGTTAAAAGAAAAAGATAAAAAAAAACCCAGTTTAATCTCCAACATTTCCTAAACCCAAAAAAAACAACTCTAAGATCTAATAGAAAGCTCAGTTTAATCTCCAACATTTGCATCAAGTTTCGCAAGCTCATCAGGAAGAACGAAGGGCTTTTGTAAAAGCTTGAAACACCTAGATAGTAAATCTAGACTCTGATAGCTTTATAAAAGCTTAAAACCTCTAGATCTGCGATCTCCATTGTGGTAGCTTGAAGGAGTAGCGTGCATCGGGTTTTTGAGAAGGCGAAGAGAAAGAAAGCCAGAAAGAGAATACAAGAGAGAACGTAAGAGAGAGAGAGAGAAGGGAAGAGAAAAAGAGATGGCAAGAGTGAGATAGAAAGCTCTTAAGAGAAGGCGAGAGAGAAGGCCATGGCCAAAGAGAGAGCAAATAGAGAGGGGGGGGGGGGAGAGACGGTGGCTGAGCAAATACCAAATAGAACACAGAATATGTTTTTAATTTGTTAGGGTTTGCGTATTAAATAGGTATATATAGGGGTTAATTTTATTTTCTTTATATTCGGTTAGGTTCGGTACGAAGAGAACCTTTCTAAACCGAACCGTAACATCGGTTTTCTAATATATATGAACCGAACTGAATAGTATGAGGAACCGACTGAACCGGTAATTTTTGATTTGTCTCGGTACTTTTTTTAACATCCCTATCAATAACAATAACCATCACCGTTTACCTTGTGTGCGCATTGTATTGCCTTGTCCTGATAAAACACTCTTTTGCAAGTGGAATTGCTGCCCTTGGTCATGAAAAGTAGACCTGGGCCGTTTATTCCGGTCTGAACAGCCCAGATCGGACAAAAATCACTTCATGTTAACAGGAGGTGATCTAATTCCAGAATTTTCAGAGTTCAATATATCTACTTTATTCTTCTTGAACAGACTTGTTTTTTATGATCCGTTTCCATCTTGAATCAAATGTTCAATCTGTCTGTACCCTGCATTCTTAAACTTGCATATTTCCGGTCCCGTTTCTTGCAAATTACTTCTTAAGAAAAGAAAACTATATTCTTATGCGTAAAGATTAAAACGTCTGATGACTACTATTTCGGCAGATTCTACGCGATCTAGGTGTTCGTACAATGAAGCTTATGACAAACAATCCAGCGAAGTACGTTGGGCTCAAAGGATATGGCTTGGCAGTTGCAGGCAGGGTCCCTCTGTTAACACCAATAACAAAGGAGAACAAGAAATACTTGGAGACAAAGCGCAAGAAAATGGGTCATATATATGGATCGGACGTCTGATACTGTATCCGATAGATAAGCAGCTAGACCAGATTCATTGGGATTACTCTCTCCGGCATGGAGTTTCGTCAGATAAGCAGTTTTCATCAAATAAAGCTGCATCTGTAGTTTTGGCTTTCCTTTTATGTTTTCTGTTTTGAAGACTCTTTCTTTATATTATGTAAAATGTTAATGGAAGTTCATTCCAGGAGTAGGACTCTTTCAGGAGAAAAATGTTTTAACTATCGGTATCAGGAATATTCACATTGTTGATGTCTTTTTAGCTGAAGAAATAAACATTTCATCATTATTTTCTTGTTGACATAAATGTTAACGAGTAATTTTTGGGGGTTAAAGTTACCTGTATATTCTTCTTCACAAAAAACCCAAAGCTAGGGGCTTGATTCTAAAAGAGGACCCAAGTAAGGATTCTGTATTTTTTCGAAATCAAAACCCGAGAACAAACATCAATATTAATTCAAAAGAGTCATTGCTATTGTTAGAACTTTACAAAAAAGAATTCTCAATTACTTTAGAATTAAGTTTACGCTAAAAGATCGTCATAGGGTAAAATTTCTTAGGTTGAGTTTAAGAGTATTTTGCTAAAAAACACTTTAATACATTGAAAATATTATCTCATGTCATATTTATTCACCTGTCAAGAAACATCAATCTACGCATTTTCTAAAATACTTATAAATAAACATAAATATGCTTCACAATTCATTTAAACGCTTCCTACAAAAACATATATAAAAATGATTTTAACAAGCATTTTATCATCACAACATATAAAATTATTTCTTAAACACAAAAAATCTCAAACACACTATTAGTAAGGATTTCACATAAATCCATTAACTATGTTTTATAGTTGTCGTCTTATGGTGGAAGGCACAGCTGATTAGTGTAGGTAGAGAGTACTCAAAAATTCATAAATTTGAAACTAAAGTTCAATTTCAAGATCATTCAGCAGCAACTTGTAAAATTGGTAGGCAAACCAGACCTACTTAGTGTGTTAATTGAAAAAAGTATGAGATTATTCTTTTATTTAGAAATATATACAATAATAAATAACTTCCTAATTTTATTTTATACCATAAAAAGACGTGGTAATATTTTTTTATTATAAATTAAACAGTTTCATTTTCATTTCTAATTTTTTTAAATTCTTCATTAGTTATTAATTTTTTTTATCTCGATGTATTCATTAACAAAAACATCAAATAAAATACCTCCCGAAGGTTTATGTCTTCCTCTTACAATTACACTTTCACTTTCAGACAAATTCAGTATATCAACAAGTAAACAAAATACCTTCTCAATTACATAGTGCTGACGTATGCTATATTTTACTACACTAGGCTCAAGTTACGTGCGTTTCACATGTTATTTCTAATTAGTATCAATGTCATTCAGAATAAAAATTTTAATGTTTGTAATATAATCATTAATCAAATACAAAAAAAAAATAGAAGAAATTTTTTATTGTATGAGACTTTTTTATGTACAATATTTTTTGTCTAATTTTTTCTTTCAATTATATGTAATACACAAAAAATAATCAGAAAAACCAAACCAAGATAAATGTAGAAATGCATGAATGTAAGAACTATCACGTTAATTGATACAATATTTCAAAATCATTTTTCATTCCAATATATTTCAAAAGATAATTTCCAATTGATACAATTCTTTTAGTAGAATTGACACATCTTTATTTAGTGGACAAATAAAAATGCACCATGTGTACTTTTTAAGGGTATTTTAGGATTAGTAAAAGTGAAGGTGGATAAAATTGTCTAAAAGGTTTCTCCTTTATTTCCACATTTTAATAGATTATATCATATATATTATAGATTCTAGTCAAGTACACGTGTGGTGCACGTGTCTTGATTCATGATGTTTTAACTTATTCATAAATTTTTTTGAACATGAAGGTATATAATAGTATACATGATTATGAAAAAATGATTCTGAGTCAAATGAAGTAAATTAAATTATATATATTTATATATATATTCACTTAATATGCTTAACATTAATTTACTTTCATTGAATTTTAAGAGTCTTGTAAACCATGTTATTTAAAGATATAAATATTTAAAACGAGTTAAATAAAGGTAAATGATATATAATATTATACCGTCTTGGAGAAACTTTTCATTGACATACTTATCCTCCTGCTTTAATTGATATTCTCGTATAATTCATTATTACTTTTCTGCTTAGTTAATCTCTCTACTATTGTTCTACATCTCTAACTCTTTATGTTATCTATATACACAGATCTTATATGTTGTCTAGATTTATATTATTGTTATCAAAATGTTAAAGTAAAAACATAAATTGTTTTTATATTATTTATGATTGATACATCTCTTTTCTTTTACTTCTTTTCTCATTCATAACGAAAATTCTTTTTTCCTCTAGCCTTAAAAAGGTCAAGAGAGCTTTATTTAATTTTAGCATTTTAATTGGCTTAATGTATTTACTATTTTAAGAACATATTTGATATACGTCATAGATATAGTAAAAAATGGATGCGTGAAATTAATATATATATATATATTAATGTTTAGAGTTAATATAATGTACATATAATAATTAATTATCTTCTATTTTGACAAATAAATTTTTATCTTCGTAATTTTTCTTAATTAATGAAGATTGTAATTCATAAATCTCATGAATCCCATTTCTTTACTTATCAATTAAAAACCATGGAAGTAGATACTACAAATACATCTATTTAACTGGTTTTCAACTTAACTTCCATTTTCTTCTGTTTTGCCGTTTGATTTGATTTAGCTTCTTACAATTATTACCTCTCATCCCATCTAAATACGTAACCATAATTTAATCAATTATTATGCAATTTATTTTTTCTTTTCCAAAATGTTAATCATAAAATAATAATGCCTAAATTTGATTTTATATAGCTTGACAGTTCGATTCATTCTTAAGCTTAGGACATCCATATTATTCCTTTTTTGTCATTTTCTTTCGCTTTATTCTGAAAATAAATTAGATAAAGACTAGTTTTAAAACTTTCAATCCTTATGACCTGTAGAAATGATGAACATGTTGGTTCTGATCTTGGAAAAGTGATGAGCTTCAAAGATGATGAACCTTTCTGGTTCTGATCTTTTATTGAAGGAAAAATTATGTTTGTTTACAATTAGGGATGATGTATATATACAAATGATTATAACGGTTTCCTATGATCTCCTATGATTCCAACGGATGCCTACTTGTAGCCTGAAATCATTTTTTACCAGAAATGGTTAGACACCCACTGTGTTTGGGAAAGTCTCTGTTCTGCTTCCCTCTTTTGCCTATGATGAAGATTTTCTTCTGAGGCTGCAGCTTTTCCTTCTTCAACACTCCCCCTCAAGTTGGGTTCGTATAGGTTGATCGAACCTAACTTGTCAAGTATTCTTTGGAGGTTATTTTTGTCAAGGGCTTTGGTGAAGATGTCGGCTAGCTGGTCTTCACTACGTACAAAGGGAATGGTGATTTCTCCAGACTATACTTTCTCTCTTATGAAATGACAGTCCACTTCAATATGTTTGGTTCTCTCATGAAAAACGGGGTTCATTGCAATATGACGTGCTGCTTGGTTGTCACAGTGCATCTCTATCGGTTTTCTTATCTCAACCTTCATGTCTTGAAGGAGATGTCTAATCCATGTGAGTTCGCTAGCAGTGGAGGCCATGGCTCTGTATTCTGCCTCCGCACTTGACCTTGCTACAACAGTTTGTTTCTTGCTCTTCCAGGTCACTAGGTTCCCACCTACAAAGACACAAAAACCAGTTGTAGATTTTCTGTCGTAACTACCTGCCCAGTCAGCGTCAGTGTATCCAGCAACGGAATTTGCCCCAGTTTTCTTCATCCATATCCCTTGGCCGGGAGTTCCTTTAAGGTATCTGAGAATCCTTTCTGCGGCTGCCTGATGATTTGTGCAGGGTGCATGCATGAATTGACTGATAACGCTAACTGCAAAAGAAATATCTGGTCTTGTGACCGTTAGATAAATAAGTTTTCCTACTAATCTCTGATATTGGCCTATATCAGTTATTGGTTTGCTATCATTCAGTCCTATTTTCATGTTGGTTTCCATTGGTGTGCTAGCAGGTTTTGCCCCTATCATGCCTGTTTCTTTTAACAAGTCTAAGATATATTTTCTTTGAGATAGAAACAATCCCTTCTTCGAGTGAGCTATTTCTATCCCTAGGAAGTACTTTAGTTTTCCTAGATCTTTAATATCGAACTCTCCCTTTAGAAATTCTTGAACACTCCATATTTCATTGTGGTTATTTCCGGTGATGATAATGTCATCTACGTAGACTAAAACGATGGTGGTGGAGTTGTTCGTGTGTTTGACAAACATAGATGAGTCAGCCGTGCTTTTGACGAAGTCAATCTTTAAAAGAGACAGGCTTAATTTTCCATACCATGCCCTTGGTGACTGTTTCAGGCCGTAGATAGCCTTCTTTAATCTACATACCAGAGATGGGTGTGTTGCTTTCTCGTGTCCTGGAGGTAGGGACATATATACTTCTTCTTCCAGATTTTCTTGGAGAAATGCATTTTTTACATCCATTTGATATAGTTCCCAATTGAGGTTTGTGGCAACGGATAGTAGCACTCGGATTGTGTTCATTTTTACTACTGGAGCGAACGTCTCCTGGTAATCCACTCCATATGTATGAGTAAAGCGTTTGGCAACTAGTCGGGCTTTGTATCTCTCGATAGTGCCGTTGCTGTTGTATTTGGTCTTGTAGACCCATTTACATCCTACGGGTTTCTTCCCGCTGGGTAGTGGGATTATGTCCCAAGTCTCATTCTTTTCCAAGGCTAGGAGTTCTTCATTCATCGCTTTTCTCCATTTAGGGTCAAGTTGGGCTTCTTGATAGGTCTTTGGCTCATCTGTCTCATCAATTTTTTCCAAGTATGTCCTGTGGATGTTAGAGATTTTATCATAAGATAGGAAATTTTGGATAGGGTATAGAACCTGATGGGACACGTAGTCTTTTAATATTGCTGGGGGATGAGTTTGCCTTGTTGATCTTCTTACGATTATTGCTTCATCAGTGACAACTGCTTCATCAGTTGCTCCCCCTGAGGTAGTTGTCTCAGGCGTGGTTGATGTGTTATCATGTTCCTGTCTTATGATATCGGAGAAAATAATACTGTTAGGTAGCGGAAGTGTTTTGTGGTGGTTATGGTTGTCAGAGTCCTTTGGGTAATAGGATTCTAGTTCTAAGAATTGTACATCGCGTGAGATGTAGAGTTTATGGTTTATTGGGTCGTAGCATTTATACCCCTTTTTTTCAGCGGAATACCCCAAAAAGAGGGTTTTGACTGCGGTTTTGTCCAATTTATCAATTTTTGGAATGTGTACGTAGCATGTATATCCAAATACTCGTATGTGATCAAGATTAATTTTCCTACCCTTGAGAATTTCTAGAGGGATTTTCAGATGCAATTTTACACTGGGTAATCGATTGATAAGGTATGTTGCTGTAAGTATTGCGTCTGACCAGTACCGTTTGGGTACGTTATTTTGGAGGAGGAGAGCCCTAGTCATTTCAAGAAGGTGTCGGTTTTTGCGTTCTGAGACACCATTTTGTTGTGGGGTATGGATACAGGTGGTTTGATGTCGTATACCATTTTGTTTAAAGAACTCAAAAAAGGTGTTGTTAGTATATTCGGTTCCATTGTCAGACCTAAAGATTTTTATGGTTGTTTCAAATTGAGTTTCGACTAACTTGTTGAATTCTTGAAAACGACTGAAGACTTCATTTTTTGATTTTAAAAGATATAACCATGTGGTGCGAGAGAAATCATCAATAAAAGTAACAAAATATTTGAATTTATTATACGAGTCAACTGGGGCAGGCCCCCAAACATCAGAATGGATTAATTCAAAACATCGTTTTGTCGTACTGCTAGATAGTGGAAAAGGTAACCTGGTTTGTTTTGAGAGTTTGCAGACTGAGCAACTGTTAGAGTCTGAATTACAACCAAGTAATTTGTTTAAGATTTTGTCAGAGGGATGGCCGAATCTCCAATGAAATATTTTGTCCTTTTGTACTGTACTGGAGGTGGCCAGACATGTTTTGTCGGTATCTTCTAAGTAGTACCGACCGTTTCTAAATTTCCCTTCACCAATCTTCCTCATGGTGACCCGATCCTGAAAAATTACTTTGTCAGATGAAAATGTAACATTGCAGTTTAGGTCTTTGGTTATTTTACTGACGGATAGGAGATTGGAGTTAAAATTAGGGAGACAAAGTACGTTGTTAATAGTTTTTGTGAAGAGTGTGGTTGACCCTGTGCCAAAAATTGGAACTTTATTTCCATTGGCTACCGTCACGTGTTGTGGTTTTTCTAATTTAGTGAGACTGTGTAGATTTTTTGTGTTATAAGTCATGTGGTCGAGGCACCAGAGTCTATTATCTAGTGTTCTAAGTTGTGACAAAAATTTGCAGATTTAAAAAAATAATTGACAGTATTGCAAATAGATGAACCTGGGGTATCGCGTAAAAATTCTCTGAATTATTTGAGCAGTGTAGCCATCTGTGCGTTGTTGTCTGGGGACGGGTCTGCTCTAATGGATCCGGATCGGTCTATTTCTTCCATTCGGTCGGGTCGGTACCCACTGCCCGAAGCAGGTCCATTTATTTTGTTTGCCTTGCGGTCTGGGTTGGGTCTTGACTCGTGACCCGCGCCAATAAAACCCTCGGTATAAAAGGGTGAGTGTTTCGCGGAGCCTCCTCACTCGTCACTCTTCGCGCAGCTCCCTCGCTCGTTCTGGAACTTTCTCTGGTTCTGCCGGAGATGAGGGTGCAGATTCCAGCACCGATCATGGGTGTGTCCTTCCTTTCGGCAGCGGCTGCATCTCACCTGCTCGCCTGGTTATCCGCGGTGTCTTCACCCTTCCTTAGGGTTAGGGTTTCGGAGGAAGCCGCGGGTCGCCATAGCTAGTGCTTCCCCCTTTTCATCTCTGGTACTCATGACTCGTCGCCTGGTTTCTTCTCTTTGAACTATGGCTGAGACGGTGGCAAAAGTTGGCTTTTCTGTCGACATCAAGATCTGAGTTCGGAATGCTTCGTAGCTTGAGTCGAGAGCCGTCAAGAAGTGGTAAACCATATCTTGCTCAGCCCGTTCTTGGAGTTCCTTCAAGTCAGTGGTCATCAATCTCAAGGTTTCAAGTTCTTTGAACTTAGATTTTAAAAATCCGGTTAGCTCCGGTACTGATCTGTCCCCCTGTTTTGCTTGGGAGATCTCTCGTTTAAGTTCAAAGACTTGCGCAAAATTGTTTTGTTCACAATAGTTGCTCCGGATTTCTTCCCAGAGTTCCTGTCCTGTTTCACAAAAACAAAAAATTTCACTGAGTTTTGGGTCTATTGAATTTGTTATCCAGGTCATTACCTGGCTGTCCATGATGTCTCATTCTTCTGAGTTTCAGTCTGGTCTTGGCTTACTGCCATCCACGAAGCCCAGTCTGCCTCTTCCTTTCAGGCTCACCCGAGCCGCCCTGGCCCACGGTATATAGTTATGGCCAGTGAGCAGGATGGAGGTTAGTCTGGGGTTGGTGTCATGGTGGTGAAGCTGGCCGGAGGTTGATGGTTCTGCCATTTGTGTTGGTTCTCAGAATCACTGCTCTGATACCATGTAGAAATGATGAACCTATTGGTTCTGATCTTGGAAAAGTGATGAGCTTCAGAGATGATGAACCTTTCTGGTTCTGATCTTTTATTGAAGGAAAAATTATGTTTGTTTACAATGAGGGATGATGTATATATACAAATGATTCTAACGGTTGCCTATGATCTCCTATGATTCCAACGGATGCCTACTTGTAGCCTGAAATCATTTTTTACCAGAAATGGTTAGACACCCACTGTGTTTGGGAAAGTCTCTGTTCTGCTTCCCTCTTTTGCCTATGATGAAGATTTTCTCCTGAGGCTGCAGCTTTTCCTTCTTCAACATGACCTAATATAAAATGACCTTCTGAATAACATGAAAAGAAAATGGATTTAGTAATAGGACCTAGTAGGAGGACCTATTAGGACTCCATAACCGTGTGAAGAAAACATACAATAATTAGTGCTAAGATGGTGAAACAAAATATATTTAACTGTATTATATTTTTATGTAATTTAAGTCGCTATTTCCTTTTAATTCTAAAATTATTATAATAATTAATCATGCATATAACCCGTACACAGAACGCACACTAACTAGTTCAAAACAATGGAGAAAAAAATTCTTTAGTTATGAAAGTTAAATATTTTTAAAAAAAGGCTTGGAAAAAAGGAAAATTAAATTATTGCATGTCTTCTAAATTATACTAGTTATACCTACTTATAAAGAAAAAGAGTCGTGCCAAATGAATTTAAGTAGTGAAAGCAGATGGCAGAATTAGGTAGTAAACGCAGATGAAAAGCAACTATACTTTCTTTCTTGGTTTGTTCTGTGTTTGTGTAAAGTTTCTCCTTCTATTTTAGAAGGTTTTGATTCTAATGGTTGTGTATATCTTATTTTTGTAAGATTCAAAATCTCATTCGGTATAAATCGTATATCAATAAATCCTAAAAACTCATGTTGAACACATCAAGAATCAAATAATTGTAAAGCGGGAGCGTGCCTGAATCCATGATAATAGATCGTTGTTTAGAGCCGAATAGTTGACCTTCCAGATCTACACAATTCTCTACCAGAGAGTTCCCTTTGATTAAACATCATTGTTTCTCTCTAACAATGAGATATCAGAGAGAATAGAATGACTTCCCTTAATCGTGTGACATGTGGACCATAACCACTTATAGATAATTTATCTTTTAGTGTTTCTATTTTAACTCATCATAAAAATAGAAATCACCTCAAAGTCTCTACACATTAAAGACCCACAACCTATCAGATACATTAAAACCTCAATTATCCACAACCTTAGTTGATCACTTTTAATTGAGTTTATACTTATTTGACAGTCAACAATATATAATTATTCATATATAACTCCAACCTTGGTGGCTTTTCTCTTCGGATCTGGTATTCATGGAGTTTCTGTGGCTTGATTTGTGTTCGACACAACCTAGAATTTTCAGATCTATTCGAGATCATGTCTTTCTGCATGTGAATACGTCTTTTCAGTACTAAATGCCAAAACCAAGTTTGGTTAGTGGAAGATCTTTGGAACGAGCTAGTCGAGCTTTACATTTGTGTGTTGTTTAGCACATTATTTCATCCATATATGTTATTAGATATTTATTGATCTTTTTCTAATATTTATAATGATTTATTTGTATTTAGATTTGATAGTATTATTTCAGATCTCGATGTTTTTGTATCTTTGCTTTTTATTGGAATGCTATCTTTATCTAAAAGGAGAAAAGGAAAGACTAAATACAAAGTAAGGTTCACAAGGGCAAAAAAAAGTGAAGATTCGATTGTCATATTAATTTTAGGGTTAAATCTAAATCATACCCATAAAGTTTCAGCGTTTGACAATTTGTACCCTTAAATTAATAAATTTTGTCATATACCATCAATGTTAGGAATTAGCCAATGTGATCCTTAGAGTCTAACATACTTGAATACTTCACGGACCTAAAAAAAGTGTTCATGCTCCGTTGTTTGGCGTGGAATTCTGAAGTCATTACGGCACATTAGAGCTCTACAAAGCGACGAAGAAGAAAGAAGAAACGGTGAATATGAGTTGCTGGTTTGTAGTTTGAAGAAGATGAAAAAATATTTTTCGAGGTTTATTCTTTCTGGGTATGGGTTTTTTCTTGCTGAGTTCATGGTCGTTGCAGCTTTGGAAATAATTTTCAGTTTTGTCATTTTGTGGGGGTTTCATTTTTGCTGCTTTTAGTTTATTGCTATGGATATTGAGTTTCGTTTTACAGGGTATATTGTATATGGGTACTGAGACTCTTAATATCTAAAATGACGAAGGTAAAATGAGGGAGAATGAGGAAGTAAAATGGCAGATGAACGAGATAAGAAATTGAGGAAGTAAAATTGTTGGTTATTAGTTTGAAGAAGATGAAAAAAATAATTTGTTGGGTTTTAGTTTGTATACTCAATGTCTGAAACTATTTTCACTTTCTCTGTATCCTAGGCTTCACTCTATCTATTTTCTCTGTTCTCTGTAAAGTAAAATTTTCTCTGGAAAAAACTTTAAATTTACTTGAATTCACTAAAAGTACCCGTAAACAAATTCTTTGATATTCCCCAACTGAAGGAGAACATAGTCTCTGATATTACACAACTGAAGGGGATAGAGAGAAATCTTTTTTTTTAAACCTCCAAATAAAAAATCATAAAATTAAGTGAAGTTGAAAAGAGAGTCTTTCAAATTGTCCATGGTGTCTTTGAAGTCGAGCCAAACATCCTCCAACAAGAACTAGAAGTATGCTAAGTGAAAGAGAGATCAAAATGAGCTTTGCCATTATGAAGATCAATATGATCTTGGAGTAGTTGGTTACTATTATGATTGCGCTCTGATATGAAACGGTGAGTAGAAAAATTTCAAATTTCATCCCAAGATTCCCAACCCACAATAGACCATCAAGTGAGACGAGAGATTTAGGTTTGGAGAATTTGGGACAGTAAGTTTTTGTTTTGTGCTTTCTTTTAAAGGATTCAAGGAAACCGAACCCTAAGCATGTTCGGAAAAAATCGAAGCTGAATTTGACTTCTCAGAATTCTAATGTTTTCTTTGAATTATTGTTATTTGGATTTTGGTTTTAGTTTCAAGCTCTTGTTTTGATTTATGAAAAATGAAGAAAGAGCATTTGGGTTTTGCATTTGGGATAGTAGTGAAGCACAATATAAACAAGAGAGAAGGAGAACGAGAAAAGAGAGAAAACAAAATTTGGCCACAACCACTGTGCACGAGCACTTTTTTCCAGCTCCGTGAAGTATTTAACGGCAATTAGAATTTAGGGATCAAATTGGCTAATTCCTAAACATTAAGGATATTTGACGTGAAATTAATAGTTTAAGGGTATAAATTGTCAAATGCTGAAACTTTAAGGTATGATTTTGTAATTAACCCTTAATTTTAAAGAAAAAACTTAAAAGTAGAAATAATAAATGCACTAATGCAAATTGCATACACAAAGAATCAAGTCAGAGTAATAGAATAGAAATATGAAAAGAATTATTCTACAATGATCAAGTAATTGATCAAATTTTAAGTGAATAAGTGATGTGACAGTTATTCATAAAGTGATGTTTAATGATCTGTTAAATCGATTTGACAAAATGACATATAAATGATTGTCACGTCATTTAGTCACTTAAAACTTGATTAATTACTTGATCGGCGTAAAATTACTCGAAAATAATGATTATAGAATGAATAACCAATCAAATTAATGAAATTATATTTAATTGAAAAATAAAAGTGTCCCTCATTAAATTTTGACTGATATTTTAGTAATAGTAAAGATGAAGGTAGATATAAAACTCGGCCCAATCTTTTACTAAAAGAATTGAGCCGAATACAATACAAAGATACTAATTGTATAGATTGTTGATAGATATATACTTATCTAGATATACAAGATTGAAAATGGAAATACAAAATATAAGACAAAACAACTTAAATATTTTTATTGTTGTGTTGGATCCACAATTAAGTCTATGGATCCTTAGGGTTGGTGTATTCTTTTAATAGATTCTATCCCGTAGTTTCAGCTCATGGATCGAGCCTAGTATCACAACTTCTTCTAGCCATCCTGTATATTGTCTTTTTCGTTCTGTCTTGGAATAGAATTTTATTAGTAGATTAGATTTTACGAAAAAAAATTCTTCATATTCATAGGGGAGGACAACTATATTTTTTATATGTGAATTTCACACAACATGGTAGAAACCACTATTTAGATTAATTAAAAAAATATTTCTTTTGTGAGAACCCTGGGTATCACTTCACTATATATGATGAACCTTTTTTTTTCAATACCCACTCGTTATTAGTTAATAATCCGAGTGATTCGATTTATATGCTTATTCTGATAGGATAAACTTTACTACTGCTATTATTATATTAAATTCCTAATTCTTTTTTTCTTTGTCTCCATTAAAAACACATCTTTTACAAAAATAATTTCACAAAATTTCAATAAACAAATTTAAAGTCATTGTTGTTTTTAAATAGGCTATTAAACCTTTTATAATAAAAATGCCTAACACGTGCAACACACTTAAAAAAGATCTAATACGAAACGAAAGGAGACTAGGTAATCGATGAGTCTAAGTCAATTGCCTCAATAACCAAGCCATTGAGCCGAGCCGAAAAAGAAAAGTATATTAGAAATTTTATTTTGATTGAAATAATACTAAAATAGTGTTTTTGTAGATTTTCAAATAAAGCGCATATTTATGTAATTATGGTAAGTTGATTAAAGACTCATTTTAAGAAGGAATCATTCGGTTGGATTAATAGCCAAAAGAAAAGGAAAAGAAAGAAGAATTTCATATAGCAAGTCACGTGTTCGAGTAATTATTAAAGGGTGCCGACCACATTATGGTCTGAGCTCCAAGTACAGAAGTCATGGTTTATTGATTTAGATCTGAACGGATGTGATTTGTTGAAAATGAAAATAAAAAAAGAAACTTATATTTTATTTATTTATTTTAAATCAAAACAGATCTGGGACCGTTGATTTGTCCATCCACATGTTCCCACAGAAAGAAAAAAAATGAGTTGCGCGCTTTAAAGCCCAAAAAAACTAGTGGTTAACGAAGGAAGATTTTGAATAAGACTCGAGTGCTAGTTTTCAAACTCTTCCATCTGTGATTTGTCACTTATAGTTACTAGTTCATTTATAGTTTGAATAACTTTTAAAAAATATTTTAAAATTATAAAATAGTTTTTTAATTTAAACAATAGTTTCCCTCTTACAGTTTGAGGCAATTTTTATTTTAGATCCTACACTTTAAAAATTTATAAAGTAGACCCTCCACTTAAAAATAATAATGGTCTGTCATGGTCTGCCTACATGGCATTACGTGGTAAGTAGTTTAATACCACATCATCTTTTTAATTTACCTAGCTGCCACGTGGGATGAAATACCCAAAATACCATTAATTCCCCCATTTTCTTTCTTCTTCCTCCTCCCTCGTTCACGAAAATATCTACTATTTTTTTTCAGAGTTCTTCTTCCTCTTCATTTGCGAGCTGACCCGAGTTCTTCTTCCTTTTTGTTTATAAGCAAACACGAGTTCTTCTTCTTATTTGCAAGTTCTGTCTTGTTAAAGTTTTCATCTTTTATCAGTTTCTTTTGAAATTTTCACAGGATTTTCTCACAGGATATTCCTGGTGAATTCTTTTTTCAATTTCTTTTGAAATCTTCTTTTGTAAAATGAATTTTGTCCTATTTATTTTAGTGATTAGTGATTCTGAATTTGAGATATTAGGGTAAATGAATTTGAATGTCGTCGAGATTTAGGGTAAATTTTTGAGTTCGAGATTATGATAAATGTTTGCTAATTTCTCATTAATTTCTCATACTATTTGTTCCAGTTTGGGTTATAAATGTACTAGATTATTGGTATGACTTCTTCAACCCCAATGACATCCATTTCACATGGACGCCGACTACTACCACTATGCTATTGTAGAGTTGCTGCTCATATCAGAACATCGTGGCATAAACAAACCCAAAGAGGGATTTTTTTTGGTTGTTATGCATATTTGGTGAGCCTATGCTATAATATTTTTATGATTTTACTAAACGTTTGAAATATCTATCTAATATTGTATTGCTTTACTATTAGGGTGGAGATGATCCATGTTGTGGATATTTTGCTTGGTACGAAGATGATTTACCGAATTCAAAGGAAAGTTTATCTGTTTATCTAGGTGTGTTCATGACATTATGTAGTAGTCAAGTTATTTGGCACTCTTTCGGTGTAACTGATGTCATAATATGGATTAACTATGAATGAGCATTTCTACTTATTTGGTACTTCAATTATGGCTGAACATCAATTATGAATGAGCATTTTCAACGGAATTGGGATCCCATTAAGCCTAGGTGATTGATTATGAATGAGTATTTTAGTCTTCTAAAATTGGCATGAGTGCCAAAGAACCTTCAAGGTGAATGAGGCATATACTCACTAAAAGATGGATTTTGTGGCTAATATATGTTGCTTCATGTTATCATGTTTTTTCAATTTTATGTTTGTCTATTTAGTTAATTAAATCAGTTTTCACCCTAACGGGTTAACGATTTCTTTACATGTTCTCAGTAGGACCCACGTCAGCTTACTGGTTCAATCTGATTTCTTATTGTCCATCATAAGGTGAACTTTCAATTTTAATCATCCATCATCATGTTTCCACTATCTATTACATACAAACTGAAGCTAAAATCATATCCAAAATAATAGGTTCTAATTATCAAAAAACCATCCATCAAAATACATCTTAAAAAAATCCAAAAAGAGTTTACAAAAGTATCCAGCAGCACCTATATCAACATATTAACATCCAAAAAAATCATCCAGCAGTACCTATATCAACATATTAACATCCCACAAAAGAAGCCCAACACCTATTAACATGTCTAAATCGCCCATATTAACATCCCAACACCCATATCAACATAGAAGCCTAATCTATCACAAAAAATAGCACCAGAACCTATTAACATCTACTAAAACAATATCAAGCAGCATAAAACATAATTACAAACACTATCCAGTTTACATTACATTATCATAAAACATAATCCCTTCCAACAGTAGCACCTTTACCCCTTCCTCGACCTCTCCTAATAGCAGTAATAGAATTGCTTGCTTGAGCGTAAGGTTGACTTACAATGGCAATAGTAGCAGAACTGCTTGCTTGAGTTCCAGTAACATTGCTTGCTTTAGATGGAATCTAAAAAGATAAAGTATTGTGAAAATCAAATATATATTGAAATGAAAATAAACAAAACATATTAAATGTAAAGTAGAAGCTAACTCTGAATCCCATGAGCCTCTTTGCACTCCAATTTGTGCTTAGTTCTTCATTCTTGGGCCAACATTTTTCATTGCAGCAACTGGAGCCCCCTTACATGTTCTCTTATTGTGCCCAAATGTGTGACACTTACTACAGATTAGTGTCTCATTCTTTCTCTTCAACATCATTAGATTTGTTGGATCATCATTATTTCTTCTTCTTTGTTTCTTTGGCCTCCTAGGTGGCTTTTTGAACTTTAGAGGCAACACTATATATTCATCATTTATGACTTTAGGCCAAAGATTTATCCCATTACATTGCTGTATAAAATGAGAATAAGTGGCTAATATTGTATCTTTGTGATAGAACTTATTAACATACTCATCAGGGTTACTGCCCATAAAGTAAATACAGTGTATGGCATGTACACGATGAATACTAGACACATTCCATCTATGACAGCTGCAAGACCTCAAGTCCACCACATACCTGCCTCTTCCACAATCGACTTCAAATTTATGTTCCCCATTCCATACAACTTGACAATCCCTAGAAGCCTCAATAGACTTCTGCAACTTCAGTTTAATTTTAGGACAAATGAGACCATCATACTTCATAATTTCAGCCCTCTGTTGTTGTATCAACTCCTTAGAATCAAGCTCCAATTGTGGCTCTTGTGGACCTTATGGCTTAACACCCCCCAAACAATTCATTATTATTAAGCTTATAGTCACTGTCTACAACATCATTTAAGTCAATGCTCCTAACACTTGCATCAATATCATTGCTCCCCCTAGATTTACTGTCGCTACCACACTATCACTCCCCTCACAGTAATCACTATCATTTTTATCTTCATCATCAGCATGCATGTTCTCATTATCAACATTCAAATCATCAGCAAGCAAAAACTCATGAGAATGTGCAACATAAACATGTATAAGTCTAGTAAGTGAAACTACCCTACACATTTGCATTACGTCCCTATCAGTCCTTATCTCTACCAAACTAGAATCCATATCATCCCTGAGCTTTAAATAATACATGATAGTATACTTAACAGCACCAGAACATTCAAAACATATCCTCTAGTTCTAGCAGACTCATCTTATCCGAGTCACAGTCATTAAAAATAGATATTTTACCTCCTAAGTATCTTGTAGGAGTGGGCATTCAAATTAACCACTATGATGCACAGGAATTGAAAATGGATATGGAGTCATCTCTGCAATTAAAAAAGCCTCAATTAGATGCATATACAACAGAATAGAAAATATCTGAAAACTTCAAACGAAGTATTCGAAAATACTAACCGCGCTTGTAGAAAACTAATAAGAAAAGGAATAAATGATGAAAAATAATAATGTCATTTTGATCTACACGTTCAATTTATACGAAGAGATACAGTTAAAAAAAAATTAATTGTATGTCGATGCTAAAAAACAAAGAGAATAGTGTGGCGGGTTGGTATATCTACTGGTTAAGCATGACGTTTCATAATTTATCACCTCCGTTTTGTTTTTAATAATTTCATCTCATTGTCACTCATCAGTTTAGGAGCAACCTTTTTCTTTAAAGGAAAGTTTGGAAACAACTATATAACACCTTACATACCAACACCACAATTGCAACTATAATTAGGAAGAATCTAATTTTCTTTGAAGATTAGGAACATTAAAGGGAAGATGACCTTTGTTAAGGGAGCAGATGACCTTACACATAAAATGAAAGATGAATTAAAACAATGGTCAAGTAATACCAAACTAGCTAATTGGTAACTTGAAATAAAATTTTTAGTTATAAGAAAATAACTTCTGGAAATGCAAAGAATCAAGCAACATTACATTGATCAAATGCTCCTTCAACTCACTACATGTCTGATATAAATGCTCAAACAAGCAAAACTCGAACCCTAAGTGAGTGATTTGGCAACTTGAGCAAATCTCATAGAATAGAACTCGAAGACCAGTCTCGAACCCCAATTTCTGAAAATCAACGAGCAAAACTCGAAGAACAAAACAGACTAGAAATTGAATACCAAACTTGAAAAAATACCCCCTCAATACAAAGAGCTCCAACTTCCTCAGAGTCTTTCGATCATCTATAGTAACTTGAACAAAACTTTGAAGACTGTGATTTGGTAGGGTGATTTCAAGCACAACGAGTGATTTGTTAAGGCGATTTCGTGAACACTAATCGGCTAAGGGAGGAAGGTTGCGTTTTGGGTGATAAATTTTTGAAGGTGTAAATTTTTTGAGTTTTGCTAGTTGGGTTAATTTTACTCGGCGTTAGTTTTAATGCCACATCATTTCGTCACGTAGCAGATGGGTAAATTAAAAAGTTGATGTGGTGTTGAACTACTTGACACGTAATGTCACGCAGGCAGACCATGACAGACTGTTATTATTTTTAAGCGGAGGTGCTATGAAATATTTAACGTGAATGTAAAATATAATTGTACGGTCTACTTTATAAATTTTTAAAGTGTATGGTCTAAAATAAAAACTATCTTAGACTATAGGAGGTAAAACTGTAGTTTATCATAGTTTTTAAAAGTGTATTACAAGCTATAAACTGATTGATAAAAATTATTTTAATGTAAAAAATAAAGAAAACTAAATTCATTTTACTTGTTTTGCCTATATTATTTTGCTTAAGAGAGATAAGAGAGTTTTTTAAGATGAAATTAGGGAGTATATTTGTAAACAGATTACATTTCTTATTAGTGGTAAATTTTGGTCTAATAAGAGCTATGTGGGGTTTGACCTCTCCTATTTTTTTTAGCATAGATAGGTAGTTATTTTTGTTAGTTATTTTTGTTAGTTCTTTTTTTGGGATGTGGAGCTTTTGCTTCCTATTTGTACATAGTATGACGTCTCTGTAAATATTTTAGTTGAATATATTAAGCTTTTCACAAAAAAGTACTAAAACATGTGTAGAAAACATTGTATGGCATTTTTTTTTTGTAAATTCATAAAAAAGTATTAGACTTCATTAAAATATATATAGTCTTTCAAACTAAACTCTTTTTAATTGTATATTTTAACTAATAAATTTATCTTGATTTATTCTTCATATTGTTTTTACACGTGTTTGGTTTTTCTTTCATATATGTTATTATAATTGAAGTTATAAAAGTATAACTATTAATTTAATTTTAAATTGTTAATATTTATTATTACCATTTATGAATGATAATTAATTAATTTTATGAAATAGTTAAGACAATTTTCGTTTCAAAAAGTTTCTCTTTCTACTAACTCATTTATCTATACTATAGATATATATTATTTATTAATATTTTAAAGAGTAATTTAAGACATCAAGTTATAGACTAACTCTTACAAAATAACATGTTAATAATTCATATATTAATTTAAAAATTTATTTTAATGATAATAAAATCAATATCTGAATAGTTGATAATTTTCTTAACTACTTAAATCTTAATTTTTAACATATATATAGAGAGATAAGTGCACTTTTGAAATTAAAAAAAAATTCACACAAAATACCCGAAAATTTCTCGCTGGGAGGGGTCCAGGTAAATAGTGATGAACTGCGTCAACTCAAATGTATTGTACAGTCAGCCTCAACCAAACCAAAGCGAACCTATGTGTCGTCTTTTTTCCGACGAATACCCAACCTTTCGTCTCCAGCAAGTCTCTTCTCTCTCTCTCTCTCTCCCCGTCTGTCTTTCCGGCTCTCTCACTCACTCACTCATTCACAGTACTCTGCTTTCTAGGGTTTTGTTTCCGTAGTATGCCATGAAGAAGGTTTTCTTACCTACCGATAAACGGAGGCCGTATCCGTTGAATTCATCGGAAAATTTTTATCCAATCTCGAATACTCGCCATGTGGCGTCCTCAAACCCCCAACGGAGTCCCAATTTTCCGACGAACCATTACCGAGATCGTCCACCTGGACCCGAAACCACCCCCTTTCACCGATCGAATTTCGTCGTTAAGCTTATCGCTGGGCCTCGTGGCTTTCAAAAGGTTGATATTGAGGCCTTGATCGATAAATGCAAGCCTACGATGGAGTATTCTAGGGTCTTTGTGTCCGGTCTCGTTGCCGGAGAATTGTTTTTCAAGCAGTGGGTCGACGCGCTTGAGGCCATGGTGAGAATTTGGGAATTACGCCTGGACGGAACTCACAATCTTACTATGAGCCTGAAATCTAAGGTGGTATTGCCGTCTGATATGGACGACCTGAATGACCGCCTCCGGAATCTTTTCGGGAAGCGTGTTAAGTGCTTAATTGAAGGAGAGGAGGTACAAAAGTGGCAAAAAGAGTGTCGGCGTTTATCGGACGAGATAGTTCGTGTTTCACGTACGCTCAGGACGCCAAAAGACCCGGGCGTTTTCTACGAGCTTCGCGACAAGAAGAAAGGCCTTGATTCAGAGAGAGACTTAATTGGGAAGCGAATAAGTGAGTTTAAGTCTGCTATGAACTGCATTCTAGGTCATCTCGAAGGAAAGATGTCGGAAGAGTGCGATAAAGAGGGTGTGGACGTGATTAAGTTTAATAATGGGGATTTCAATTGGAGCCAAATTCATAACTTGATTTTACGGGAGTGCCGGCGACTTGAGGATGGATTACCTCTATATGCTTACCGCCGAGAAATCCTTCAGCAAGTTCATATTCAACAGGTTACTTAGTTTTCTATGTTATTGATGTTTGGTTCTTACTCTCTGTATGCTTTCATCTCCAAGTTTTAAACTTCACTCGTATTTTTTCTGTCCGCTTAATAAGATGTTTCAGATTATCTTGCCTACCACCTCTGCAGTAGTAAAATGCTGCGTTAGCCAGGCTAATTTACTTTTGCGTGCTTATCACGTTTAACTTAGGGTAGAGATCCGGTTATGATGCTTTATGTTGTGGAAGTTGTCTATTCTCTGCTACAGATGTGGAATGGACCGCAGTTCTGCATGTAATGGATAAAAAGAAGCAATTTTATGGTTGGACTGGTAAGACAAAGGAAGTAGTGTCATAGTTGGGGAAAAGATATATTTTTTTGAGACAATTGCAACTCGTGAAAAGCATTATTTCACCCTTTCTAAGAAGTAGAAAGGACTTCTAAAGCGCTCAATTTGTTGGTCCTTTGCAACTCATTCAAAAGCATCATTGCCTTTGTCTGTTTGGTCATACGTGGTCAGAGTCCTTATAGGAGTCAGAACCTGGGTTGTCAATGTAATTTTGTTTGATTGATTGCACTAAAGTCATTCACTCTGCAGTTCAGCTTCCTGCTCTCTCCGTCTCTCCTTTGATTTACCCTACTCTTTTCTTCTTCTTTTTACAGTAGTTTACAGATGCAGTAACTATTCATCAGTTCCTTATTTTTTTAGGTTTGTTCATTTATTCAGTGTGGGTTTTCGTATGTCATCTGAACTTGATCCTTCTAACCTTTCCCCGCTGCTGGATCTGCTCATATGCTTATTCCATTTATCGTTTATTTTGGGTAAGTTGTGGTTTTTTAGTGTCAAAACTATTTGGCATTGCTTCATAGTGCATATGATGCATGTGATATGTCATGCATGATTGAGCTTTCTTAAACTACATTGGTGATAAGTCTATAGGTATCTTATTGCTTTACTTTTGCACAGATAATGGTATTGATTGGAGAGACTGGTTCAGGAAAGAGCACACAGTTGGTTCAATTTCTTGCTGATTCACGAATTGTTGCATCTGACTCTATTGTATGTACTCAACCCCGCAAGATTGCAGCCATCTCTCTAGCACAGAGGGTCAGAGAAGAAAGTAGTGGTTGCTATAAAGATGATTTTGTTACCTGTTATCCAACATTTTCATCCGCCCAACAGTTTAATTCTAAGGTGGTATACATGACAGACCATTGTTTACTGCAGCACTACATGAATGATAAGAATATGTCTGGTATTTCCTGTATCATAATTGACGAAGCTCATGAAAGAAGCCTAAATACTGATCTCCTTTTGGCATTGATAAAATGTTTGCTTTGTCAGAGGTTGGACTTACGACTTATTATTATGTCTGCAACAGCTAATGCAAACCAACTCTCAGACTACTTTTTTGCTTGTGGAATCTTCCATGTTCTCGGGAGAAATTTTCCAGTTGATCTTAGATATGTCCCTCGTAGCACTGAAGGGACTTCAGCGCCTAGTATTGTTGCCTCATATGTCTTTGATGTTGTCAGGATGGCATGTGAGATTCATAAGATGGAGAAGGAAGGGGCGATTCTTGCCTTTTTAACTTCTCAGATGGAAGTAGAATGGGCATGTGAGAAATTTGAAGCTCCTGGTGCAGTCCCGTTGGCGTTGCATGGTAAACTGTCATTTGAAGAGCAGTTCCGTGTTTTCTTGAATTACCCTGGAAGGAGGAAGGTCATTTTTGCCACAAACATTGCCGAGACTTCACTCACAATTCCTGGAGTGAAGTATGTGATTGATTCTGGTTTAGCTAAAGATAGCTGTTTTGAACCTGGCACTGGCATGAATGTCCTTAGAGTTGGCAGGATCAGCAAAAGTTCTGCTAATCAACGAGCTGGTCGTGCTGGCAGAACTGAACCTGGAAGGTGTTATAGACTCTACTCAGAGTCTGATTTTCAGAGTATGCCTCTGAATCAGGAACCTGAAATTCGTAGGGTTCATCTTGGTATTGCAGTTTTGAGGATTCTTGCTTTGGGCATTAAGAATGTGGAAGATTTTGATTTCGTTGATGCACCTAGTTCCGAGGCGATTGACATGGCTATTAGGAATCTTGTACAGTTAGGAGCTGTCAAGCAGAGCAATGCTGGTTATGAATTAACGGACGAAGGCTGTTATTTGGTTAAAATGGGAATTGAGCCTCGTCTTGGTAAATTGATTCTTAGCTGTTTTCATCATCGCTTAGGTAGAGAGGGGCTTGTACTTGCTGCTGTAATGGCAAATGGCAGCAGTATATTCTGCAGGGTTGGTAATAATGAAGATAAACTGAAGTCTGATTGCCTCAAGGTACAATTTTGCCATAGTGATGGAGACCTTTTCACGCTTCTCTCTGTTTACAAAGAATGGGAGGCTCTGCCTAGGGACAGAAAAAACAAATGGTGTTGGGAAAATAGCATTAATGCCAAAACTATGCGAAGATGCCAAGACACAGTCATGGAACTAGAGCAGTGCCTTAGACAAGAACTTAATGTTATCATTCCAAGTTATTGGCTTTGGAACTCTGACAAAGCAACTTGTCATGATAAATATCTAAAGAATGCCATACTTGCTTCGCTTGTAGAAAATGTAGCCATGTTTTCTGGTTATGATAAACTTGGTTATGAAGTGGCTTTGACCGGCCAAATGGTTCAGCTACATCCTTCTTGTTCTTTACTAATATTTAGTCAGAAGCCCAATTGGGTGGTATTTGGTGAACTTCTATCAGTTTCCAATGAATATATGGTTTGTGTAACGGCTTTTGACTTTGAATCTTTGTCTAGCCTTAACCCTCCCCTATTGTTTAATGTATCTGATATGGAGACTCGTAGACTGCAAATGAAGGTGGTAACTGGTTCTGGCTGTACTCTGCTTAAGAGATTTTGTGGGAAAGCTAACAGTAATCTGCTCTCTCTTGTATCACGCATTCGGAAAGATTGGGCTGATGAACGGATTGGGATTGAAGTCAACGTTGATCATAATGAGATTTTTTTATATGCCCCTTCACAAAAGATGGAAAACGTGTTTAATTCTGTACATGAAGTTTTGGAGTATGAGCGAAAGTGGTTGCGGAATGAATGCATGGAGAAATCTTTGTATCTTGGAGCTGGTGGCTTGCCTTCTATAGCATTGTTTGGAGCTGGTGCTGATATCAAATATATGGAGCTTGAGAAGAGGTTTTTGACTGTGGATGTTTTTCATTCAAATACAGATGCCTTTGATGAGAAGGAGCTTTTGATGTTTCTTGAGAAAATTGCTTCTGGTAGCATATGTTCTATTCATAAGTTTACAGGCTCTGGACAGGATGGGGACGACAAAGAGCAAGGGCTTAGGGTAACATTTCTTACTCCTGAGGCGGCTGAAAAGGCATCTAAGCTTAAACAGGTTTATTTTAAGGAATCCTTGGTGAAGGTCATTCCTTCACTTGCAACTTCTGGAGTCGATCATAAATTGTTTTCAATCCCTGCTGTCAAAGCTAGAGTTTCTTGGCCTCGTAGGCTCAGTAAGGGGTTCGCAATAGTTAAATGTGACACACTCGATGTGGGTCATATGATTGAAGACCTCTCTAACCTGCTGATAGGAGGAAAGTATGTACACTGTGGACCGAGCACAAAGAATATGGATAGTGTTGTGTTACGTGGAGTTAACAAAGAGCTTTCGGAGTCTGAAATTTTAGACGTGTTAAGGACTGCAACACGGAGGCAAATTTTGGACTTCTTTTTGGTCCGTGGAAACTCTGTGGGAAACCCACCTATTAATGCTTGTGAAGAATCTCTCTTGAAAGAAATTTATCCTTTTATGCCCACACAGAACCGAAATGTCAATTCTTGCCGAGTTCAGGTTTTTCCACCTGAAATGAAGGATTCTTTCATGAGAGCTTCAATAACTTTTGATGGAAGGTTGCATTTGGAGGCAGCAAAAGCTTTGGAGCATTTGGAAGGGAAGGTATTGCCTGGGTTTTTTTCTTGGCAGAAGATTAAGTGCCAGCAGTTATTTCATAGCTCGATATCCTGTTCTGTTCCTGTCTATCACGTGATAAAAGAGCTACTGGATTCTCTACTTGCAAGCTTTGGGAGTATAAAGGGTATATGCTGCTGCCCCTTTTGGTCTTAATGTTTTGGTTAGAGTTTTGTTTTTGTGGTTATTATTGTTATAGCCGTACTGTGCCCCTTTTGGCCTTAGCCTTTTGTTGTTCTTGTCGTTCTTTATGATGCTTGTGTGAATTCCCATCTCCTCAAATTTGGTCTCTTTTCAGTAATACTTTATAATAATTAAACGTGGGATAGTCAAGAATTGCTTGATGGTCTTGATCACTATGATCTATGTTTTGTATATTTCTCAATACTTGACAATAACTATCACTAAAAGATTGAAACACGGTGTACAATACGGATATCAAAATGCTTACGATGTTTTATTTTAAAGAAATTATATATAGTGGTTGTACATGTTTGGTATGTCTGGGGGACTAATGTTAATAAAAAGTATTCTTTGGGCTGTGTTTTAATTGCAGAAATCAGGAGGGAAAGGGGAAGTTATTTGAAACTGTGAACTTTAAATTGAGGGAATGAAAAAGTAAAGAAGATAAGCAAGCAGATCCCTCCCTGATCTTATTTGTATTATTTATGAAAAATCATTAAAAGCTTATTAGTATATGCTTTCGTGTTCAAAGGAAAATCAAGAGATTACTGTCAGAATATTTTGTAAGATTATTAGTATGCTTTCATTAAAAGGAAAATCAAGAGATTATTGTCAGAATATTTTGAAATCTTGTACGCCATTTGCTTGGACCCTTACCCACACTGGAAATTCACAGGTGCAGAATGTAATCTTGTTCGAAATGCAAATGGTTCCTATAGAGTGAAGATCTCAGCCAATGCTACAAAAATTGTGGCAGAACTGAGACAGCCAGTGGAAGAGCTTATGAGAGGGAAGGCGATAGACAATGCAAGTCTTACACCAACCATTCTGCAACATCTCATCACGAGGGACGGGCTCTTTCTAATGAGATCATTGCAAAAAGAGACAGATACACACATTTATTTCGACAGGCATAAATTCATCGTGCGAGTTACTGGTTCTCCGGAGAAGATTGCTATAGCCAAGGAGAAATTGGTTCAATCCCTACTTACTCTTCACGAAAGCAAGCAACTCGAGATTCACCTCCGAGGCGGGACCCGGCCTCCCGACCTCATGAAGCAAGTGGTAAAGAATTTCGGCCCTGACCTCAACGGCCTCAAAGAAAAACTCCCCGATTCCGAATTTACCCTCAACACTCGCCACCATGTCATCAATATTCATGGAAACAAAGAGTTGAAGCAAAAAGTGGAAGAGATAATCTATGAAATTGCACAGAGTAGTAATGATGGGTTAACAGAGAGGCTTGACAACGAAGCTGCTTGTGCTATATGCTTGTGTGGTGTGGAAGACGGTTACCAGCTCGAAGGTTGTGGGCATGTTTTCTGTCGTCTATGCCTCGTGGAGCAGTTCGAGTCTGTAATAAAGAATCAAGGTAACTTCCCTATATGCTGCACAAATCAGGCTTGTAGGTCTCCGATTCTACTTACGGATTTGAGGTCTCTATTATCGGGCGAGAAGTTAGAAGAACTCTTTCGGGCTTCGATGGGGGCATTTGTTCTCTCAAGTGGGGGGACCTATCGGTTTTGTCCGACCCCGGACTGTCCTTCAATTTACCGGGTGGCTAAACCTGGGTCGGCCGGAGACCCATTTGTATGTGGGTCGTGCTTCACGGAAACGTGCACGGGTTGTCACTTGGAGTATCATCCGTACTTTTCATGTGAGAAGTATAAGGAGTTCAAGGAGGATCCGGATTCTTCATTGAAGGAATGGCGGAAGGATAAAGAAGAGCGTGTAAAGAACTGCCCGGTTTGCGGGTACACAATTGAGAAGGTAGAAGGGTGTAACCATGTAGAGTGTAAATGTGGAAGACACATTTGCTGGGTTTGTTTGGAGTTCTTTGGAAGTGCAGATGATTGCTATGGGCATTTGAGGATTATTCATTTGGCCATTGGCTGATATTTTTAGCTAGCTAGTGTTAAATAATATTTGTTATAATTTAAGCTATGAAGGATTTTATTCATCGATGTAAATATAGTAGTTTATAGCTGTAATGGAATGTAGGTTCTAATATATGTTTATAAATAAGCAATATACTTTAACACTCTGAAGACTCTGACCATGTGATGTTTCTTTTGTTCCGTCTCACTGATAAGTTGAAGGCATTTCTTTTTGTTATTCATATAGGTTTTAGATGAGAGAAATTAACATTGAAAGACACTTACAAATAAAGATGCAAACTAAGTAAGTGGGTCATGGATACAAATATTCTCCTGGTGCATTTATGCTTGTCTAAAAGGATATGCTTGTTAGATTTGAACAGTTTAAATTTAATTGTACTGTATAACAAAAAAATTCATTTTTTTGTTTGTTTTTGTCTTTTAACCATCTATACTGTTCTCTGACATGAGACGGATCCGTTAGACATTAGACATGTGTAGTTGTGTTCTAAAACACAATCAATGCTTCTACACTGATAATTATCCGAGATATTTGATTACACTTACACTTTCTATGACTTAATCTTACTTCTGAAAATGTATTTACTTCATCCTCTAAATAAGAAAAAAAGAAGAAGTAACGAGAATAAAGATGAAAACTATGGAAAACTAAAAAGTAACAAATGTTTATCAAAATGGTTTTAAGACACAGTCACATTGTTTTTACTCTACAATACTGAAATGGTACAATATTGAAAAGGTACCGCAGTCATTTCAAAAAGAACAGTAGAAGATAATTTTTTACATCTAGATTGTTCGATTTGATTTGGATGTTATATATTTTTTTTTCATTTTTAAGGGAGAAGCTACAAACAAGATATGTTGACAGGTTTTAGGTGAGAGAAATTAACATTGAAAGACACGTACAAATAAAAATGTAAACTAGGTAAGTGGGTCGTGGATACAGATATTCTCCTGGTGCATTTATGCATTTAACTAATGAGATATGCTTGTTAGATCTGAACAGTTTAAATCTAATTGTACTGCATAACAAAAAAATTCATTTTTTGTTTGTTTTTGTCTTTTAACGATCTATACTGTTCTCTGACATATGAGGCGGATCCGTTAGACATTGGACATATTTAATTGTGTTCCAAAACACAATCAGTGCTTCTACACTGGTAGTTATCTGAGATATTTGATTGCACTTACACTTTCTATGACTTAATCGTACTTCTGAAAATGTATTTACTTCATCCTCTAAATAAGAAAAAAAGAAGAAGTAAAGAGAATAAAGATGAAAACTATGGAAAACTGTAAAGTAACAAATGTTTATCAAAATGGTTTTAAGACACAGTCACATTGTTTTTACTCTACAATATTGAAATGGTACAACATTGAAAAGTTACCGCAGCCATTTCAAAAAGAACAGTAGAAGATAATTTTTTACATCTAGATTGTTCAACCTGATCTGGATGTTAAATTTTTTTTTTTTCGTATTTAAGGGAGAAGCTACAAACAAACAAGATATGTTGACAGTTTTTTCTTTCCTTATTATAACTAAATCATGAGTATATTTATTGTGAAAAAAGAAAAGAAAAATTGAAAAAAAAATTAACAAAAAAAAATATCATTCTCTCTCCTTGCATCTGACTTTGTACAATTTGCAGAATCCTTTTAGAACAAACACCTATAGCTAAAAGCAAATCCCAATCCAACAAAACCCAAACAAAATCCAATAGCCAAAACCCGTTTAAGACCACCACTACCACCACCACCCTCATTATCTTCTTCCCCATTATCTTCCTCTTTCACAGCTTCCTCTGTTCTCCCCTGTTTCCTCCATTGAACCTGCAACTTCAAAACCTTATCCTCAACCAATTTCACCCATTGCTTATAACCAAAAACCTTCCTTGCTTCATCCAACAAAGCATTACACAAAATATCCCTTTCCTTCCCCAATTTATCTGCCTTCTCCTCTGCTTCTCTTGCCCTTGTTTGTGACCTTCTTAATGCCATCAAAAGCTCTAATTTTGGCAAATTAAACGCATCGTTCTGTGGGTCTTCTTTAGCCATGATTCCATGATTCTTATTAACAGAGTTTTCTGATCGTAGAAAAACTTTCTGTGGAGGAGGTAAATCACAGTTCTGAATCAGGTCGATACAAGGCTTTATTTGAGAAATTTCACGACCCAGAATTGACATGTCGTTACAGTCGTCTACAGCTCCTCTGTTAATCAACTTCTGGTTGTTCATAGTCCATCCTGCCATCGTTTACAGCTTCATCAACTGCTTTTCTGGCCAAATTTGATCGATAATGGAGATGGGCCTGATAGGAATTGGGAGAAAATTAAGTGTTTTAAGTTTGAAGCGTAGAAGCTATGGAGAGGAGGGTAGGTGGGTGGGGGCAAAGGTGGTTGATTCTCTATGTATTTGACAAGAAAAATGAATTAAATGAAAAAATTGGAAATTTGTAATTTTTAAAAGATTTATAGATTGGAATTTTTCTTTTAATGAAAGAAGAATTATTCATTTCTTGCGTGTTCGGACAAATATACGTTACAACTTGCTTATGTCAACAGATTCCCTTAAAAAAACTGACATCTTCAATGTTTTGTTATGGTTTAAATTTTAATTAAATTTATCATTAACACAGTTTGTTAAATTCTACACTTTAGAAGTAATTTTAATAAAAAAATTATTTTTTAAAAATTTTATTATCTAAAAACATATTTGATAGTAATATCTTATACGATTTTTGAAATTAATATTATTAAAAATGTTTGATAACAATTAAAAATGACTTGATAAATTTTGAATTTAAAAAAAAAAACTTTTGATAGACGTGTTATTGGTTTCTACATCAAATTAGCATAAACATGTTTTTTTTGTTGCTCATTGGTTTTCTAGTTTTATATGAATAATTTTAGAATGATCAAATGATATGATAATAATTTATAAATTGATATTTAATAATTCATCAAAAGAGTTTATTAATTTATAAATAATTATCACATTATGTGATCATAAAATTTAATCAATTATTTAATCGTGTAGAATTATTAATTGGAAAAGTCAAGCATCCAAAATGATTCCTCACTTTGATGTTTGGCGTTATGTGTGCCAAACTGACCTCAAGTATCATAGAATTTGTCATATGATAATAATAATATATTATTCTCTCTCTATTGGTCTCTCCCTCCTTCTCTCTACATGAAAAACTTCCATATAAAAAATGGAAATGCACTCTCTGCCGTTTATTTTTGAACGGCAAAGGACACTCGGGATACTTGTTTTTATCTGAGCCCTCAATTTTGATCTAAATGGTTCAGATGAAGATAAGTGGATAGGAAAATATTTTTATCTGCATTTTCAATTGTTTTATTTTTTATGGTAATATAAATCAGAACAGATGGCTCAAATTAAATTCTCCCTCGGGCGTTGGATGCCAAACTGTAGAAGATCCAGATCCATGAAAAATGGGTTGAGTTAGTGATAAAATTGTGAGAGTAAAATTGTCATAGATCATTGAAAGGGTAAGATTGCTATGGATCGTTATTATGCAGCAAAAAATTATGAGAAGTAATAAAAAAAGAATATATATTTTAGGTTAATCAGAAACTTTGATATTTCTCCTGTTTAGCCTCAAAACTTTGATATTTCTTATGGCATTTATGAACTCATATTTATTATAAACAATAAAAGCAAACTTAAGTTTAATCATAAATACATCGTTTGTCACAACGTAAATAATTTCAAGATTTTATGTCAAATGAAATTGTATTTGCTCTATTTATTTTTTTCGTTCTTTTTCTCATTATTTCAGAACTTGATAATGATCTCGATTTATATCAGAATCTGTAAATAAAAAATTTCAGAAAAATAAGAAAGTAAAAAGAACTTTTTTTTAATTGAAAGATTGATTTGATTATCAATCAATTTAACAATAACAGAAAAATTTTTAGTAATATGTGCTCCTCTAACTAAAGTACATCTCCGTGTGTATATCAATCTATTACTCGCGTTTATGTTATAATATGATGATTCTAATCTAAAATCTACATATAAATCCACCTCGAGTAGGAAGGCGAAGGGAAGTCCAAAAAAGCCTAACAGACGAGACTATCAACCCCTTCGATTGCAGTATTTTAAATTATTCGATTTCTTGAATTTACAAAGATCAAATAAAAAATCAGAATAACCTTAGAGGTAAGAAGTGCAACAAAAAATAAGAAAAGGGAAGTATGAACCTTTAGTTAAGAGTATAATTTTCAAACCATCACATCAAGAAGATATCAATTCTTTTTCTGAGTGTCCTTGTTAAATTGTTGCTCCATGTCTTTCTCTAGTAGTGTCCTCTCAATCTCTTTCTCTACCTCACGTGCCTGCAAATATAACCTCAAACAAATTCACTTCACATTTCGAATTCTTGAAAACAATTATCTTTCTCTCTTTTATCTTTTAAAAATGTTCAATAATTATTTTAATCTCTCTTTAAAATTTGTATAAATATTATATTTTAAAATACATGTCAACTGATTATAAGAAAAAGTATTGAAAGTTCAATATTACAAAAATACCAATTATGTTCTCTAATTTTAAAAAGTAAGAAAATCGAATTGGTTATCAATTAGTATATAACACTTATTACTTCATTAATTAGACAAAAAGTAGAAAATATGAGTAGTTAATAATATTAAGATTATAACGTACACCAAATTTGAATGAGTTGTATTATTATATTATTACTGGTTATTAATATATCAATAAAATTTCTTAAATCTATAGGAGGAAGACTAGAGAAAAAAAAACGAGGAAAATTATTGCCTGGCAGACATATAATTAATTAATAATATATTTTTAAAAGAAGTCTCATGGTCAACTAATCCCTTTTAATTTTTAATGACTTTGTTATATTTAAGGATAAGATTATGCTCAAATAAATATTTTTTTAATAAATTTGAGTATATGTAACCAGTGGTAGCGAGCCTATGATCTTCATTAAGAACAATTGTACATAATACTTGCTAAAATTGAATTAGGTAAAATGTCCCAAGCTTGGACCTAAACAAATGGGAAAAAACTGGCCAAAGAGATAATTAATATCACTAACAATAATATTAAATTCCATACTATAAACTAGTAATCTACTTGGATGGGGGAAGTATTTTACCCAATATTTTTTGTATTTCTACAATATGAACAAAATCTATAAGTACAATGTACGAGTAAAGTGACTCAAACTTACTACCATGTGTTCACATTTTTATTATATGACATATCACTACTTTTAATTTCTCGTAGTTATTGTAAGAAAATAGAGGTATTATCTTTTACGTCTCTCATATCGAGTTATAGAAAGTTCTACGGCGTTAGTGATTGATGACATTTGCATCAGACTCGGTAAATTTTGGTGGGGTGCCTCTTCTGATGGAGCTGGTGTTTCTTGGACTTCCTGGAATAAATTAACTAAGAGTAAGGATACAAGAGGTAGAGCCTTTAAAAATCTTCATTGTTTCAATCCTTCGATGCTTGCTAAACAAGGTTGGAGAATTCTAAAAGATCTAGATTCCCTTCTAGCCAAATTTTTGAAAGCTAAATATTACCGGAACAATGATTTTTTGAATGCAAAAATTGGATATTGTCCCTCGTGGGGATGGAGTAGTCTGTTGGAGAGTAGGAAAATCTTAACCATGGTCTGTGCTAGAAGATTGCTAATGGGAAAAAATGGATATCTCGAAGAATCCGTCAATCCCTAGACTGGTGCTTTTCAAGATCTGTTCCCCTCTTAATCAGAATTGGTCCACAGTTGAAGATCTGATTGGCTCGAATGGTACATGGAACAAACAGATGATTGATGACTATTTCTACAAGGAAGATGCTGAAGCTATTCAGTCTATTTATCTTAGTTCTTTTGCCCAAGAGGATAAGCTAACCTGGTTCTACACTGGGGATGAGAAGTATTTGGTTAAATCTGGTCATAAAGTTGCTCTTAATCTACTCTTGAACGGGAAACTCATGCGTTCAGTGGTGTATGGAGTCTCTAGCTGCCCTACAGACGAATATGCTTATTGGAAAAAAATTTGGAGTCTTGGAATCCCTCCCAAATTCAAGGATTTCTTATGGAGATGCTCCAAGAATTTTTTAGCTTTGAAAAATAATCTCGTTAAAAAGGGCATGAATATTTCTGATCGATGTTCCTTCTGTGGTATGGAGCAAGAACATAGTCTTCACGTTTTCTTTAGGTGTGAATTTAGTCGTGCCTTTTGGTTTGCTAGCCCCTTATCTTTCCACAGTGACCATTTTGTTGGGAATGATTTCTTTTCTGTTTGGAAAAATTTCTGCCTGATGGTGAAAGATCATCCAAACAAAAATACTTGTTTACGTTGGTTTGCTTTAGGCATTTGGCGCATCAGGAAATTTCAGAACACTACTTGTTTCAGAGAGGTTTCTACTTCGCCTTTAGACGTTGTCAATGATTTAAGAAGGCATTTTGAGGATTGTTGTACGACAGATTCTGTTGACAAGAAGAATCCCAGTAACTCGCTTTTGCGTCTGGAGCAGGTGGAGGTTGTGGTTAACATGAAAAGCGTGATGTGGAAAGATGCCTCATGGGTCAATGATGCTACTGGTTTGGGTTTCTTATTTGTGGATAGTTTGAGGTTCATTAAAAGAGTTGAGTGCTCTAACTCTCCTCCATGCAGGGATCCTTTTTCCGCTGAGGCAAAAGCTGATCTGTGGCGTCTTAATAATGTTGGTTTTGACCAGGTGAGGAGATTGATGTTAAGTGTGACTCTCTTGAATTGATCCAATTCCTTTCAGGGACGCGTAGCAAAGACTCTGCTAGTGATGCTATTATTTCTGATATCATTTACTTGAAGGATTTTTATCGTCTATCGTTTAAACATAACTCTAAGAATGATAATCAGATTGCTCATAAGCTTGCTAGGTTGGGTAGAGATGGGTTATGTCATGTATGGGGAGACAATATGCCTATTTGGCTGTCTAGGGATTGTAATATTTCTTATTACCTATCCTGTTAATTGTCAATATTTTATTTGGAAGCTAGTACTCTTTTTCCTTTCTCTGGCTTTTCTCCTTTGAAGTTTTTCAGTTAAAAGTTTTAATGAGGCTAGCTGAGGGGTTTTGTCGGGTTGGTGTAGGTTAGATGATGATGGTACTAAGGAGATGTTAGCCTAGTTAGGATGTCCTGGTGTGCCTCCTGATTTTTGAATCCTAATCAAGTTTGGTTTTGGCTTTTGTTTTTTTTTGAGATATGCCCCTTGCAATTTTATAATGGTTGTTTTATTAATGAAGGGCTTTGCCGTGGGGTGTTATTTTTACACCCCATTTCTTTTGATAAAAAAAAGTGATGTTCTGGTATCGAAATAATCCCACCGGTGGATCATTCATTGTTTATTGTGTAGAGTGATTCATGAGTTAGATTACCACCCTGATATTGATATTGGCCCGTACGATATAAGATTTCTTATTCTAAATCAAAATTTAACATCATAAAAGAAAAAAGAATAACAAATATCTTCAAATCAAGCACTGTTTTAAAGAAGTATACAAGCTGTAGTGAAATCTCGAGAATGATATTTTGAACCAATTTCCAGAAAAATAGAAGTAAAATAAGAGACTAACATTTATAATATAGGGCGAACGTTTTTAATAGTGAATTTGGTTTAATATTATTTTTTTAACAGTGAATTCGGTTCAAGTCGATGTATTCTCAATACTCATAAATTTTTTTAACTTTAAACAAATCTCATAGAATTTAAAAAAAATGGTTGTTTCTCATTGTTTTTATTTATTTAAACTCATTTTTCAATCACGAAACAGAAGTGATTTAATATTATAAGAAGCAAAATGAACAAATAAGAGATTGATAAAGTTTAATTAGAAGGAAGTAAGTAAGTAAAGGACCTTGTGAATGAGATCTTGAGCTAAGTTGGCCTCATTGACAGCTTCTTCGGCTAAATTTTCAACTGTCTTCACCAATTTCTTAAGATTCATATCATCTTCAGGGATTCTCTCTGCAATCTCTTCCGCCACCTTCTGTACTTCCTCCGCCACATCTTCCACTGCTTCACTTAAATTCTCCACTATTTCAATCGTCTCATCCACCTTAACTTTACCCACCAACCAAACACATCTTTAAATAAATATGCATAAAAATATACTTTTTTGAAAATTAATATAAGTTTAAATAACTGGATATTTTTAGAACTTAAAAAAATTAAGAAATAACGAAAAACGCGAATAAATTTAAATTTTAGAAGGAATCATAAAGAAAGGGAAGAGGAAATTTGTTTTTTTCTATAATTTTTCTCCTACTATTTTGTTAGTCCTAAATAACGGAAATTCTTCTGACGATATGGGTTGATGCAGTAATTAAAATTCTAAACTGAAACTATAAGTTCGTGAGTTGGAGTCATAATATGTAAAATTTATACGCTTTGAAAAAAAATAACAAAAATTCCTTGAATTTTTGAAATAAAAGTGAGAGATAAGCTAGTACTATACTTTTGAGGCTCAATAAAGGTCCCAATTTGTGCCTGGAAGAAGGTATTGCTATGGAAAATATGATTCCCAAAATCCAATTTTTCCTGAACACAAAAGGAGAATACCTATTTAATATTTATTTTTGAATGTAAAAAAATTAAATCAACCTCGGAAAAAATATGATTCACTAGCTAATATATATTATCTATTTTATTTTTTATAACATAATTGAAAATTAAGTAAAAAAACAAAAGCATAAATAAAAGAAAAACAGACCAATTAAAGAACGGAGATTCAGGAGGCTGAGTAGTTTCTGATTGAGATTCCTCTGATTTGCTTCTCACACTTCAGCCCGTGATGAGAGAGAGAAAATTAACCAAAAATTATTTTTAAAAAAAATCCCAAAATGAATATTAAATAAAGATTAAAGAAGTAAAAATAGAGGTTAATTACATGGAGAGTTTATGATGGATGTAGATACCGTATTTTATCCGGCCTAATACATGAA